>JANRMT010062806.1:91626878-91639629 GCA_026402145.1 Polypterus bichir lapradei
TAGATAGATAGATAGATAGATAGATAGATAGATAGATAGATAGATAGATAGATAGATATGCTTTTTACAGAAAAAATAAAATAAATACATAAATAGGTAGACAAATAAGTAAGCAAATAAGTAAAACATACACCTACACACTTTAGTCTGAACACACACTGTAATTACTCTAAAGCAAGAAAAAATCAAAAGAAAGAAAAGATAAGCTCTGACTTGGTTGTCGCAGTCACAGTGAGGCATTATGCAGACGTATTGCTGTTGGAATTAAGGAGCCCCCCATAGAGGACATTGACCAGTTTTATTGAATAATTTGTTGGCTGAAAGTCCTCAGTATTGGTGTGTCAGAGAGGGGATGTGCAGCATTGTTCATAATGGTACTCACCATTTTGTCTTCATTCTCTCCTCCATTGAGACCTCCAAGGGTCCAGAGTGTGTCCCATAACTGAGCTTTCCCTTTATTTTGCTTTTTGATTCAGTGGGCCACATTTGAAATGATGTTAAGAGCCCCGCACCCCACAGCGTAGAAGATCACACTGGCCTTCACAGAGTTCAAAAGATGTGCAGGATGTCTCTTCCCACATTAAAGGAGCACAGTCTACTATTGAAAAAACAGCCTGCTCTGCCCTTTCTTATATGGTTCCTATGTGTTCCAAGACCAGTCCAACCAGTCATTAATGTGGACCCTGAATACTTGTAGGAGAGGACCACCTCTACATCCACTCCTTGAACAGTGACCGGACACTGAGGCTCTTTGGTGCGGCCAAACTCAATAACCAGTTCCTTGGTTTTTCTGGTGTTAGGTTGCAGACGCTTCTCTTTGCACCAAGAAACAAACTTCTCCACTTGACTCCTCATCCGCCTTATCAATACACGTCATAAGTGCAGAACCATCTGAGAATTTCTGCAAGTGACATGACCTGCTGTTATATTAATAGTTGGAAGTGTACAGAGTGAAGAAGAAGAGGGTTAAGACTGTTCCTTGTGGTGCTCCAGTGTTGCGCCCATCCTTATCAGACATCTGCCAAATATACAATACTAATAAATGCATAAGTAAGGCGTGAAGCTCCATCACAGGTGACACTAAAATGAACACTATGTTCACCCCGGCATAGGCAAATACTAAATACCACCAGCAACATGCCGCATGGACAGTCTTACCATCAGCTTCAACAGGAGTATTCAATGTTCAAAAGAGGCTTTCAATGGGCAGACGTTCAAACAGAGAGTCAGGAGCAGTGCCAGTAGACAAGACACCAGTTAGTTCATTTTCAAACTAACTCAAGAGACCCTTAGGCAGCACAGAAATATACAGTCATGCCATGGGCTCTTGCAAGAAAAGATTATGAACATTTATTTTTATCTCACACCAGTGTAAAAAATGAATGGCAACACAAAGACACGCCATTCAGCGGGGCCTTAAACGTGTGGCCAGATTAATTACGCAGTACTTATTGTCTCATACGAGCCTTGGCCATTTTAATTCAGGAAGAGACAGACCTCTCTACTGTAGAAAATTTCCTTGCATGCTAAAGTGGCGTGTGAAAGGAAATGAGCGTGAAGCCGTGTTCTGATCTATTATTCAGCAGTGGAAAATGGCAGGTATAAATAGCATTTTAAAAATGTTTTAATAGTGTTATAGAGTTCACCTTTATCAATTTAGGAGCTCATTGACAGGCAGGGTAGCTCAGCGCAGAGTGAAGGGAAATCATCTGAAATCCCATCTGTGGCTGGACACTTAACTATATTGTACGTTTCACTGGCTTTCCATCAAGACTGCTGGGAATCAACCATTTTCATGCAACAATGCAAAAATCCTCATTACCATCTCTTAAATATGCATGAATAAAATGCTGAATAAGGATACCCGCCCGTCACCTAGAGACTGGCCTTTTACTGTCCAATAAGGCAACAAATTCATCTCCCCAAGATACGGCATATTGAGAGGGCCCTCTTCCCACATCTGAGCCGAGCCGAGGAGCAGAGAATTTTTGAAATGCTAAATAAAAAAATAAAAAAATCACTCATGTTGAATGACATTTTAAAAAATACGCTCATCTTATCCATGGTGAGATATTATTATCTGGCTGTCATAGACTGTGGCACAACAAACCCACAGCCCGTGAAGGAGTCGAAGGCTGGAAAGAGTGCTTAACTGTCACCTTCTCTCATGCTTTCCTTTCCAGTTTGAAATTGACAAAAAAGGGGTGCACCATGGCCCAGAAGAGATACACCATTTGTCTCTTAGAATAAAAAAATGCTATTTCTGTTCCATGAAGGTTTAAAAAGGCAAACTATTGTCTGCTTTGAGAGATGCTGGCAGCCATGGTGATGGATATGAATTCATAGGAAAGGGGTCTCCCTTTGAACTGCCTTTCCCAAGATTTCTTCCATTTTTCCCTACAAGGTTTTTTGGGAGTTTTTCCTTGCTTCTCAGAGAGTCAAGGATGGGGGGCTGTCAAGAGGCAGGGCCTGTTAAAGCCCATTGCGGCACTTCCTGTGTGATTTTGGGCTATACAAAAATAAACTGTATTGTATTGTATTGTATTTATAAAAAGGCTGTTTGACGCTTGTAAGCATGCATCCCATAAGTGGGAGTTCAACTCATGGATTTGGAGTTGCAGTCACGATAGCAAAGCTCTATACGGTGGGTTGCTCTGGCCTGTAGTGATGCCTCCTTCAGGGACGCCTGGGATTTACTGAAGGCTAGACTGGAAAGAGCAGGGTTAAACGCCTTCACCGGGTGGCACCTCTCCACTGTGGGGAAAAAAATCTGGAGTGGTCTCCCCTAGACTTTCTCGTATACTCAGATATGGGGATGGATATTTGAGGAGTAATACACAATATCCATCCATCCATTATCCAACCCGCTATATCCTTACTACAGGGTCACGGGGGTCTGCTGGAGCCAATCCCAGCCAAAACAGGGCGCAAGGCAGGAAACAAACCCAGGGCAGGGCGCCAGCCCACCTCAGAAAACACAATACAATGATTATTTTTTTATATTATGTACATTAAAGAACCAGCATCAACAAATCAAATCAAATGAATTATATATTGAACAATTATCATAAAAGTAAAGTTGAATAAATCGGACTCTACACCTGCATGAATAAAAAATTTGCCATGCTAATTTTATTTTGGTGAACAATTCAGGTAAATTACCACTTTCAGTAAGCAGAAGTGGGTCAAAAGTTGCAAGAGACTTAAGTAATGTGTGTAATGTAATACTTGTACACAAAATTTCATTTACGTAAAGCAAAAACGTTCTCAAATATGTATTGTGGTACATAGGGGGCGCTCTCGCTCCCTTGAATCCCTGTCCACGACTCCAAACACCAGGTAAAAGTCCAAAATCTGACTTTATTAAATCTCCACAGTGCACAAAGCACACTCTCCACCACAATACTCATATAATTCCCCTTCGGAAAGACCAAGTCCGTTCCTTTGGGCTCGAAGGCGCAAACAGCAGGACGCTGACCTCCTCCTTCTCAGAAAACACCGAGTTTGCAGTCGTGTCCCTCGTCGGCTGCCGTCATGCGGAAGTCATCTCGTAGGTGCTCCGGCTTCGACAGGAGCGTGCCATCGTCTTCGGGGCAGTTTCCTTTTTCCCGCAGAGCCTCCAGGGGATCATCTCCGAGGTATATGAACGGAGCAAAGTGAGTAATTATAAATGGATTGTCCATAACGTTTCCGGCACCTACCTCAGAGTAATCGCTGGTCCCTGGAGGTTTCTCCTGACTTGTAAGGCCGCTCCGTGACTCCTCCCGAGCGTCGGCCATTGCACCTAAGGCTCTTCCGCTGGCATTGTCGATCTGCTTGCCCTTCCTCTTCCCCATTTTGGACTCGGTTTTTTCGGGTTTTGGCGATGCTGTGACGATTCCTGACTCCGTCGTCTTTTCAGGGTTCTCTGCCCACAGAAATTTTTTATTCAGGTTCTCCGCAATAGACGCTGGAGTATCCTGCCGGCTACGCCACCGTGGTACATAGGGGACGCTCTCGCTTCCTTGAACCCCTGTCCACGACTCCAAACACCAGGTAAAAGTCCAAAATCTGACTTTATTAAATCTCCACAGTGCACAAAGCACACTCTCCACCACAATACTCATATAGTTCACAATAATCACAAATACTACAATCCTCCAGCTCCCAGACGCGTTGCCACCCTTCCACCCAGCTCAGCTCGCCGTCTGGGAGCTCCCACAGTCCTTTTATATTCCCTGACCCGGAAGTGTTCCCAATCCCCAGTCCATGTGATTCTTAATCACTTCCGGGTCAGGTACAATTCCTTTCTTTTCACCCCGGAAGCCCGTCGCTCTTCCTATCTCTTCCTATGCACGAACTTCCGGGTCATAAGGCACGAAGAAGTCTTTGTTCCTCCCTGCAGCTCCCTCTTGCGGCCCCTGAGGTATCCAGCAGGGTCTTGTACGAAAACTCCATGTCCCATGACTCCCTGCTGGTCTTCGGGGCACCTCCGTACTGCAGGGAGGGCTCCATCTGGCGGCCTGGGGGTATTGGCCGGGATGATAAGCCGGCCACCTATCTCAGTATGTATTACCATTTGAACGTCTAATGGAAAATTGCAATTATCTTGAAAATCAGTCGTTTTTTGAAAAAATGCAAAGTGACAAAATATGCATAGAAGGTGCTTTACCATAATATGATGTGAAATTATCAAATTTTTAATATTTTTGGGGAAAGATTTCAGGTAAAGTACCACTTCCAGTTAGCGAAAATAGCTCAAAAGTTGATAGAAATCTATGTTTTGTAACTAATACTTGTATACAAAATTTGGTTGACCTAAGTGAAAGCGTACTCAAGTTATCGTGTTTACATACACACACACACAGACAGACAGATACAAAGACATAATTCCAAAAATGGTATTTTTGGACTGAAAGAGGTCTAAAACATCGAGATTCAACAAAATCTCGAAATTGAATTTTTGGACAATTCAAATACTTACCCTATACAGTGATCCCTCGCTATATCACGCTTCGACTTTCGCGGCTTCACTCTATCGCGATTTTTTCTCATACACACTTATGTCACTACGCATGCGCTTTCTGAGAACTTTTATCTAAGCCCCATGATGGCTCCTAAACGTGCTGCTTTTTCTAAGCCTTCTGACAATAAAACTAAGTGCCAGAGGAAGATGCTTGCTATCCAGGAGAAGGTGAAACTCTTGGATATGATCAAAGATGGCAATACCCTACAAAAGCCTCCTCACGCATATGAAAAGACAGCGCCAGCAACTGCCTATCAAGATGTTCTTCAGCCGCGCACCCAGATACCCACTGCCTACTCTTAGTACTCCTTCAGCGGAAGAAGACAACGATGTACCTGCTGAATATACTGCACCACCTGAAGACTCTCCTACTGATGTTGTGTCTTCATAGGTTAGTGGTTGTGTGTAAGAACTGTGTGTGTGTAATTAAATGTACAGTACAATAATCTACTATATAAAAGCAGTCGGGATTGTCCTTCTGTCCCGTGAGTGCAAAACGTAGCGGTGTTCCACTTATCACAGACTTACTACTTGCGGCTTGCGGTACGAAGTGACGCGATGTGAGCAGAGTTCTGTTGCCCCCATCGTCCCCTTGCTTTTGTGCGCGATGCGCTGGAAAAATAGACAAAATTATGTCTCTGGAAATAATTAACGTTGATGGAGTACAAATGCCTCACCGCGTAGTAAATATCAGGGGAGATGGTGCTTGCTTATTCTCATCTATAGCTTATTTAGTGCATGAAACTCCGTCTTTAGCGGTACAGATTAGGCCTGACATTGTACGACTTTGGACAGGCACTCGAGGGGATAAATAAACGTAGGTTTTCGGGAGATGTTATGAATGGGCACTTTAATGTTCTCATTCCCTACACTTTCATGCCTGATGTACACATGGAGCGCACACAAATTGAGGATAAAAGTCGGTCGCCTTAAAAGGCGGGTGAGCCTAGTAATAATATATTTGTAACGTCTAATATGTCTTATTTTCTCTTATTTTGTCTAATATATTGGGTAATACGAGTGTAATGGTGACTAAAGTGTGTTATTTCATGTCTAGAGGGCTCTAATAATGTTAAAAAACGTATTTAGAAGGTCGTAAACAGGTTTTCTATACTCTAACTGCAAAAATATTCGATTTATAAATAAAGAATCCTACTTCGCGAAAATTCATTTATCACGATTAACCGTGATAAACGAGGGTTCACTGTACTTCATATACGAGAAAGTAAAAAGGAGATGACAGCATTAGCAGAAGGGCCCCCTTTTATCTCAGCGGGTTATTACATACCTCAACTGAGCCTGCGAGGAGGGCATCTGACGCACATGCGTGACACAAGCAATACAAATTCTACGTCCGTGCATAATTAAACCTGCTCCATCCAAGTCAGGGGTCATGGGGGCTGACAACATTAGGTGCTAAACAAGAATCCTCTACTTCTGCATCATCCATGTTATCACTTGTAGCCCCTTTATAATTGCACTTTCATGACACAACCTAGCCACCATACTGCTTCACAAGCCACAATTTCCACATCTTTTCATACATATCTTTTCATTTTGCTCTCCAGCCTAAGTAACATGACAATTGTCATAATAAGCTAACTAAAGAAGTCTACAAACATCACTCTGCTTCATTTGTTTGGTGAAGCTGACCCACTATCTACTGCCTGTTCAATAATGGCAGGACATCCATTTCAGCTACCTGACTGGATAATTTGCTTCAGGAAGCTATTGCCATGATACTGAAAGTGTTAAGTCAAATGGAAAGTGTAGGCAAGTTAAGTTAAGCCATCTTTATTGTAGAAAATAATATGGTATTTCAAATGGTGGAATGCCAATACATCATGGCTACTGTCACACATGTGTGACTAGGAGCGAGTTGAGTGGACCAAATGGAGTAATTACTCACCAGGCCAGGGGGTGGCAGGGTGCTCTAAACCTATTTATGTTATCTCTGCAGACCAAATACTGGAAAACCTGCCTGATTTAACGACACTTCCGGTTCTAGCACCCAGACTGACGTCACTTCCTGTTCAGGTGCCCAGACTACCATTACTTCCTGTTCTGGTCAGATTACATCTCTTCTGGTTCTCGACATATAAAGCCTCCATCTTCCCAAACCAGTTCAGTTCAATCCTGGAACTCAACCTGACAACAACTTGTTTTCTTTAAACCTTTTGCTGCCAGGGACAATATACATGTGGCTGCCCTTAACCTTTCCAGTGTGCTGAGACTCATTCTTTCACGCTACATTATTAGCTACTTGTCTGGTGTGCATGTTAAAGTGCATTGTGATGGACAGATGCTCCCTGTAGGGTGGGTTCATGAATCATACCCCAGCCTTGTTTGACTGTCAATCTGAGCTCAGAGAATAAATGACTGAGTAAATAAACCTTCATATAGCACCATTCACAGCATACACTTTACAAAGCAGGCAAGATTACAGGTTAGGTCAGGCTGGAGAGCATACACTGGTACAGCACATTGCTACACCTACCACATGACAAAACATCTTGGGATCCCAGTTGGCAGCCCCCCAGGCAGACACGGAGTCCAGTCCCACCTCCCAAAATGACCATCTATCTGCTGCAGCCAGGTGTTATGTGGACATCCATTTGGTCTGGTCCAGCCACTCAGGTCCTTAACAATGAGGATCTTGTGAGTCGGATCACCCTTGGGTAACCACACCACATGGCCGTAGTGTCATAACTGACACTCCCTCAATGCAGGTAATGTGCCTAATTCAGGACTTCGTGAGCAACCGCTCATTCAACACAAAATCAAACCTGCAGTACCCAAGGATTCTCTGGAGAGACACAGTACCAAAGAAGTCCAGTCTTCATCTCAGGTCACTGGATAGCGTCCATATCTCACAACCATATAGGAAGACAGGAAGAATCAGGACTCTAAAGACTTGAACCTTCATCTTTTGCATAGATATCAGGAGTGTCACACACCCCTTTCCAGCAATCTCTTGACCCCCCATGCTCTCCCAATCCGTCTACTGACTTCATAGGAAGAATCACCAGAGACATGAATGTCATTGCGGAGGTAAGTAATAAAAAATATAAAAAATATAAAAAAAATATGAAAAATTGACCATGATGTGAGCCAAGACAGAAATACAGAAGAAGAGTGAAGAAAATATCACATCAAGAAGGAGAAAACACAAAAAGAAATCAATATAATGAGAGAAGCTCAAGCTGTTGAGCAAATGGAGATGAAGACGTGAGATGATGAAAGTGGTTAGCAGTGTCTCACAGCTCCAGAGTACGGCCTAACCTAATAAAGTCTGGGTGGATTTTTCATTTTCTTCCTAGTTCTGCATGGGTTTTTCTCTCTGGATACTCTGGATCTCCTCACACATCTCAAAGATGCATGTGATAGGATAATTGATGAGGCTGAATTGGCTTATTGTGTGCGATTGTGCTTTGTATGGTTAATTTCTCACAATCACATTTATTTTCTCGCCAGGGGCCTAATGCATAAAGGCGTGCGTAGAATTCACACTAAAACATGGCATAAGAACAAAAGCAGAAATGTGCATACACACAAAAAAATCCAGATGCATAAATCTGTGCGTTCGGCAACTTCCGTGTTCTTTCACTACATAAATCCTGGTCAGCATGAAAGTAACACACGTGCACGCGCCTGCTGCCACTCCCCAACTCCTCCCAGAATTACGCCTCTTTGAATATGCAAATCAACATAAATAGCCCTTAAGCTCAGCATTCTGTGAAAAGACAATGGGAAAAGCACAGGGGAAAATAGAAGAATTTCAGCGAATACCAAGTGGAGGCAAAGAAAAACGTAGTATTTGTTGGTTTAAACAGTGGTATAAACAAAAAGGAAGTTGATCAAGTGACAGAGTGTCGGAGAAACTCGAAAGCTCAAGTTCACAAAGTCGCACAGTGCCCGAAATCAAAAACAAGTTGTCAGATATCAAAGTCGCCGTGAAAAGGCGAGTTGTAGCCCACCGTCTGAGTGTCATATGAAAGCTTATTAGGGTACAAAGAAAAAAAAATAGGGACACAGTGCGGAAAAAAGCTCAAAATGTCAACTTTAATCTTGAAATTTCCACTTTAATCAAGTTGTTTATTTTGTCATTAAAGTAGAACATCATAAACTTCATCTTTAAATCGTTTAATTTACTAGTTCCTCAAATCCCATCGTAGCTAAAGTAGCACGTTAAATGCTTTGTTTTGTATTTGATCTTCTATGTGCTCTATGTGTGTGAATTACTACGTGCTTCTTAAAGGGCCTTTCTCTTCCTCTGAAAGGACACAGAATCCATTATATTTTTGATATTACAGCTCTCTGAATAATTAAATTACTGAGCTGTATACTTGATATTATTTTTATGATGATAGGAATTAAAGCTGTTATTAAACATGAGAACATGTTGGCGCAGTGATAGTGACGAGCTGGCGCTCTGTCCAGAGATTGTTCCTGCCTCCTGCAAGATGCTTTCTGAGCCGTGTGCGACATTCAGTGAAATAATTTATTGCAGCAGTACTGTCTCTTTCAAACGTACTAACCTCCAATTCCTGTCCTTCCTTTTCTTTCTCCAAGTAACCAATCACCACACAATCGCTCTGTAATAGATGTTAAGCCATCTGTAAGCTTAGAACGCTGATTGTTCAAAACTTTTAAGGAACAATGAAATATCTTCATAGTACATGTTTAATTATTCTATCGATCTATCCTTCCAGTGTCGTGCCAGTCCCAGCAAGAATACAGCGCGAGGCAGGAACAATCCCTGAACGGGCGCCAGCTCCTTGCTAGTGCTGCGACACCATGTCCTCACATGTTTAATTATTACAATAGCCATCCATCCATCCATTATCCAACCCGCTTTATTCTAACTACAGGGTCACAGGGGTCTGCTGGAGCCAATCCCAGCCAACACATGGCGCAAGGCAGGAAACAAACCCCGGGCAGGGCGCCAGCCCACTGCAGATTATAAACAATATAGATTATTTAAATGATGTTAACATTTTATCTGTATAATGTAATAAACATATTTTGCTGCATTTCATCTTAAAAATGATATCGTCATCGTATGTAAATACGCGCTTTATAAAGTGGGGCAGGTTGTGCAATATTATAACTGTATCGCAAGTTTACAGTGAGATAATTGTACTTATAAGTACAAACAGTTCTACAAGGAGCACTTGATGGACTGATTGAGTGTGTTTATAGTTCTTGGGATGAAACTGTTTCTGAACCGCGAGGAAAGGCTCTGAAGTGTTTGCCGTATGAGAGCAGTTCAATAGACAGCATGGCTGAGGCAGCGTGTGCTTGATGCTGTATACTGATAATTCTCTTTCTGATCAGCTGCTGTAGAGCTGTGATTCCACACTCAGATACAATGGGATAAATACTCTGAGTGGTGCATTGAGAGGAACAATACTAAAGCAGCTATGGTATTTGGAATAGTTTGGCCATTCCGTGGAATATTATATTGTTACAGGTTAATTACAATCAGATGCCTTAAACTAATAAACAATATGTGGTTAATTTCAGTGTATATTTATAAAGCCGCGTCAGGGATGTGGATCTAAAAAAGAAATGGAAACCACACAGGAACAAAAGCACTGCTTTGACGCTGGGTGCCGTCAGTTTGCAAAACTGGGCAGAGAACTTGCGTACGCCAGGGTTTGAGCTGCTGTGAAAATGTGCGTGGCTTTACGCCAAGTTTAGGTTTTATACATCGCGATTTGAACATGGAAACGGGAGTTCGCAACATTTTTGTGCGTGCGCACCATTTATACATGATGTTTTTATCCAAGGCAACTTACAAAAGAGGTCAATAAAATCAAGTAACATCAGACTGGGGGGGCTCTTTGGGAACACATGTGACAGGACAAGGGTACAAAATTGACCATCATAAGTGGAGAGCTCAGAAGACAAATATGAGCAAGGTACACTTCTTAAGATACAAAACATAACAGTCAATGTCAGTCAGACAGAAATTCAACAAACTAAAGCATCTTCTAAAACACATTGAAGGAGTCAGATTTTCAAATGGATTTGGGCAGCTCGTTCTCTCAGCTAGAATCTACACTGAAAAGAGTCTGGACTGAAATTTGATGCCACACAGACACGAATGGGTGAGAAGGAGCATAGGACCTCACAAATTTCTGGCTTGCATCTATATGCAGGTTAGAAAATCGATGAATATATCATTGAAGTGTTGATATTTAATTAATGTTCCAATTGCACTTGGAAGCATTTAACCAAAAGGTGGTGGGTCAAAACCACAGTGAATAATGGAGGGTCATTTTGACTGTTATCATGCATGCATGTCAGTGGATCACCCTCTGGACCTCTTTTGAAGTATGTACTTCCACCCCAGGTTGAAAGGGGGCGCTGGCACTTTTGTTCCCTCCATAGTACCGAGAGGACACCCAGTGAGGATAATTCAATCTGCCCCTTCAAGTCCTGCCTGCTACGTATTCCTCAGTTCCTGGGAGGAGGCAAGACTCATTAAGAGAATACACCGCAGGAAGGAGCTCCTTCACACCGTGACGTTAAGAGGCTTTATCAGCCTAGAATGGTTCCTGAACCAAGAACCCTGATTTTTCGTCTTGTTTGGCACCATCTAGCGCACCTTTTGTTTGGTTTATTTTTTTCAAATTAATGTTGACAACCGGCTTGGCGCCCCAACATTTCACCTTGTGGACCTGCAGTTCCTTCCATTGACGAAAGAGTGAAAAACAGCTAAGAATTAGATATAACAACAGCAACAGCATTTATTTCTGTAGCACATTTTCATACACAGGTTGGAGCTCAAAGTGCTTTACAAGATGTCAAGGAATTAGTTACAAGCAAAGAAAAAACACACTAAAATTAGATAAGAAGAACGAACGTACTCGAGGACATCAGTGGACATTAAGGGGAAGTGCATTTTAAGACTGAAGCCAGAAAGCTCTTCTTTATACAAAGAGGTGTGGGACTCTGGAACAAACTACCGAGATGTGGAGTTGAAGCAGAAACCTGACAACCTTTAAGAAGAATCTGAATGAGATATTAAAGCAACTCAGCTATTAGCTAAACAAAAGGGCTCGATGGACTGTGGTCTCCTCCCGTTTGTTTAATTTCTTATGTTCTTGTGATGTAGAAATAGCATACAAAAAATAAATAATGTACACTTACATAAGACAGATATGTAATTAAGAGAAATAGAGTCCTTAAAAATATAATTGCTTTGTAGATAATGAAACCCACTGCACAGGAACATTGAATCATGAGACGCTGGACAAACAGGATGACAGCATTCAGTCCACAAAGCTCATCTAATTAGGTAATGGCTAACCTGTCCTAATATCTCCTCCACATACTTTTTGCAAGTTGTTAAGATTTCCACTTTAACTATAAGACTACCACAACACTTTACATAAAAAAGTGCTTCACCTGATTTCCAATGAATAAAAGAGTCATTATTTGAATGAAAGAATTGTGATGGATAGACTTTATTGATGCCTGTACTAAGACTCCACGCAGCCTTTTCTGCTTGCGACTAAACGGGATTTAGCCTGGCTCAGTCACACATGTCCTTTAGTCTCAGGATGCCCACTGGATACTCTTTCTTCTTAGTCACATAAACCATTTAGTCCCAGTATGTCCACTGAATATTCTTTCTACTCAGTCACACACACCCTTTAGTCCCAGGATGTCCACTGAATACTCTTTCTTCTCAGTCACATAAACCCTTTAGTCCAAGGGTGCCCAAAGGATACTCTT
>JANRMT010062806.1:91655021-91665249 GCA_026402145.1 Polypterus bichir lapradei
TAGCCATCTCATTGAGGGAGTAGAAGGGGATCAGACCTGGAAGGAAGGACCAGAAGGAATTGACAGGCAGCCTTTGGAAAGGCATATACTGTTGGTGATTCAAAGGTAATTACTGTTTTGTACAGCACTGTCAAAGTAACAAAATACATTCGACAACCATGTCGGAAAGATGGCTGAATTTAAGGTGAACGAATTGGAAATTGGTGCAGGGTGGAGATGACATGAACAGAGAGTGACGGAGGTGATGTTATCAAAGGGCGATCGGAGGTGAAGTCATCAAGGAGGGACAGTCAGAATGCGGAAGTTCCATCTTAGATCTCCATCCGGTGAGTTTTCGTGCTCCGTGGGTCCTTCTGGTTGCCCCCTAATAGATAATTTTTGGGTGAAGTATTCCTTGGCAGAACTTCATGAGCTTGTGTTGTAACCAGCAAAAGTTCCAGCCATTGCCATGGATATATTTGTTGCAATAGGTTAAGATAACAGAGAAAGTATTAACATTTTTTTTGTTTTTGTCAGTGCTTGCTGAAATTCTAGTGCCCCATCCGCCATCTTCAATACCGCCTTATGACTTTGTCTGCTCTTAGGAGTCTATGTTTCTTTATAGTTGGATTGTATAATTGCTGTTAACACCTTGATGGGTTATAATCAAAAATGTTGCTTTTTGTATTTTGTGGATTACTGTGGTTTCAGGATTAGATGTTTAACAACATATTAACAGAGTGGGTGGTTTGCTGAATAATTAAATCATTCATACGGCATGTAAGCTGGAGAACACTACCATTTTTTGTTTTTTCCTCTCTTGAAACCCTATTCATGATGAAACATTCTATAAACTTCACATGTTGAATTGGGTTAACTGTAAAATACAGGCAATGTTTCATGAAGAACCACTCCACTGTTTTGGTAATGTGTGGTTTATGTGGTGTTGGCCCCGCCATTATAATCCCCTAGTGAAGTTTCTGAAACGCCATAAAGCCTGTGTTTTAAATTGCATGAACAATAATGCAATATTGTAAATACAAAGCTTTGTGAAAGCAGACATAGCTGTGTTTGAGTGAGGCTGGATTTTTGTGTTGGTCTCCCATCACAACTTCAACTCCAACCCCACACCCACTGCCATTGTTTCCACTGAATCACTAATGTAGAATTTAGCCTTCACCATAAGTAAAGCCAATCTAAACAATACATTAAATTTGTTACCATCAACTGAGCTGTTTTTGGTGTGATAGCATGGTTTTTGTTTTTGTGAGATTACAACATTTCTCTGCGGAACTGTTGAAAGACCTTAAAAGTCTGCACTTTACATTGTTTTACCAGTAATATGCCTGTCAAATTTGATTAATTTCGACTCCACTATTTTGGAGTAATGTGCCCAACACCCATAACAACCACTCATGATGAAATTTTTGAGTCGTGATATAGGCTGGATTTTACGTTGATTCACCTTTATTATAGCTATTTTCAGAATATTTTGCAGCCTTTGGGTTGCCACCCTCTCTGTGATATTTTTGGTTGAGCATATGACTTTTATTTTAAATTGGACCAACGACAACCTACATGCAAACTTCGATGAAAATCAGTCCAGCTTTATTTAAGAAACTGGCGAACAGAGAAGCAGATAAGCCAACAGTCAAAATGTGATCTGAGAGCTGAAATGAGGTTCTGACTGTCAAAAATTACAGTGGCACCAAAGGGCAAACTCAAACAAATTGAAGGCACACAAAGTCAAAGAATTCAAAACCCAGACAGGGGGCATTTTGATTTTATCTATATTAATTATTAAATGAGTTAAGTTATTATGACACAGGACTGTATTGTAATGGCAGCAGGGTACCAGACTCCTGATGACATTCCACAAATCAGGTGAAGCTTTTGTCCCATACTAATCAAGCCCACCATTCCATTTTGTGCCCCTTTAAAGTTATTCTACCTTCATTAGGAGCCACTGATGATGTTGAGCAGGGGTGGACAACTCCGATCCTGTAGAGCCGCAGTGGCTGCAGGTTTTGTTTTAACCAAGTTGCTTAATTTGAAGCCAATCCTCACCAATAACAGATCTCATTTAATTTCATAGCTTGTTAGTGTTTTAACTCTATCATGTCAGTTCATTCTTAAAATCATAGATTTTTTTTCCTTTCTAATGATACACTTATCATCCAAGTGATTTGAATCCTAAAACGGATGAGTAATTTGCAGTTCTTCACTTTCTCTTCAATTTCCTTCTGAGTACTTAATTAAACTAAATAGTGAAGGATGAATACACACGGGTGGAAATGGAGGCAGGTTAGGTAAAGAACTGCTGATTCCTTTGTTATTTGCATCTTATTGCTAATAAGGAACAGTTAAAACAATGAATGGAGCTGTTGAAGACTAAAAATAGCAATTAAGGGTTCAAAATCTTAACAAGTGAGGTCATTAAAACGAAGCAATAAGTGCTTCATCAGCAATGAATGATTTCTCAGGAGGCAAATGGCTTGGAACAAAAACCTGAAGCCACTGCGGCCCTCCAGCACCGATGTCACTCAGACCTGATTTAAAGGGTCTGAGTCTTAAATAGCAAATAAATCAATTGTAGTTAATTAGCAGCAAAATCTAGTCACTAATTAAGAAAATAGAATGAAACCCGCTAGCCACTGTGGCTTTCCAGGATTAGAGTTGGCTACCCCTGATGTAGACGATGGAGGTCAGGGGTCCTAGCGCCTGCTTGGATAGCCTCTGTAGTAGTTGCAATAAGTGGGGGCATGGCTTTCATGAACAAATAAGCACGTTTAGTAGATCATCTGATTTTCTGTAAAGTGCCATCAAGTGCTTACTCCTGCTAAACTTATTCAGTTTACTGACCATCGGACCACTACCATTAATATACACGAACATCCCATCTCGAATAAGCACACACTTCACTGAACAGAGTGCCCACTTACGTATCACACACATGCTGCCCACATGACCAGATGTTCATAGCGTCCACCCAGACCCACTTCCCTCAAGGCCTTAAATCACAGTAAATTGTGCTCTTTGCGGTTTAATCTTTAAGCACTCCGGCACCTTTTTTGTTTAACATTTACACTTCCCACGGATTTGGGTTTCACACTGGTGAGCTTATAACATGTGCTAATGCCTGTGTTCTCTGGCCGAGCGTGACACTAGAAATCAGTGCGCTGGTCAACGGGAGCCAAAATGCCGTAACAAGAAAAAAAAAACAAGCCAACCAGAGGAATTCAGCAGTTGCAATGTTTTGTTAACACGTGAATTCCACTGAGCCGCTTGTTCAGTAAATATTACTTTTCAGCCTCGTCCATGTCCTAATTCGATTAAGCAGCTAGTCTTATCAGCATGCAGAATGCATAGCAGCAGATTCAGTTTCACCAGGCAGTGGCGGCCAAACAAGCACGGCCGGATCCAGACAGCTGTTACATAATTCCTGTGCCGGCCGCCCGCTGGTCAGCTGACTTGCTTCACTCATGGCTTTAGTCTGATTGGAAAAGTCACAGCTTTGCTCCATGGAACAAGTGTGTCTAACATTTTAATTTGTTGCATTTATCGAATAGATCCAAAGTTTATGTACAAACCTGACTTGCCCAGCCAGATTCTGCCATACATCTACCATGTCAGGCTGAGTGACTTGCATGTGGGATGAGAGAGGGGATTTACACTTCACTAGGCCATCTCTTCCTGCTAGAAAATGCCTAAGAAAGTATTAGGAGTAAATGGGGAGTGACATTTTTTCTAGAACTTCCAGGAGGAGTTTGAAGAATGTCAGTTGTAATCCATTTTATAGACCAAGAGCCAGGGGTTAGTGATATGTTCATGGAAATTTAAAAGTACCAATACCTGCCAAGGTTTCAGCAACACTGGCATGAACCATGCATTTCACTTAGCCTTAGTTGTATGGAGACCTGCTGGTGTGCTACAATAACAACATAATAAACATGCTGATCTCTAGAAAAGGCACTATATCAAATACATGCTGGCTTATTTGCTCAGGGGCAGCAGAGTGGCACATTTGCTAGCACTACTACTTCACAGCTCTAGAAATGTGGGTTCCATTCCTGGCTTGGGCACTGTATGGCACAAGTTTACAATTCATACCCATGTCCAGATGATTTTTCTCATTCTACTATATTTCCTTTCACATCCCTACAAACATTGAGTGAACATTTTAGGATGTTATTTGCACTTCAGCATGACAATGGTGCATTGTTTAGTGCTGCTGCCTCACCAACCCAGTGTCTTGGGTCCAAAACTCATGCTGGTCATTGTTAGTGTGCAGATTCCACGTTCTTTCCATGTCTAGGTTTGTTTCTTTGGGAAAACTCTGGTTTTGCTCCAACAGCCCCATAATCAATTTTAGATTAAAAGTCTGGACAGATCCGTAGCTGCTCTGCTGCATCTGGCAAACGGTAAACAAAGGGCAAAGCAATTGGTTGTCCTCTGCAGGATCAGGCTTACCATGTACCATGCTTGTTGCACAATGTTTAGAATATTTAACACCAAGCTTAGAGCTGCTCACACTCTCTCTCGATTCCGAGCCATTAATGTTCTTCAAATCTGAAGATGGGAACTAAAGCAGGACAATTACTCCCGTGTTGCGGCTCCTATCTCGTGTGCTTGAGTACTGAAGTAACAGCTCCTGTTTAGAATGAAGTCTTGGGACTGTACCTGCCTTCACAATATAGTAATAAAGTACCTGTATTTTCCTTGGAAACCTGGACTCATCTTCCTGTCTCTAGTGCAACTCTGTGACCCAAGCTTGACAAATATCTGTATAAAAAAACAGAGCGTCTTAAATTGCAAAAATATTTTCTTTGAAAATGAAATGTTAGATGCAACTTTTTTTTTTACAGAAATACAAGTATGAAAACAGAATGAAAGTGAGACGTTAGATGTAAACTGACGCCATTTCTCACTTTTTCTATTCATCAAAAAGAAAACTTTGAGAAACGATATGAAACTTGAACAGTAATATATCATATCCACACATGACACAACTACCCACATGGACACCCTGGTGGAGCACTAACTCAGAATTCAGTCATAGCTGGATGACGTCAGGCATAAATGTTTGCTGAGATTGCCCCAGACTGGAAATTTCACAACAGACTGTCACTTTCTTTTGGTCTAACAAGAAAGAGACAGTCTGTTGCAGGGATCCTGAGACTCTGCGAAAATATAGGCACACCATTAAGTATTTTTTGCATTGCATTGTTATCTTTGGTGGCCATATTTGGTTGAAAACACGTTCATTTTAATGAAATTTACATTTTGTTAAAATGAAATCCGTTAAACATGATGTTGTCTAAACGTATTTCCAAGTCAACAAACAGTATTTGTTATTCTGAAAATTTCATTACTATGGTATTCGCTATAACGAGATTTGACTTGTACTAATAAAATTCCGTTAACATACTAGGATATAGGGGATAAAACAGAATGTTCCATTACCTGTGTAGCTATGTCAAAACTTACATTCTGTTATAATTAAGCAAACACTTTGGTGAATTTAACATAAACTTTTTAGGATTGGCTTCTATACTCTGCTCTGGTTTTCCTCTCAAATCCAAAAACATTAAGCTAACTTCCGACTTTGAATTGGCCATTAAAGATGAGTGTGGACGTATTTATGAGCTGGTGCTTCAAGCCCAGATAGACTCCATCACCCTGGGATCCCTGGGAAACTATCCTAAAGCCTTGGCTTTGTATTTTTTTAGCGTCAAAAAGCCATGATTCTTACCACCTTCTCTCAAAGCTAAACACCGTTATATAAATTCAACCCATAAGATCAGATGTGTGACAGATTTGAATCTAAGTGCAGAAAAGGTGATGACAATTAAATAAATGAGTTGTGTCTCCAGGGTTCATGAACACTGCAATTCCAGTATATTAAAAGGTCATGAATTTTTATTACTTTTAATCAGGCCTATCATGGCCTGAAGATGAGCAACACAGTGGAGCAGCTTTGTCTCCCAGTTGCAAGGACCTGCTCTTGAATTTCCATCAAGTCAAGGTCTGTGTCCAGTTTGCTTCTGCTCCCTGTACTTTCTTTTCTTCTTATATCTTAAAGACAATTTTGGAGACTCAACATTGGAGCAGTATGAGTAAGTGTGCTGTGTGCTTAGGAGAGTACTCCACAGCAGATTTGGCTTAAATCAGATGCTAATGGTAGTCATGGTTGTAGTAGGAGTGTGTAAAACGTAGCACGTGGGGTCACATTTTCATCAGTACAGTAAAACTCTTACCAGCATGCTCAATAAACATGTAACATGTCACCACTCTCTAGTGCCCTGATAAACAAGAATGTATTATAACTAGAACTGCTGATTAATTGCCATTCCCATTAAAATTTATATGATTAAATTATTAACACCACCCCCAAATGCGTTAATTTAATCTAGTCAATTTTACCCCGCTTCACACTTAATGAAGCAGCACCAAATGAATCCAAGTCTATTAATAGCACTTGATTATTTTCTGTGTTGTTTCTTGATAACGGTCTTCATCCACAAAAACCAGGAGATCATGATATGGGATCGTCCCATATTGGAACATAAAATACAGCGCACTGTGTTGAATCAGTAAGGCAGGGATGTCAAACTCCAGCCTTGGAGGGCCACAGTGGCTGCAGGTTTTCATTCTGACCCTTTTCCTAATCAGTGACCAGTTTTCACTGCTAATTAACTTCTTTTCCCTTCATTTTAATAGCCCTGTTTTTTAGGAGTCAGTCCTCTGAATTGATTTGTTTCTTCATGAAATGGCAGCCAAACAGAAATGAGACATGAAACGACCCAACAGATGAGCAAGTAAACTGGGATTTCAAACTCCAACCAATTTCACTCCAACCAATCTATTAATGAGAAGCTGATTCTTGCTGTTAATTTAGCCCGTTATTTAATTCCGTGGCCTTTTGCTGCTCTCTTTCTGTCACAGAAGACATTTCCAAAACGTTTGATTTTCTGTTCGTCAAAATGTTTTGGTGACCTTACCAAGACCTTCACTGCTCTTTATTTTCAGATATTGTGTGACGGGCACAGCTGAGCTGGTCACGTGGTGGCTTGTTTTGTGTCTCATTATTGTTTGGCTGCTAATTAAAAAAAATAGACAACTAAGGGGCCTGAGTCAAGTTAATTAAAATGAAAGCAAAAGAAGTTAATTAGCAGCAAAAACTGGTCACTAATGAAGAAGATGGTTGGAATGAAAAACCTGCAGCCACTGCGGCCCTCCAGGCCTGGAGTTTGACACCCGTGCAATAACAGACACGATTTGATCTGTATTCTTGTACATATCATTTCAAATATACACTAGCTCTTTAAACTGCAGAGAATAAAATGAGAACAATTAAAACTAAACCACTTATACAAGCTGTGTGAATAAGTTTAATTTTTGTGTTGCACTAAGATTGCAGATGGACAAGCACTGCACGCTGAGTGAGATCAGCGTCAGCGTCATCTTTGCCAATCTTCTGCACTCACTTATTGATGGTAAAAAAAAAAGTGACATCATGCAGAACATCCAGAACCAGACACTTACACACAGTGATGTCTACTAATACAACTTCACACCTCAAATGTAAGAGGCTGTAGAGGTACAAGTCTAAGTGCAAGACAGAATTTTGTTGGGTCAGCCCTGTCCCTGGAAACGAGTATGCCTGCCTTGAAGTTTTTTTGGTCATCCATGGAGAGATATCTGACCTAAAACAGCACAGTGCAGGTACTACCGATGTCTAAGTAGCGAAACAGTAGATGACACAGACTGGAACTGTTTGAGTCCTTGTACTTCACTTGGACTTCCCCCAAAGCAGACATGGTATGTTGTTGTTGTTTAATTAATTGTATGTTATCAACTGTAACCTACATTATAACCTACATAGGCAATAACCAGTGCAAACAGACCATACTAATATGTTCATCCATTTGGGCTGAAGGTTAGGATAGTTAAACCTATTTTATAAATCATAAATGATACATTCTATGGAAATTTAAAACATCTAAATTAATAACCCAGTCAGATAAATATTTAGAGGTTTTATTCTGTCTATTCTTTGCTATTTAAAAGCCTACTCTATGCACATTTTCAATGTAATTAATGACTTCCCCTCTCCAGGTAACAGCTGCGGGTTTGACTCGTGCGCATCACACAGCTAAGCACACCCTGAGCTATAGCAGTGCTAACTGTGCACAAAAGCTGAACCAGGATTTGATGTTTTTGGTTTTTTTTTTTTGAATATTTAATTGTTTGAGTAATTGATAGTGCTTTTGGTACGCTGTCTTGCAACATAGCAGTCCAAACCATACATTTTGGTTTTCCCTTTGGGGTGTTTAGTGGTCGTAGGGCGTTGTTTCTGTTACACAAAACTGTTCAATGAACTAACTGAAATAATTTTATATGCATAGGCAAGAAATTATTTAAAACTGTTTCTATTAGGAATTAATCTCTGAGTAATTTCTCCTTTAGAAAACAATATCAATACGTATGCTTGAAAGAAATATGGTAAATTGTGATTAATATACAGTTAAGTTTGATTTAAAATTGTAATTATTCAACTATTTGCAGTTAAACTTTTTAATTGAACAGCAGACCTAAACAAAACACATAACTAGCTTCGGCTCCAACTCCACATAACCCTGAAACAGGATTAGTATTTATATTCAGAAAATGGATGAATGGATGGACAATCAGAAGAGCCTTCGGTAACTTTGAAAGACACTGGGTGATGCGGACAACAATGAGGAACAACATCTGAGGTGATACCAGCACGGAACCCAGCAAAAAGGAAACATTCAGCGAATAAATGGAAAGGAGACTGTAAGAGAGGAAACCAAAACCAACTGCCTGCAAATTTCAATCAAATGGGTGGTGAGGCAGTTAGGGAGCGGTCTGTCATGAACCAGGGTCAGTGTTCTTCATCGTGAAATGTATGTCTACAGTGAGTGCAACTGAGGAATACGTACAAGCAAAGCAATGTGGACTGGTCAGATCATCATAGAGCATGTCCTCCATATCTGATCTAGTGCATGTGTGCTACTCACCAAATGAGACATATAGACCTCAGTGTATTTGACAATCTGCTAACCATGCAATAGTGTGGTATAATTTTCATGACAGGCTTTTGGTGTCCACATTACGTTAAAGGCTTTGAGTGATTCCCATCATCCCATTTCATAACCTGGATGTGTCTTCCAGGATGACCATCAACATGGCAGCCAGTGGTTTGATAAGTATGATATTCAGTTCAGTTTAATTTTTTTATAGCACTCTTCACTGAGAATAACATAAGAGTGCTTACTTGAAAAGTAAATTCTAAAACTCAACGCCTTAACTTACTTGAACCCTCAGACTACATTAAACACAGAGTGTAGCAGAGCTATTTAACTTTGATTAACATAAACAAATCATGACTAAAAAAATTCCATCATAGCTGAAATATTTCCACTTGACAACAGGGGAGAAGAAAACAAAAACTGCAGTCCAGAGCATTGAGGGAGAAAATAAACCTCTGGGGGTCCACGGGTAGTTATATCAGACAAGGTCACAGTGAAAGTCAGATGACCCAGGCCAACCCTCTCCTGGGCATTCTGTGATCTAAATACTGTGGAAAAAGAAGAAAAAATTCTTTCATCACTGATTACGAGGCTCCCAATATCTCTGGAGTCACATCCCATGGGCTTGAGCAGTAATTTAGCAATGTAGAAAGGCGCAGAGAAGAGGCAGCTCAGTAACTGTTCAAAATGACTGCTGTGTTTTTATATATAGTGTATTTAAGTGACTAACAAACAATGTTGTAATGTGAACAGCTAGTCACACCTCTAATCAGGATAACCTTAGCTAAAGTAATGAGTCTTTGGCCTGCTCTTAAATGAAGAAGCACACCAAAGGGACATCTCTAATACAAGTAGGCCTACAGCTTTAAAGCCCTGTCGCTAAGGGCTCTGCCTCCCAAAGTACTTTTATTTACACTCACTGAGCAAATTATTACAAATGCTTTACTAATACTGCATAGGACTTCCTTTTGCCATTGAAACTGATTCAATTATTTGTGGCATGGATTCCACACGATGTTGGATATATTCCTTTGAGATTGTGGACCATGTTGACATGATTGCATCGCACAATTTTTGCCAGTTTGTCAGCAGCACATTCAGATAGATAGATAGATAGATAGATAGATAGATAAGGCACTATATAACAGATAGATAGATAGATAGATAGATAGATAGATAGATAGATAGATAGA
>JANRMT010062806.1:91665259-91727445 GCA_026402145.1 Polypterus bichir lapradei
ATAGATAGATAGATAGATAGATAGATAGATAGATAGATAGATAGATACTTTATTAATCCCAAGGGGAAATTCACATTCTCCAGTAGCAACATACTGATAAAGAACAATATTAAATTAAAGAGTGATAACAATGAAGGTATAATAGACAATTTTGTATAATATTAACTTTTACCCCCCCCCCCGGGTGGAATTGAGTCGCATAGTGTGGGGGGAGGAACGATCTTATCGGTCTGTGAGTGAAGCAGGACGGTGACAACAGTCTGTCACTGAAGCTGCTCCTCTGTCTGGAGATGATCCTGCTCAGTGGATGCAGTGGATTCTCCATGATTGACAGGAGCCTGCTCAGCGCCCGTCGCTCCGCCACAGATGTCAAACTGTCCAGCTCCATGCCTACAATAGAGCCTGCCTTCCTCACCAGTTTGTCCAGGCGTGAGGCGTTCCTCTTCTTTATGCTGCCTCCCCAGCACACCATCCACGTAGAAGAGGCACTCGCCACAACCATCTGATAGAACATCTGCAGCATCTTATTGCAGATGTTGAAGGATGCCAGCCTTCTAAGAAAGTATAGTCGGCTCTGTCCTTTCTTACACAGAGCATCAGTATTGGCAGTCCAGTCCAATTTATCATCCAGCTGCACTCCCAGGTATTTATAGGTCTGTACTCTCTGCACAGTCTCCTCTGATGATCACGAGGTCCATGAGGGGCCTGGGTCTCCTAAAATCCATCACCAGCTCCTTGGTTTTGCTGGTGTTCAGGTGTAGGTGGTTTGAGTTGCACCATTTAACAAAGTCCTTGATTAGTTTCCTATACTCTTCCTCCTGCCCACTCCTGATGCAGCCCACGATAGCAGTGTCATCAGCGAACTTTTGCACGTGGCAGGACTCCGAGTTGTATTGGAAGTCCGATGTATATAGGCTGAACAGGACTGGAGAAAGTACAGTCCCCTGCGGGACTCCTGTGTTGCTGACCACAATGTCAGACCTGCAGTTCCCAAGACGCACATACTGAGGTCTGTCTTTAAGAAAGTCCACAATCCATGCTACCAGGTATGAATCTACTCCCATCTCTGTCAGCTTGTCCCTAAGGAGCAGAGGTTGGATGGTGCTGAAGGCTCTAGAGAAGTCAAGAAACATAATTCTTACAGCACCACTGCCTCTGTCCAAGTGGGAGAGGGATCGGTGTAGCATATAGATGATGGCATCCTCCGCTCCCACCTTCTCCTGGTATGCGAACTGCAGAGGGTCGAAGGCGTGGCGGACCTGTGGCCTCAGGTGGTGAAGCAGCAGCCGCTCCATGGTCTTCATCACATGTGACGTCAGAGCGACAGGCCTGAAGTCGTTCAGCTCACTAGGACATAATACCTTTGGGACTGGGGTGATGCAAGATGTTTTCCAAAGTCTCGGGACTCTCCCCTGTTCCAGGCTCAGGTTGAAGATGCACTGTAGAGGACTCCCCAGCTCCAACGCACAAGCCTTCAGCAGTCGTGGTGATACTCCATCTGGACCCACTGCTTTGCTGGCACAAAGTCTCCTCAGCTCTCTGCTTACCTGGGCTGCTGTAATTGTGGGTGGGGGGAAACTCTCTCCTATGCTGGTATCAGCAGAAGGATGGGTGGAGGGTGCAGAACTCCAAGGTGAGAGTGGGTTAGGGTTCTACCACATCCCAAAGGTATTATTCTAATGGATTCAATTCCAGTGACTGGGAAGGCCACTGAACTCATCGTCATGTTCATGGAACCAGCTTCAGATGACTTTTGTTTTGTGACCTGGTGCATTATCATGATTGAAGTAGTCATTAGCAGATGGATAAATTGTGGCCATGGAGGGATGAGCCTGATCAGCAACAATGCACAGATAACCCGAGGCATTCAAGTGATGATAGATTGGGCCCATAGTGTGCCAAGAAAACATTCCCCACACCATTACACCACCACCACCAGCCTGAACTGTGGACACCAGGCAGGTTAGGTGCATGGATTCATGCTGTTAGTTGTCAAATTCTCGCTACATTTTTCTAGTCTTTACCTATTCAATTTTGCAGAGCCTGAGCCCAATGTAGCCTCATCTTTCTGTTCTTGGCTGACAGAAATGGAACCTGATGCGGACTTCTACTGATGTTGTCCATCCAAGTCAAGGTTCAATGTACTGTGCATTCTAAAATGGTTTTCTGCTTACCAGAGTGGTACAGAGTAGATATCTAAGTTAGTGTAGCTTTTATGTCAGCACGCACAAGTCTGGCCATTCTTTTCTGAACCCTCTCATCACCAAAGCATTTCTGACCGCAGAACTGACACTCACTGGATGTTTTTTTTTTGTTTTTGGCACCATTCTGACTAAACTCTAGAGACTGTCGTGTGTGAAAATCCCAAGGGATCAGCAGTTACAGAAATGCTCAAACCTTCCCAATCTTGCTACAATAATCATGCCACTGTTAAAATTACTCAGGTCATATTTTTTCTCCCTTCTATTTGATGTGAACATCAACAGAAGCTCCTGGCCTGTATCTGCATGATTTTATTTTATGATTGGCTGATCATATAACTCCTTGTATAAGCAGGTGTTCCTAATATTTTGCTCAGTGCGTGTATATTTGGAACCTTAAGAACATAATCAGGTCAAGAATGTAATGTACTCTCTGGTATGTTTAAAGTTCTGTTAAGTAAGGAAGACATCAGGTTGCCCAGACTTGAACCAGTAGCAGACTCATAAGAGATAATGGAGTGATCATTTTCCACCTTCAAGAATGCAACACTAGTCCATTGACTCTCTGTAGAGGAATGGCATGGTCTGTACCAGTGACATTGCAGGTGCCTATGGATTGTAAATGCTGTGTGTACAAGTGGCAGGCAACAATTAGTGACCCAACATCTTTACGTTCCTCTTTCTATGTTTTTGACTTCCCACGTACATCCCTGCAACTGTGAATTAGCGATGAGAGAAATGATTTTCGCAAAACTGAACTTGCTGTAGAGCGGCACGGTGGCACAGTGGTAGTGCTGCTGCCTGCAGTTAGGAGACCCGGGTTCACTTACTGGGTCTTCCCTGCTTGGAGTTTGCATGTTCTTCCCGTGTCTGCGTGGGTTTCCTCCGGGTGCTCCAGTTTCCTCCCACAGTCCAAAGACATGCAGGTTAGGTGCATTGGCGATTCTAAATTGTCCCTAGTGTGTGCTTGGTATGTGGGGGTGTTTGTGCGCCCTGCGGTGGACTGGCGCCCTGCCTTGTGCCCTGTGCTGGCTGGGATTGGCTCCAGCAGACCTCCATGACCCTGTGTTAGGATATAGCGGGTTGGACAATGACTGACTAAACTTGCAGTGAAAGTTGGAATTTGCCAAAAAATTAAAATTTGAAATTTTGCCACTGATATAAGAAAAAAGGTTTTAACTTCCTTTCAGGAAGCATTTACATGCATTAATTCTGCATGCGCCTACCTGTTATTCAACAGAGTATTTCTCTTTCAGCCGGTGGGTTGAAAGTTGCTATTGTTTTTAATGATAGTGGGTCATGGTGTGTCGCGGCGAGTCACCACTCCAACAATCAGTCTCAATCCACCTTACAGTCCCCCCCCCTTACAGTTATGCTAAAATCACAATTCGGTACATCTACCTGATATCTGCATTTGATTTAGTTGGGGGATCCCTGCTCTGATCAGTCTGCACTTCAATCACCAAACGGAAAGCTCTGATGATCGCACGCCAAAGAGTTGTGAACACACTTACATAGGAAAAAGTGGGTTGCGATGCCTAAAAGGTTGAGTAACACTGATTTAAAACAAAAAAAAAGCAGCTGTGCTCATAACATGGTGAGTTTAGTTAGATTTTTGTGATTACTTGTGTGCTTTTCTGATATTCTGTTTTTTGTGACCTTTTGCTCTGTTTTTGAGTTGGGTTTTATATTGGAATTACCGTATATACTCACATATAAAGTAAGTCCGGTCTTAAAACCCAAAAAATCGATCATAAAATCAGACCCCGACTTATACACCCGTTCAAAAATCCGACACTTAATTTTTTTTTTCTTACATCTCCTTGCCTCTTCCAATTTCACATCAGTTTCTCAGACGCATCAAATTTTCTGGCAGCAGCACAGTTACTAATTTCTTTCACTACTTCAATGATGTTTAATTTAAAACCAGCTTCATATTTTCTTGAGATCAAACGCTACGTCGTAGATAAGGGATGCTCTTACGATAAAGGTGTATGAAGGTGTGAGATACAAAAAACACAAATCAGTGCAAATATTGCTTCGGAATAGTTTTGGTATTACCGTGTGGTCACGTAGGCACAATAGAGAGAGAGACAGAGAGGTTAGGAGCATGTGCTGATACAGTGCATTGCCGCACCCTCGTAGAAAAAAAAGGCAGTGTGCTCCATGGTTACTCTGTCAGGTAGGTGTTAGCGTATAATAATTCCTTGTACCAATAGCGTGAGTTTTTTGCGATTGACTTACACGACTGACATTATAAGATACCAGAAATTATTCGGAAAAATCAAGTCCCGAGTTATCTGCGGAATAACTTATCTGCAAGTATATACGGTATGTTTGGATTTAGGGTTGCCAATTTCAAAAGCATTGTCTTATATGCCTTTTTGCCTTGTGCTCCTTATTTTTGCGCCACTGAGCGTTTTGTATAAATGAATCTTCTTATTTCTATAGATTTCTCATTGCCTTTTTTCATTTGATTAGCTGAGGTTGGGGGTTTCTCCCTCTAGTGGGCATTTTGGAGTCATTGTTAAGGATTTCATGCTTAGGAACTCTCAAGTTCATAACATTATGATGACAGTCTTGATGACTGAAACACTGCAGGTGCATTGAGACAGAAAATGAAACACAAGGTTTCACAATGCATGGAGAATGCTAGCCCTCATCTGTAAGAATTAAAGAAACAGGGAATGTTGGTTGCAAGGTAACAACTGGTGGGGAAAGGGGTGTTCGGGGCAAGTGACATGTGGTTTTCCATGGAAGTGTGAATGCATCTTTAGGAAGTACATTCCTCATTTTCTATCCCAAAAACCTTTTAACCCCGCACCCCTTTTGCAATTGTGAAAGAAAATTTTAGCATCCGATTTGTGAAAATGTTTTTTGTTTCACCCATCACTGCTGTGTATGCTTTACTTGTTCAAATCCAGCCTCAGTGCATTCAGAGCCTCATTGAGCAAGGAAGTGGGGTGTGGTGGTTAAGGTAATGGCTCCTTTATCCTAAGGTCAATGCCGACCTACTAGTTAATTTGTGACTGCTAGTAACTCCTTTAAAACATGCTCTGCTCCAAATGTAAAAAGTACTGTGCAGGACTCGGACCCTGTAAGCTGCCAGATGTGCACTAATTCTAGGAGGCTGTGGGTGTAGAAGTGCTTGTAGTTTTCAACATGCTTTTTGAAAAAAGAAATGATAGACAGTTGGCAGCCATACTACTAAGAGTAGGGTTGAAGACAGCACCAGCTTTTATCCAAAACCTCCTACCCCCACATAATAAAGCCTGGAAGATTTCTTCAAATATTTGGCTTGAGTGTTTTGCGAAAACAAGGCAGTTCAGAAGCAGAGATAAGCCAGAAAGTCTATAGCTCTGGACAACCTAAAAAGCACTAAAGTGGGAGAGAAAAAGCTCATGTGATGAAATATTCATAGTACACTCAAACAGCACAAAGTATACCTAAAGTTTCTCCCTGGTGCGGAGCTGAAGGTTACTCTACCAATGTTTTATGTCTGTCATGCAGTTACCAAACATTAAAAGATATGCCCAAGCATACTATATTAAGCGATCGGCACTGTCCAGAGACGTCCACACAAATCCCACTCCTGGCGATGCCTCTGTGGCAGCGGGCCTGAACGCTAAAATAAATTGACTTATTTAGTACTTACAAATCCCACTTGAAGCAAGCAGTAAGACTGCCAGCACTTGTACAGCTCCACACGAGTACAAAACCCTTAAAGAGCTCTTTATAGAAGATATGAAAATGTATGGAGGCTGAAGTTACAAAGAATTTCAAGGCAACTACAAAGGCCCTTTCTGCCAGAGCTCCAGGAAAGATTCATGCTAAAACTAGTCTCATATCTAATATTTTTTTTTCTTTAGGCTCAGAGCTCTGTGTGACAACTGTACGGCTCCTACACAAGATCTAGATGGAAGCGTCTTGTTACAAAACTGTGACAAATGAGAGCTGTTCTACATTTAGTTGCCTTTTCTGATATGAATACTAAACTAATGACATGCCGTCTCATTGTATACAGATTATACAGATGCTGTCTTGGCACATCTACTTATCACAGAAAGCCTTCTGAAGTTCACAAGGAAAGACACTATATACACAATAGGAAGAGCTGAAGGCTCATGGAGTTCAAGTGCCAGACACCAAGGGTGATAAAGACTCAAGGCCATAGATGGAGCTCAGACACTAAATCCCTGAGGTACATGGAGTGAGAGAGACCTCTGAGTCCCGTCTATAGAATCAAAGAGAGTTAAAGCACCATGTGGTCAATATTACCTGAAGATGGACACCATAAAGGAAGGAAAACTGACACTCTATGACCCCGATGAGATTAAAGGTCATGCAGATGAGTTGAACTTGTGCTCAAAATCCTGATGCTGTCAATTTCAACTTCAGGAAAACAATTTGAGACCCTGGAGCACACATACATAGGACCCTGAGTACTGGAGTGTGAGACCTGGAGATACATGGAGTGTGCTGAGTTACAGTCAGGGTTTATTACCTGACTTGTGTTTATTTTCCCTTTTATCGTTTTTTTAATGTTATATGTATTTTCTGATAATATTGTTATGCTTATTTATTATCTAGTGTTTATGTATTAACATGTATTTATATTCCTTGTGTTTTATGGACGGAACTCCAAGAGGTGGGGTCACTGCTGCTGGGACCACCTTCAGCTTGTGAATTCAGGGTAAGCTGACTTTTTGTTGTGGGGTATGTCATATTTGGCGAACGCAGTTGCTGATGTTGTCCTTGCACCATGTCAAATTACACAGCTGAAAGTCGCAGCTCATGTCACATTTACCAACTGAGTGACAATCTCTTTCTGACAGCCAATAGTGTGCTGCATAGCAGAGTCAGCGATTTATAAAGTGTAAACACCGGCAGCGGGTTCAGGTACAATTTCTGCCCTTTATTTCTTTTTTCCATTGTATTATGGTATGTAAAACACAAAGCATCTGACAGACAAACTTCTCTTCTGCTTCATGCTGTCTGATGGAGTCTAGTTATATAAGTCAGTTGTATAGCTTATTTCGATTGACTGGAACCTTTGGAGGCGGGGCCATCACATACATGTCTACTGAAGCACCGCCCCCTGTCTATATATTCCTGGCAGAAGAGTGACAGCTTCAGAACAGCATTGAGAATTGTTTGTTGATCTTCTTTTGTAAGTATTATGATTTTAACCTTTTTTTTTTGCTATTGGATTCAATACTGTTGGGCTAGAAGGGTAGTAAGCACACTCACCGGCCACTTAATTAGGTACACCTGTTCAACTGCTTGTTAATTCAAATTTCTTATCAGTCAATCACATGGCAGCAGTTCAATGCATTTTAGCCTGTAGACCAGGGGTCTCCAACAAGTCACTCGCGAGCTACCGGTAGCTCACAGCACCTTTCCAAGTAGCTCACCAGAGGGTTAATGAATCCTACATAAATTTGAAAACTTGATTAGTCAAATTAGGGGTGGGCGATCTTTCCAAAAAATCATATCACGATCCTTTTAACACAAAATCACAATCCATAATCTATCTTTTCAATGTGGCATACACTTAAAAGAATATCCGGACTCAAACTCATCAAGACCTAAGTAACACTTTATTTCAAATATCAAACAAAGTTGAATTCAATTGTTCTCTCGTTCGCTAGCTAAGCGGAGTTAAGGACCACACCCAAAGCTGGCGAGTGAGTGAGGAAGGCATCCCCACCTCGGCCTGCTGTGTGGATCTTGGATTCGTGCAAATAAATCGGTACTACAATTGAACTATGATACATAACGAAATGAGAGAAGTCGCAAAATCAACTGGAATGTTCAAGCAAATTATACAAAAAAACGATCTAAATCCATCCTTCTATACATTATCCAACCCGCTATATCCTAACCACAGGGTCACAGAGGTCTGCCGGAGCCAATCCCAGCCAACACAGGGTGCAAGGCAGGAAACAAGCCCTGGGCAGGGTGCCAGCCCACCGCAGGGCGTGCACACACACACACCCCAAGCACTCACTAGGGACAATTTAGAATCGCCAATGTGCCTAACCTGCATGTCTTTGGACTGTGGGAGGAATACATTCAGTACATTCTGTACGTACAGTACATTCAGTGTGGTCAATGAGTTCAAAATGATCTGGATTTGAAACTTTTTGCCCTCCATGCTTTACCAACTGCAAGGCAGATCACAAACTGGGAGTAAACTGTAGTCAGAGGGACACAAAATAATTAGAATACTCCATTTCAATTTAGCTTTAGGCTAGTCCTTGGATGGGAGACCATCTAAGAAAAGCTTGAGTTGCTGCTGGAAGAGGTGTTGGTGAGACCAACAGGGGATGCTTACCCTGTGCTCTGAATGTGGGTCCCAATGCTCCACTCAGTGACAGGAACACTGTGCTGTAAAAATGGTGCTGTCCTTTGGATGAGACATCAAACTGAGGTCCTGACTCCTTTATGATTATAAAAGATCCCTGAACATCCTTCATAAAGAGTAGGGTGTAAGTTTGCCATAAAGGAATAACACAGCCTTTAAGTATAGAAAGTTGAATTTTTACATTTTATTCAGTGTGTGTAATAACTTTTTTCTCTATTTTGGTGTGAACTGTTTTGGCTTGAATTTTCACTAATCCTTTTTTAAGCAAACTGTCCTGGACTGAGCAATTTCTTTCGCTATTTGACTCATGCTGGATCATACCTTGCCAACTCAGTAGCAGCTTGGTTTTGGGAAACTGGGAAAAACACAGCTACACAGATATTTGAGAGAACATAACACGGAACAAGGAAATGTGCAACATACACTGGTGGCTAACACCTGTTTCTTGGTCCCATGGTGTGGGCAGAGCTTTTACGTATCAGGCAAAGGGACATTGACAAACTGACTTAATTAGTGGCATCTCAAAGCAGTATGGGCATTCCCTGAGAGCAGTACACTGGCCTGTCAGAGATGCCATCAGGAGAAGCTGCAGATCTATAATTTGGAGGAAAATATTATGTAAAATACTAAAAAAAAAGCACAGTTTTACATTTTTAAATTTTATTTCTTCTATTTTCAAATCTACTTAATTGATTCAAGGTGGTGAGGAGCTGGCACCTAACCTATTAGAGATGGGCACAAGGTCCAAGGTGCTTGATCCAGTGTTTTCAACAGGTGTGCAGTGGCACAGTGGTGCACTATGAGAGCTTCCCAGGTGTACCACGGAAATGATAGTGTAGCACCCCAGGGTCTGAACCTGAGAGGAACAATATCCACAGGTGATCGAGACCTGTCTGAGGAGGACAAGACTACCTGGAGAAGCTGGCATAAAAGCAGCTCTGTGATCACTATGCTGCAGACACAACACTTTGAGCACTTTGGACACATCTCATGGCTGCTAGAGTCCATCTACCTAAGTGTGTGGTCGCCAAAGAGCTGGTAGATAGTGGGCATATGAGTTACCTTTCAGGCAGAAAGGGGCAGACAAAGGGACCAAACAGCTGGAGGATGCCACCAAAATGCTCACTAATTGTTGTGTCTGTGAACACTGATCTCAGAGCTGCTTTTTTACCAGCTTCTCCGGTAGCCCTGCCTCTTCAGACAGTGTAGGAGATATAATATGTTTATGGTTAGTAAAATAGTGTTGTGCCTTGGGGTGTTTCTGGTTGAAAAAGTGTGCCACCTCAGAAAAAAGATTATGGTAGTTGATGCTCTTTTGTACAGCAACAAGTTGCCAGTAATGAACAAATTCAGTGCACCACATTTATTTTGTAAGTCCAAGCAAAGGCATGAAGGTAGTAGTCCTCTTATGTCACAGTCCTCAATGTCAGAATTTTGCACTAGTAAATAGAAGAGCAAAAGAGAAAGCATCCAGATGGCAGGTGTTGTGTGGCACTGCCCACAGGTAGACAGCAGCACCTGCCCGTCGTGTTCCCAGGACTCTCAGGCTGCTTTAATTGCCTCTTCTGCATGACAGATGCCATATGCACTTCTCAGAACAGACTCAGTTTATAGGGCTTTTAATAGCGAAACACCCATCCAAAATTATTCAACAGTATTAAAAAGAAACCCTGTGCATTTAGAGTGCAGAGAGGCTAAAGAACCTGACAAGGGTTCAAGGAGAAATGCCCAGCACTGATAGCACAGGCCCTGCGCTACTAAAACATAAGCAGGCCCTTCAAGGCATCACCATGGTATGAGGCAATTAACCAGCTGACAGTACCTTTACTGCATGGCATATAAGAAGAATCAGTAAAATTCTAAAGTAAAAAAAATGACATACCTCAATTACAAGGACCAACAAATGACTTGAGGAGAGAACGAGAGAGAAATGGAGCCCGGCGTGATGATCACCAGTCCACAATGAACTGATAAATATTGTTGTCAGTCTGATTTAATGAGGATCTCCTGTGAAGCAGAAGACCACTTAGCATAACGCTAAAACAATTTAGTCCATCAGCCAAACTTAAAACCTGATCACATCAATTTCAGGAGGTTGATTTATTCAGTCCGGCTCTGCTGCTAAGCTCCGCTGTATTGAATTAGTATGTGCTACGAAACTCTAAGAAGTCGTCTGGACAGGAGAGGCACAGACTTCATATGAGCCTTAAAATTCTCAATATGGGTTACCTCTTGCTTCTAATTTGGATTCAAAGATATTTAGAAGGCACCTTTTGTTTCTTTTTTCTATCAAAGCTTCATTTAATGGCATAAAGAGGCAACATTTACATATAAAAAACACCCATCTTCACAGCAACTCCAAACCAACCCTGTAGAGATCACAATTCTACATAGTAACAACTGAGGAGCCCAAGTGCACCAACAGGTGGGAGACGGCACTGTGCCATCCCCATTAAGGAAGCCAAAAGCTAAGGGACCAGAATTCAGCAAGGATCACAAGAAGGCATTTTGAGTGATATGATGAAACATTTGGAGTGGCAAATAATATGCAGGATACAAAAGAGTCCTAACTGGACCTACCTTGAACCCTAGTGAGATGCATGACTCTTATCTAGCCTGCGTTTACCACCTGTTATAAACTTGACACTTATTTCACAGTCTGCAACACTTTCCTCAGGTCTCTAAGAACTGTAACTCTTGGATGGGGATCTCCAACACTTCCAGTCACCAGGATGACTGTTTTCGGTAACACTTTACATTAAGTGTCCATAATTACACTGTAACTACTATGTAATTACCTGTATAAGTACAGTGTAACTACGAGTTATTACTCCGTACTTACTGTGTAATATAAAGTAACATTATAGTTAATTACTCAGTTGTCATTGTTATTCCACAGTTTATATAATTACAATGTAACAATTTATCACTGATCCAAAAACAAGTGGACTTACATAGTTATATTGTATCTGTACTTTCAAAATGTAATAAAAACATCAGGGTATGTAACTACAACTATGTAACAGATCTTCCATGGTCTGGGCAATTGTAATGGAGAATTGCAGTGATAACTGCATAGGTTTTCGATGATATTTCAAGATCTGTTTTAAATGGTGAAAACACCTTTGCAAAATACAGACCCCCATGACCCCGTGTTAGGATATAGCGGGTTGGATGGATGGATATGTGTGTATAATTTGTATGTTCTACCCATGTGTCCCTATGTCTTCTTAATGGGTTTTACTGACATATCCCAGGGACATGTAGGTTGGGTTACATTGCCATATGTGTAAGGGCGTGAGTGCTGGTATGTTTGTCAGTGGGCCTTGTAATGGGATGGCTCCCCATCCTGGGCTGTTTCCTGCCTTGTGCCCGGTGATGCTTGGAATGGCTCTGCGACCCTGTGTACCTTGATTGAATGATACAAGTTTGGCAGTATTATGTTAGGGATGGGTATAATAATAGCCCAAAAAATTCAACAATAAATAGTGTAACACAACTACAAGAATGTGACAAATGTTTGTTTAAGCAAAACATGTCAAGGAAGTGCCTCTCTGGATTTTGGGAAAAAGCGTTAGCCATTTTGCAAAGGCGTTTTCACCGTTTAGAAAAGATCTTGAAATATCATCGAAAACCTATGCAGTTATCACTGCAATTCTCCATTACAATTGCCCAGACCATGGAACATCTGTTACATAGTTGTAGTTACATACCCTGATGTTTTTATTACATTTTGAAAGTACAGATACAATGTAACTATTGTCGCAGGCGGCTGGGGGTGGAGCCCCCAGGCGGGACGCCTGAGGGGACCGGAGGATGGCTGGTGCCTCCTCCCGACCACGAGAGGGCGACCGCCCTGGTTTTGTTGGTGGCCTCTGGTAGGGGGCTTGTAAGCCCAACCCTGTAGGGGCCTGTGGCCACCGCCAGGCAGTGCCCCAGTGCCTGAAGAACCCTCGAGAAGAAGAATGGGGACACCCGGAGGGCGTGTCTAAGGAGGAGTGCTGGGAAGCAGCTGGAGCCCATCCGGGGTGGTATAAAAGGGGCCGCCTCCCTGCATTCGACGGCGGAAGTCGGGTGGAAGAGGACGGAGCTGGAGAGAGGACTGGAGGCGGCCAGAAGAAAGGCATAAAAGACTGTGAAAGGCCCGGACTTTTGGAGGATCGGTGCTGGAGGCACTGGGACGTGCACTAAAGTCTGTAAATATTGTATATAGTGGTGGTGTAAATAAACGTGTGTGTTGGGTGCAAAACGATGTCCGTCTGTCTGTGTCCGGGGCCAGTTCCACACTATGTAAGTACACTTGTTTTTGGATCAGTGATAAATTGTTACATTGTAATTATATAAACTGTGGAATAACAATGACAACTGAGTAATTAACTATAGCGTTACTTTGTATTACACAGTTAGTAGTTATACTGTACTTATACAGTTAATTACATAGTAGTTACAGGGTACTTATGGACACTTAATGTAAAGTGTTACAGACCCATGGAGCCAAATGACACTGCACTTCTGAAGTCAAAGCTTGTCCGAATGGGGTCACAAAAAAACAGGGACCATCTCAGGACGTGTCACGTTCCTCACCTCCCATGCCCATGGATCTAATTTCCTTTAGTTAGGAATGCCCCAGAAGGAGTCATTGGAGTGAGAGATCCTTGGGTAGCCCATGGATTTCAAAAGGTTATTCTATCATTTGTCCTACTTTGCCACCCTAGAAGAAAAGACATCTAACCACATGACATTTACAGAAGGCAGACTGCCTATTGATTCACAGGGTGTGATTTTTAACATGGACACTAGTGATGAGAAAGCTTCCATTCACAAAGCTTTGTCACACTGACACCAAAATTCATTTTTGCAGGTGATTTTATAAATGCAAAAAATGAAACTCACTAAAGCAGGGGTCCCCAACTCCGGTCCTGGAGGGTCCCAGTGGCTGCGGGTGTTCATTCTAACCCTTTTCTTAATTAGTGACCTGATTTTGCTCCTAATTAACTTCTTTTGAATTATCTTTATTTGACCTGCTCATGAAGACTCAGACCCCTTAATTGTTTAGTTTTCCCTTAATTAGCAGCCAAACAATAATGAGTTACAAAACAAATTAAAACATGACATTATCCGAAAATAAAGAAAGGCAAAGGTCTCAGAAATGCTGATCTGCTCAGGTCCACAAAACATTTTAGCAGAAAAGAGAAAATCAACAGTTTCAGAAATGCCTGCTATTGCACAGTGAGAGCAGCAGCAGGCCATGGAATTAAAGAACGGGTTTAATTAACAAGAATCGGCGCCTAATAAAGCAGCTGGTTTGAGTGAAATTGGTTGGAGTTTGAGGCCCTGACTTAATTGGTATTCTCTTGGCTCACTCACTGCACATTTCATTTCTGTTTGGGTGCCATTTAAGGACAGAAGCAGAGCAGAGGAATGATGAAGAACTTCAGGGGAACAAATCTTAAAAAACAGGTCAATTACAAATGACAGGAAAAGGAGTTAATTAGCAGCAAAAACAGGTCACTAATTAAGAAAAGGGTTAGAATGAACACCTGCAGCCACTGCGGCCCTCCAGGACTGGTGTTGGGGACCCCTGCACTAAACAGTATTTTGGGGTTTTAAAGGTTTTGTTTGGGTGGAAAATTCCACACAAAGACACACTATATAGTGCACCATTGTGCAGAGGAAAACTCCGTTTGTGAAAAGTTGCTGCTTCCAAATTACCAAACAACCACCTTATCCTATTTAAGGATGTGCACACGTCTTGGGATGTTGCGTTTCACTGCAGCTCTTTGTCACAGCTCTAAATGACAGGCAGACGCACAGAAACACTTCCAGACAGGTACTGTATATGGGTGTTGTTTTAATTTGGGTATTAAGGCGGACGGGTATTTTAGAGTTAAATTTGGGATTAAAATGTTTTGATCGCTATTTGTAAACATTTGATAACTTTCCAGACTTTTTCATGAAAATCTCGATGGGGTCAGTGATGAGCATTGCAAATGGTTTCATCAGGACAATTCAGAAATGGAAAAGTGATACCAAGGCAAGTGAAGTCCCAGAAATCTTGCTGACTACTGCTGGACCTATAAGAAGAACATTCTGGTGGCCAAGCACAGCAGAAAACATTTAGGTGAGACATTTCCAGAATGTGTATATACATCTTAAATATACATTTATTGTAAATTTTAATTGTATGTCACTTAAATTCCTTGAAAGATAGAAAAAGTCTAATTAGATGTTTGAGTTCAGCATGTAAAATTCCGTAAGATGCACTTATATTGAGCTTTGTGATCAAAAAATGTGTTTTTACCCTGTGTTATTTGCAATCTTCTAAAACAATGAAAAGGACAGCATGGAGTATTTGAAATATCATAAAGTACGCAAGCGTGATGCCTGTGGAGAAATGTTATTGAGCTCTCGTAAATGTCTGAAACACCATGAGATGGCAGGCTCCATTCCCATTATTGGCTCACTACAAGCCCATGTACACCACCACAATGGATTTGAAATAAAGCAAATTATGCAATTGAAGTGCAGACTTTCAGTTTTAATTTAAGGGGTATACCAAAAATATCTTAAGAGCCATTTCGGAATGACAGCCATTTTTCTGTATAGCGAAACCCTCCATTTTCAGGGGCTGAAAAGTATTTGAACATTTGACTGACAAGCTCTTCCATAGCCAGGTGTGAGCAGGTCCCTCATTATTTCATTAAGCAGGTAAAAGGTCCAGAATTGATTCCAAGTGTGGAATTGGAATTTGCATTTAGCAGCTGTCACTGTGAACTCTCGATATTCAAGTATAAACAGGCCATCATTACGCAGCGTAAAAAAACCAAACTCTTCAGAGAGACAGCAGAAACACCAGGAGTGGTCAAATCAACCATTTGCTACATTCTTAAAAAGAAGGAACAGACTGGTGAACTCAACACCACCAGAAGGTCTGGAAAACCACAGAAGTCAACTGTGCTGGATGATCGCAGAATTCTGTCCTTGGTGAAGAAGAACCTCTTCATAACATTTAGGCAAACCAAGAACACACAAAGTCTACAATCAAGAGAAGACTTCATGACAGTAAAGACAGAGAGTTTACCACAAGGTGCAAACCACTGGTAAACCTCAAGCATAAGAAGGACAGATTACATTTTGCCAGAAAACATTTTTTTAAAGCCTGTCCAAGTTCTGGAACAATTTTCTTTGGACAAAGGAAACTAAGATCAATATATACCAGAATGATGGATACAGAAGAGTATGAAGAAGAGAAGAAATGGCTCATGATCCAATGAATACCACATTATCTGTGAAACATGGTGGAGGCAGTTTTATGGCATGATTATGCATGGCTGCAAATGGAAGTCAGTTACTAGTATTTATTGATGATATGAATGCTAGGAGAAGTAGCAGTATGAATTCTGAAGTTACGGGGCTAAACTGTCTGCTCAGATTCAGCCAAACTGACAGGACAACTCTTCACAGAAACAATGGACAGGTGAGAACATACTACGAAGGCAAACCAAGTGCTTTTCAACACAAAGTACTTGAATATTCTTCAATGGCCGAGTCAATCAAATGACCTCAACCCAACTAGGCATTCATATCACCTGCTGAAGACAAAACAGATGACAGAAAGTCCAATGAACAAGTAGCAACTGAAGACGGCTGCAGTAAAGGCCTGGCAAAGTATCACTAGGCTGGAAACCCAGCACTTAGAGAAGGCCATGGGTTCCAGGCTTCAGGCAGTCTTTGACTGTAAATGATTTTCAACCAAATATCGAAAATGTTCATTATAATTATGATTATGATAGTTTGTCCAAATCCCCCCCCCCCCCCCCCCCCCCCCCCCCCCCGTCATGCAAAACAATGTCTGTTATTCCCAAACAGCTCATAGAACATTTTTGGTAAACCCCTTAAATTAAAGCTGAGTCTTTACTTCAGTCACATAATGATTGCTTTATGTCGAATCCATTGTGGTGGTGTGCACAGCCAAAATTATGAAAATTGTGTGGATTTAACTGATTAAATAGTGAACCATGTTCTCAAAAACAGCAGCACAAATTATGGGGAAATGCATTCAAGACTGAACGCAGAAACACTTTTTTTATACAAATCAGAAACAAAATACCAAGTCATGTAGATGAAGTGAAGAAATTAACAACTTTTAAAAAGTATCTAGATGAGATATTGGGACAATTGAGATTTAGGCAGCCAAACAAGATTGATGGGCTGAATGGTCTCCTCTGTAACTTCTTTGTTTTTATATTTTTCCAGGTGAGATAAAGAGAGCAGCCCAAAGTCAAGGATTTTACAATTCATGGCCTTGTTTGTATGATAGGCAAAGAAAGATCGTGAGGATGTCTTGTGGATTAAGATGGCAGACTGTCTAGAGATTACCCACCTCTAGTCACAACCCATAAACTTTTGAAAAGATACTGACAGGTGGCAGAAGTGAGTTTACTCCAGTGGATTGCATGGCTTACTGCCCGTGACTGAGTGGGGAGGTTGACTGTACATGAACAGCTATTAGTTTAGGTTGAGGGTATGGACATCTGGTGAGGATAGTCCTTGTGTGCTGTACCAGACACGGCTCACTGAATGGAGACTCCAACACAAAACCAGGATATACTGGAAAATTAGATTCTCAGAGTTAATCTGGAAATTCCCCAGAAGCAGGTAAAACCTGTTGAGAAGAAATAGGGAAGGTTTGTCTACTCTGTTCATTGCATTTTATAATGTCGTTCTGGTCATGTGACAATATCTGTCACTCCATTTAGTTTTAACAGAAAGCACCATTAAAGTGGTTTGAGATATCGTCATATGACAAGCAAGTTGTCTCCTCATTTATGACCAATGGGCAGCACAGTAGCACAGCATGTATTTGGATACTGGTTCATTTCCTGGCCTTGTGGAGTTTGCATGTTCTATCCATGTTCATGTGTATCCTCTCTTGGTTTTTCAGTTTTTTTGCTTTCTCAATATGCAGCAAGTTTGATTGGCCTTTTAATTTACTGAAATGGACACGCTGGCCTCACTGATGAATGCTTCCGTGCTGCCATACAGTTTCCATCACACTGGCTTCTTCTTCATCTGGATCTGGCCCCTGAGGGTACTTACAACGGGCAGTTTGTGGCAGGTGTATTGTGGTCTGGCTAGCTATCTGGCATGGGCACTGGTCTAACAGAATAATTCGAAACTTGGTGTCCAAATGGTAGTTCAGGTAGTCATGGCCTATCTGAAGCCTGAAGATGGCCACTAGTTCCAACCTTGTCGTTTCTGTTGTAACATGAATGCTGGTGCAACCACTTGCTGAGTTGTTTTGCCTTGATGACGGTCTTGGCTTTTTTGAAGGTGGTCTTCCTGCTCTTTTGTAGATCCTTCCTTTGCTAGAATGTCAGTAGCTTTGTTTTCTTGTACATTGCTGTGGGAAGGAATCCACTACAAGACAACTGTATGAGCTCTACATAGGGAGGACAGACTGGTGAAGAGGGTGATCAGATCTTTGTCTCTGGCCGATTTCAAAGTCTGAAAGACAGACAGGGCATCTGTAAAGAAGATGAGATTAATGGAGGAGTCTGGGCTGTTCTTGCCATGGGCTGCACTAGTCTGGATAGCCATTTCTTCAGCCTTGAAGATAGTGGAGACTGGTAGTGAGGGAGAGCCCTTCTTCTCTGTTTCTGGAGTACCTGATGAAGATTTCAGCACAAAAGTTCTTCATTGCCTGTTCAGTTGATACATCTGTGTAGATGTGAGTCAATGTGTGAAGGTGTCTGTATAAAGGTGCCTTGTGACATACTGATACTGTCTCCTAAAAAGGTTACAGCCACTTTCTAATACTGCTGGAAAGATCGGATTTATTAAAAATGAACATATTAGCTTTTGACATCACATGGCATTTTAGGCATTGCCATTTCAGAAGACCAAGGATACTGGGGAGGTGCCTATACTTTGCATTTAACACCCCCATTTCAATTCTAGTTTTAATACTGATTCGTCCTTGGGCTGGAAGTCATGATGGTCACATCTCAGAAGATCACAGAGGGCACTGGTCACATTGGTTCTGAAGACCTTGGCTTTCATGTCTCTGCCCAGAGTAGAAAGAAGCTGGGTAACCTGAGCAGGAGAGCTCCAACTTGAACCAAGAAGACTGCCTTAAGGACTCGACTGACCAAAGTGCTAACTTGCATGTGTGTGCGGCTCACATATGGGACGCCATATTAAGGATGTTGTCTTTTTCAGAAAGAGGCAAAACGGTGGCCTTGTGTCTACCAGAATCACTTTCAGAAGCTTTAATTCCTTTCCATCCTTACCTACGAAAGCATCCAAGGTCTTCATGGGAATGGTAATGATAGTCAAAAAAGGATACCCCAGCAAGTATTGCACACTGAGCAGTAGCCCATACATGGCCAGTACGGCAAGCAAATCCTGCTGGCATCGACCAATGCATGACATCAGTGCAGTACATGTTGTGTGAAGTGGGCACAATTACATTTCAATTTAAAAAAATCATTCTTAACAGTAGGTTATTATGAAATACATGTTTAATAAAATTTAGTTTTTTTTCTTAAATGATGGATTATTTGATAACAAACCAACTGCAGCACTGAGATAATAAGTTCTGTGCTGTGGTTACCTGTTCTCCCTGTGCTTCCATGAAGTTCATACAGACAGACTGGCATTCTTGAATGTCCACAGTTACTCTGTGAGTGACACTTGGCTATACCCAGTTAACCCAGAATTGGTGATTTCCCACTGCAACAACTTTGTTTTCAGCAACCAATGTGTTCCTGTACAATGTAGGCTGGGGGCCACTTTCATGTGTTGCATTCCCTCCCCATAACAGGACTTTATGCAAAATATATAATGTGCAAAGAAGAAGAATGCAGTGCAAAGTGAGGTGCATATTGGGAGTCCATGGGGGACAATTGTTGCCTTGATGTACTCTGGACTTCACAAGGAACCCATCTTTTATTAACCCTTTATTACTTCAACACAAAACCAGGGAGGCAGCTATGAAGAGTGATGCTGTGTGCTCCATCTTTACTAATAACTCTCCAAAGTCCAAACAACTTACAGATTTGTAAGATGGTGCCAGTGCTTATGGTCAACCAATCAGCACAATTTGTCGCCTCAGCCCCACCCACAATAATTCCTAGTTGAGTAAAAAGTACATAGCCTGGAGTAGCAGATAAAAAAAAATACCAGGAAATACAAATGGCCCGAGTTCCTGAGAGGGGGAATGCTGCTAAACTTTCTGAGTTTTTAAAAAGTCCCTGGTTCTTGAAAAAAGTTTTTTACGATGAGAAAATGCCAAATGTCTGCAAATGACGGCAAATATTAACATTCATATTAACATAGGATTAGATTTTTCTTTGTACCTATTTCTTCTGGGACACATTTTGAGGGGCTTTCCTGTTTTACTCCCATAAGGGGGCAGACTCAAATGAATAGAAAACCAAAAAATAACTTTTTTATCTATAGTACAATGTTTTGAGTGCCACAGTGATGTAGTAGCTAACCTTGCATCTATGCCCCTTAGGTGGCTAGAGTTTGTATGTCCTCTCCGTGCTCTTTCAAATAGCCATGTTTCCTCCCACATGCCACATTGTTTGTAACTCTAAAATGGCCTGGTGCATGTGAGTGTGGAATTGTGTGTGAGTCAGTGATGTGATGGGCTCACTTTGGCTCTGCACACCCCTATACTAAAGAAGAAAAGACTTGAGAAATAGAATGGATTGACAGGATGCTTAAGATAGCACCCCCTAGAGTCCAAAATCTTTGTAAACAATTGGCAGGGCTCTATCATCATTACCAGCAGTAAGGGGAACTGCTGTCCACATTCTGTCAATATTCTACTGTATTCATGGTATAGCATAAAATAACCTATCAAGAAATATGATTGTCTCATTCCCAGAAGCTGCCTTTTGTTACGCTCCACTGGAGCAGCCAGGTTTTCCTCTACTGACTTACCATTCCAGTGATTCTAAAGTGACAATTATGTGGCTGTCACTCAAAATTCCAAGTGACTTCCTGCTAGCTCCTACCTTCAAGGTTCAGGACCACACAAGAAGTGTGTAACAACATCTGTAAGAAGGATCTTGCACAAATATACTGTATACAGTTGGGTATTGAGGCATCAGGATAAAATAATTTGTAGCACCAAAATTTTGGGTTAAATTTTGGCCTAGGCACTGCCTGTGTTGAGTTTGCATGTTCTCTCTGTTTCTTGGTAGATTTTCCAAGACCACTACGGTTTTCCTCCCACATTCCAAAGATGTGTATGTTATGTTAATTGGTCCAGCATGAATGAGTGTAGGTATGTGTGAGTGATTGTGTCCTGCAATGGAGCAGTGCCATGCCCAAGTTCTCATCTTGCACCCACTGCTAGATGACAAGCATCAGGTCCCATGACCCTCATGTCCTTCCTGATGCCAGCCTCCTTTAATCTCTTTTTACAACACTCAAGATGAATGATCACCTAATTCTAACACCAGGCTACAGTGGCTATACCTGTAAATATATTCACTTTTTTACATTTAGTTATGTTGCAGCTTTATACTGAAATTGTTTACATTATTTTTTTCCCTCATCAAGCAAAACTCAATACCCCAGAACGATAAAGCAAAAACAGAAATTTAGAAACTTTTGCAAGTATTTTAAAAACAGACTAAACTATCAGTCTGTATAAGTAGGCAGTGTGGTGTAGTGGTTAAGGCTTCAGGCTTCAAATCCTGAGGCTGTGGATACAAATCCCACTTCTAACACCATGTGACCCTGAATAAGTCACTTGATCTACCAGTGCTGCAATTGGAAAACCAAAACAAATGTAATCAATTGTATGATAAATGTAGTATGTCTCCTTGGATAAAGGCATCCACCAAATAAGTAAACGGAAAATGTAAATATAAAAGTGACACACGTATTTAGACCCTTTACAGTAATCCCTCGCTATATCGCGCTTCGACTTTCGCGGCTTCACTCTATCGCGGATTTTATATGAAAGCATAACTAAATATATAACGCGGATTTTTCGCGGGTTCTGCGGACAATGTGTCTTTTTACTTCCTGTATATGCTTCCTCAGTTGGTTTGCCCAGTTGATTTCATACCAGGGACGCTATTGGCGGATGGCTGAGAAGCTAACCAATCAGAGCACGCAGTTAAGTTCTCCTGACTGAGAAGCTAACCAATCAGAGCACGCAGGAGCTATGCAGTGTTAACCAGGAAGTCTCATCTCGCTCATTCAGCATCAACGTGCTTCGCTGTGTAAAGAGTTGTGCTCTTTAGTGTTTATCTTTGTGCATAGTCAAGCCCTTCATTATGGCTCCAAAACAATCTGCTACTGCTTCAGGTGCCGTGCCCAAGCGCAAGAAGAAGATGTTAACGATTGCCGAAAAGGTAAACATTTTGGATTTGTTGAAGGCTACGATTCTTTTTATTTAAAAAGTAGGGAAGGAATATAAGATCTACGGCTGCAGCGTCCTTTTAACCAGGGTGCAAAACGAGTTGTAAGTGGATGTAATAAGGCAGTAGTCTGGATGGAATCTGCTTTAGGGATTTGGATTGAAGACTGCCAGAAGAAGAACAACGGCAGTGCTACACAATCGCCTGAAGTGGCTCCTTTACAAGGGCTGTAACGCTCTCCTTTGTTGTGCAGTAAAATTAAACTCATTGTTATTGGACAAGTCATCGTGTCATTGTTGGTGAGTAACCATAAATAATTAATACATTTACTGTATACTATTTTTCTTGCATTGTACGTATTTATTGCTGGTGGCCTGTCTATCGTAATGGCTGTAACATATGTGATATCGGAGACACTCAATATCTTTAAAATAATATTTAGGTTTTACTGTATATAAACAGTGTGTGTTTATATACATAATTTCAATGAATCTTACCTAATATCTAAGAGAATACAAAGGGATTATGCTGTATAACTCTGCAGGGAATATTTATAAACAGTGCGGGAGAGTTTATAAGTGTTTAAAATATATAAAAATACCCATACAAACATATGGTTTCTACTTCGCGGATTTTCACCTATCGCGGGGGGGTCTGGAACGCAACCCCCGCGATGGAGGAGGGATTACTGTATTCAGTACTTAAAGGCCCTTTGGCAGAAATTACAGCCTGGAGTCTTCTTAGGTTTGATGCAATGAGCTACGCACAACTGGATTTAGGAATTTTCTACTATTCTTCTCTGTAGACCCTCTCAAGCTCTGTCAGGTTCACCAGAAACCATCTGTGGACGACTATTTTCAGGTCTCTCTGGAGATGTTCAAATCCGGGTTCTGACTGGCCCACGTATTGACATTGCCAGAGCTGTCCCTAAGCCACACCTGTGTTGTCTTTGCTTTGTGCTTAGGTGTATCGTCCGATTGGAAGGTGAACCTTTAGCCCGGTCTGAAGTCCTCAGGGCTCTGGAGCAGGTTTCCATTAAGGATATCTCACCTTGTTTAACTTTTTTTTGACTTGTAGTCCACAATCCCGTAGCATGATACTTCCACCACCATGCTTTACCATTGGAGTCTCTTCCAGACATGATGCTTACAACTGGGGCCAGTTTATTTTTGGTTTCATCAGACCAGATAATCTTGTTTCTTACATTCTGAAAGTTTTTGTGCCTCTTTTACTTACTTATTTACTTTGTGCTCACCCTGCCATAAAGCCTAGATATGTAAAGTGTTGCAGTGAAAGTTGCTCTTCTAGAGGTTTCTTCCATCTCCACACAGGTTCTCTGGAGCTCAACCAGAGTGACCTTTGGGTTCTTGGGCACCTCCCTTACTAAGAAGTTTCTCCCCCAATTGCTTAGTTTGTCCAGGAGATCAACTGTAGGAAAAGTCATGGTTCTTCCAAACTTTGGTCCATCTTGTGAAGGCCATTAAGAAGGCCATTATTAGTTCCACTATGAAGGCCACTGTGCTCTTGGGAACCTTCCAAGCTGCACAATTTTTTTCTAGCCTTCCCCAAATCTGTGCCTCGACACAATCCTATCTCTAAGTTCTGCAGGCAATTCCTTTGACTTCTTGTCTTGGTTTTTGCTCTGATGCAATGTGTCAGCTCTGGGACCTTCTATAGACAGGTGTGTTTACTAGTCATGTGTCACACATGCATGTCAGGGGATCTCCTAAACGTGCTTAACTGAGGTTTGTAATAACCCGCCGGGGTGAGAGAGGGTACTGTCGCTAACATTCTTCTTTTCTCCCTGCAGCACCGAGAAACCTCCCAGTGAGGGCACTTAGCCCCACCCCTTCCAGTTCACCAACTATAAGAAGCCCAGAAGGAGGCGTCTTTTGCAACCAGAGTGACCCACCGGATGGAGCTCCTCTGTTAGACCCTAAATTCTGCAGCTAGAGCCAAATCATTTTTGTTTGAATTGTGCCTAAGAGTAAGAACCATAACACCAAGAGTCATTCTTTTTGTTGGACATTTCAGTTGATTAAACCGGACAACCCGGTTGGCGTCTCAAGATTTATTTTTGCATGAGCTGTCTGTCATTCATGAACCCTGCCACACATACCAAACCAATTATAATTACAACAGGTTGGCTCCAAATAAGGTGTAGTGACCTTTCAACGACGATCAATAGAATGGGATGCCCTTGGGCCAAATTTCAAGTGTCACAGCAAAGAGTCTGAATATTTGTGTCCATGTGATAGTTCATTTATTTGTGGGTTTCTGGAGTGTTGAGTGTTGCTTGATGAGGAAAAAAAACTGAATTTAAACAAATTTATCATGAGGCTGCAACATAGCAAAATGTGAAAAATATGAAGGGGTCTAAATATTTTCTGAATAAATATATTTATATAGAGGGAGTGCAGCAAAGCACAAAGAAATTGGACAAAAAGGTTTGGTGTACCATGGTGAACCCTGTATAACTGGGTGAAAGCAATATACAAAGAAAACACAAGATGGGAGTCAACAATTATACTGGCTTAAAATGGCAGGGCATCCAGTCTTATACAGCCCAGGCAGGAAGGGGCGGGTCCAGGATGGCAAATGATGGAAGTGATGTCAGAATTGATGACATCATCAAGAAAAAAGGGCATTACGTAACAGCGCCAACCCCAGGTTCAGCAGGTAATTACCATCACTAGAATCCTTAAGCTGTCCCCCATGCACGTGTGTGTAACTATATATATCCATCTATTATATAACCCACTATATCCTAACTACAGGGTCACGGGGGTCTGGTGGAGCCAATCTCAGCCAACACAGGGCACAAGGCAGGAAGAAAACCCTGGCCAGCCCACCGTAGGGCACACACACCCACACACCAAGCACACACTAGGGACAATTTAAAATCGCCAATGCACCTAACCTGCATGTTGGAGGAAACCCGAGCACTCGGAGGAAACCCACGCAGACACGGGGAGAACATGCAAACTCCACGCAAGGAGGACCCGGGATGCGAACCCGGGTCTCCTAACTTCGAGGCTGCACCGCTACCCACTGTGCCACCGTGCCGCCCAACTATATATATATATACTGTATATATATATATATATATATATATATATATATATACTGTATATATATATATATATACAGTATATATATATATATATATAATTTGTGTGTCTACATATTAATTAATTACTAGGTTATATATAAACTGCACATTTATCTTTACAGCATATCACAGAAATATTACATATTTCAAAAAAGCACACACGTTCAAGTATAAAATTTAAATAATTAAAAACTTAGGGGTTGAAAGGTAGGTTCTATACCTAGCCTAGATGCTATCCATGTACGAATTTCCACATCCTCCATGTGTCCATACAGACTTCAGTTTCCTCCCACAGTCAAAAGATATGCATGTTAGGTTACCTGTCATATCTGCTTCAGCTCAATGTTGGTGGGTGTGTATGTGTGTGTGCCTATGATGGACTAGCATCACATCCAAGGGCTGACTCTGAGTTTGGACTCTCTCCTGTTTCCTGTGGTCCAGCAATGGAAAAATCTGATTCAGGACATGGCTAGAAGGATAGATGGATGTAGTCACCAGAATCACAAAATCTCTTGAAATCTAAAATGCTCTTTTCATCTACAGTGAGGCTGAATGTTATCTCTAGTCATGTGCCAGGTGTTTACATGTTAAAATTAATAAATGCTTGCTTCGTGATCACAGCAGATTTTGCTTTCATTTATGTCAGTTCTACTTATCACAGATGTTCCTGGTTGTAGTATTTCTTTCATGATGATAATAAATATTGTATTATTATTGCTCTCGTCCTTCATCTTTCAGTCACAGCTGCTTGGGATGAGGCAATTATAATGAATATTTTGTTGTAATTTATTATGTTCCATAGACACTGTTGTCTTATTACATTTTTTTTTATTTGGGATTATAATGGTATATTTCGGGAATTATTGCTGCCCTTTTAGTTAATCACAGTGTCACAGTACTTACACGATTTCTTCCACTGTGGTAAACCATTTTGATATAACGGTTACTTGCTTACTTTCCTCAACAGCATAGTATCTGTTTTTAATCCTGTGAATATCATCCATTCAACTATCTTCTAAATCCACTTTTTCGCTTTAGAGTGCAACAGGGAGCCAAAGCCCATATGTAATAATAATAATAATAATCATAATAATAATAATGCATATTGGGCACCTTACAAAGAATTAAACAATAAAATATAAATAGGAATAGATAAAATAAACAGCAATACAGAAAGAAAGAAGTAACAAGCTTGTGGCAAATTCATTGACAAATAGTAAAATCACAATTAATATGTCAATCTGAAGAGGTGTATTTTAAGAATAGGTTTAGTTTTGTTACTGAATCTGTGATCAGGGAGAGCATTTGAGAGTTTCGGAGCACTGTAAGAGAAAGCTCCGGCTCCCACAGAACAAAGTTCAATGTGTGGCACAGAAAGTAAGGATGCGGATCTGAGAGTGCAGGAAGGGGTATATGTCTGTAAAAATCACTAAGACAGGGAGGAGTAAGACTGTGGAGAACTTTAAATGTTTAGAGCAGTGTTTTATATTGTATTGTTGTAGACAGAGAGCCGATGAAGTTGGAAAAGAATCAATGTAATACTGTATGTTCAATGGGCTTAGAACAAATGATTATCCTAGCAGCACAATTTTATATAATTTTAAATGATGTATACATTTTTTTAGAGATTCCAGACAAAATGGCATTACAGTAATCTATGTGTGAGGTAACTAAGGCATTAACTAAAACTTCAGTACTATGTTTTGTCAAAAGTGGACAAAGTCTAGATACATTTTGAAGATGAAAAAAGCAATCCTAGAAAGATTATTTATAGGAAATGAAAAAGAAGCAGTATTATCCAGAAGGTCACCCAGACTCTTGACCTGGCAGGAGATATTTGTAAATGCATTGTTTATCAAAATTGGAGAGTTGTTAGCCTTAGCAAGTACAGATTTAATACAAACAAAAAGCACTTCTGTTTTATTACTGTTTAAGAGGAGAAAATTATGCATCATCCATAACTTTATGTCCTAAAGACAAGAAATAAGAATATTATGAGGAAGAACAGGAGTAGATTGAGTGGACAGATAAAGCTGCGTATCATCAGCACAACAGTGAAATTGAATACCATGATGCTGAAATATATTACCTATAGGCAGTGCCCATGCTGGGTTATTTTGCACTGTAGGCCAAGCTTATTAGTGTGCGGACCAACTGTTCGGTAGCTAACTCGTGCGGCTAGGTTTTTTCCCTGCCTTGTGATCTGCACCCTAGGTAAATGCCTAATTCACCTTAATGGTGGTGCCAGCCTTGCCTATAGCAAAAATGTAAATAAGGAAAAGCAGTGGCCCCAGCACCGAGCTCTGTGGAGCTCCCTGTGTAACCACTATACTTTCCAAGCTAAAGCCCTTCACCTGAACAAACTGTCAGCAAGTTAAGAGGAAAGCCATTGATACACAAGGCCAGAAACTCCAGACCAAGCTAAACGTTCCAAAAGCATCTGAGGGGATATAGCATCAAATGCAACACGGAGACCCAGAGGTACAAGAGTTGTTAGAAGTCCCATGTCTGTGGCCTGGACAAGATCATTTGTCATTTTGACCAATGCAGTTTCAGTTTTACGTTTTGGAAACTGTTCAATCAGGTTATTGTCTGAAAGATGGGACTGAAGTTGAGAAGCTTTCTTTTCAAGAATTTGTGTTATGAATGGTAGATTAGGTTGGCAAAGACAAACATTTTCAGGGTCTAAACCAAGCCTCTTTTCACATTTGGTGTAATTGAAGCCAATGTTAACCTTTAATGTTGCTTTTCTTTTTATTTCAGATTTTGTGGAATTATTATTGGCCATAAACAATTTTTGTCCTGTCCATGGCTGGTCCCTACCTTGCACCAGAGGTTGCCAGAACAGACTGTGGCCCTGGACTAAGTGAGTGTAGTAATGAGGGATGGTTTTATTATAATCATTTAACCAATAACAGACCATGAGTGTAACAGTCAGTAAATTCCAAGTTTCAGTATGCAATTCCTTTCTAAAAAGAAGGAGTATTACTGCTTCATCTCATTAGTCTCCATGCTGAGTGCTCCGGTCAAAGGCCATCCTCGATATGTAGATGCCGATCGGCAGGGGTTTGGATGGCTGTCCTTATTTTCCCTGCATCACTACAATTTGTAGAGAGCTGCTAAGTGCACCAGACTTAATTCAAATATTGCTTTCCCCTACTGAATTAGCTCTGTCACTTAGCCCAGCAGCTGGCAGCGTTCAGCCAGCTTGCATTTTAATTTGGCCCTCAAGTTACTTATTTCATTATTGATCAAACATAATGCTGAATCAATGTTCATCTTGTTACCTGCGCCGCATTCGTGTAATACAGTGATAGCGCTGCCTGGAGTTACTCATTCCCCCTCCAAAGTGACTTTACCATAAAATCGATGCTCGTTTGTTACTGATATAAGGGGATATTCTATAGGATCGAAAGAATAGAAGCAGAGGAACAAACTTTAAGGGACACAAAGGCAGTTATAAAAAAAAAAAAAAAAAAAACATGAAAACGACGCCAGGGAGCTAGAGCCTATCCCAGCGGCATTGTAAGCTGGCATGAATCAATATTAATCATGAACACTGCTTTCATTTTTATTTTACTTATGGTGGTTTTATAACCTTATGATGGACGCCACACTATTCCAGTCTGGTTCTTCCCTGCCTTGAACAGGAGGCAGCACGAATGGGCCATGCTCCCCATTAACCTGAACCAGATTAAGTAAGTTGAATATTGAATGGATGTATTGATGATGTTATTATTTAACTAATATGTAATAAATGATGAATTACATATTTAAGTGTGCAGCTGCTTTTCCTTTCTGAGCTGCCTTCCAGACAAATGGAGGCGGTAATATAGGCAAAAAGCCATAAATGGTCGTGGTGGACACATATCCTTTATTGTTGTTACAAATACTTATGGGTTAACAGACTTTAAAGGTTTCCTAAGCACAGAACTGAGTAATGCGTGACCATGACATAACAAACTGCAGTGAACAGCAAGTATCCCTATATTATCGTGTTTTAGAATTGATTAACTAACTCATAATAATAAAGAGTTGTCACTTCTCCTCTTAGTTCCCTAAAATACAGCTTTGTAATTTGAGAAGTTTGATGGCTTCGTGGGCAGCGGGAGGCACGCAGAAAAAAAAATGCACACAACTTTCTTCTTTAGAAAAACAAATACAGTTGTTATCTTGGTGTCAGATAGTAATAATGGAAAGGCAAAAATGCTGTATCCAGCCGCGGTGCCTCCGGTTTAGGTTTAAGTAACGCAACTGGGAGGCTCCCTAACTCAGGACGACTAAAGGCACAATTTCACTTACATCGATGTCTCGCGTGCTTTACTGGACCCGTCGGCTTAGGAAAGAAAAATCCGTGGAATTGTATTAGAGAGTCCCGTCAGAGGCATTTGGAAATAGTGTTAAGCGGCCCATTACCCACCCTCCTCCCCTCCGCATTTAAACGACCCCACTACCCCAGGCCAGGCTGTGAATGATGCGCCTCTCCGGCTCTGTTTACACTGATTAATTAACGCGTCCCCGCGGCATTTCTGCGGCTGCGGAGGCAGAGGTGGAAAAACGGCTCTCCAGACGATCATTTTATTTTGCGATCTTACAGCAGAGCCCACTGAAGATTTCACAAAGGACAGATCAGGGTAAATAACAGTAAAATAATCAAACCCAAAGCCTCTAATAAAACACCAGGAACCCCTGGACCGACAGGATAATATTTACCAAAGAGGAGCTAGGGGAGGAGGCGGCTAAGAGAGCATTTGACACCAGGAGCTGTGACCTTCCCAATCAATTACTGCCCTCGGCTCCCAGCAGTTCCACAATTTAACCACAAATTCGCTCTTTATGGGCTCATTTTTAACGTTCAGCCTTCTCGTTTACACCTTTGCCAAATCAACTGCGAAGAGCTCGCCGAATAAATGAGAGGAACAGCGCGCGCAAGAAGCTTGCAGTCGTCCGGGGAGCGCGCACACACTCAGGCGCGTGCATGAAGGCAGGCTGGCGGGCGTGAATATGAACCTGCAAATAAACCCAGAAAACAAATCCAGACGATCACAGCATCCCGAACACTCATTAAGCAGATAAAAGAGTTAAAAAAGAAAGTTCAAGTAGTCATGTGTAACAATTATTTGTACCTGTACGACCTAATTTGTGAATTTGAAATTTGTGTCTATAATATTCTGAGATATTCACAGCTCGACTGCCCGGGTGAAAATGTATATATTTTTGCTTATATTTGTTTCAAAATTCACGTTAATGTTATTTTAGTACAGATTTGAATGTATACATTTTGGGTTATGCATATATAATAGGGTGTCATAGTTGTGTGAGTACTGTTGGCCTAAAAATATGAACAGTTGGTGGACATACTGTATAAACTCAAACGGTGAGTGGCCACATTAAAAGTGCAGAACAGGAGGACACGCACATGAATTGATTACATGTGTACTATACACCCTCGATATATTTAATCAAGAAATGCAATATAAATACAGATATGACAAATATAAACAAAAAGGTTGATTTACAAATAAGAATGAGCATTAATATTAAGAGTGAGCGACAGAACACCACCAAGAAAGAATAACCCATAAATACAGTATGTGAAAAAGCCGTGTTCAAAGGAACTCGCAAATAAGAGTCTGTGTATTAGTTACAGTATATAAATATATACTATATAATATGACATTATTTAAGTGAATCATATATATATATATATATATATATTCACAAAGTAGAATAATACCAAATGAAGATAAGGCTGGAGTGGGTGGGCGGCTATAGATAGACAGATAGATAGATAGATAGATAGATAGATAGATAGATAGATAGATAGATAGATATCATTAAAATACATTTAAGGTGTTTCGGAATATGAAAACAAACAGTAGAGACCAGCTTTTACTTCAACATTTACTCATCGCTGCATATGAAAAGTTAAAAAATGCACATTTAATTTATTGCTCCATTAGTTGTCATGCATTTATCGATGTTTAAATATTTACATTGATTATTGCTTACTATTTTATTGTTGACGCCCAGAAATTGATCAGGTCTGGAAGATCTTGTCCAATGACCCCATGTTAGTTATTGCAGAAATACAAAATACACAGAAGCACAATTTCCACCTTGTTTTTTTCTTTCGTTTTTAAAACCGTTTCTTCTATAAACAGGGCCTCGGGGAAGCCGGAGCCGATCCCATCTTCTCTTAAATAGTTTAATTAATCATAACGGTATTTAAATTTGTCAAAAAACTAAGACCGTGTAAGTGTTTATACGATTCCACGCCGTGTATTTTATGATAACTCATAATATACAAAGCAGACGAAATGCACAAGTAAACGACGAAGTTTGATTAAACAGGGACGACGGTAGCAGCACAGACTCAACATGACACCAGCACACGGCAACATTTGAGTGCTAATTTGAAACGCTCAATGAAGTCCCACAAGTGACTGTGGACACTAGCCGACCTGGCTGTACCGTAAATACGTTTATTTAACAGTACACCGAATGTGTTTAAAAAATCCCACATAACTAAACAGTTTATTCATTCGAAATTGTTTGCCTAGCCTAAGCGGCGAAAAGTGATTTTTTTTGGATGTGCAGTTACGTAATGTCGAAAAGGAAATGGAGACACGTGCATTAACAGCGCAAGTGCCTGTCAGGCTTGCACTCATGAAGCCTGCCGGCGCTGAGCAACAGCGGGTGCACGTACTTCTTCTTGTCGGTACTGTAGGGACACATTTTCAGCTTTGACCCTGCATATCCAAGCCGCTTTCGGAATTTTCAGTGGGAATCGAGTTTTCTTCTAAACATGTACGTGCGCTTACGCGAATGTGTGTGAAAGAAAAAAAAACTAAGTAAAACAACATAAGTAAATTAAGATGACAGTATTCCGGTGTTCAAGTCCTAGACGGCCTGTGTCCTCCACCCTTATTCTTTGTAGCTCCCCATGTGTTTGCTTTTACTTCTTAATGTATCATATATTTACGGATTTAACCATTTCAGGTTGTGTTTAAACGGTGTTCACACTAAAGCTCATGAGATGACGCAGACTACCTCAAAGACGACTTCCTCTGTGACGTCATCGAGTCGGCGTTCAGTTACCTTTGCCGGCTTATTGATTAACCCTTGCGTGTCACCTTATCGGGCTGGATACTCTCCGTATGGAAGGAAATCTGTGGCTTTTAACTTGTAATCAGTTTGGAGCAGTTGAAGTCTTGGACCAAGCGATTTGCAATACACACCGATGTCTACATGTTTTTGATCCTCGCAAGTCTTAACCGCAACTTCAATTCCGCATAAATTTGAGCAGACCTTGTTAAATAAATAAATGCGTCTTGTATTACCGCAAAATGAGTGCCTGCACAGTATAATAAAACCCCCGTTATAAAAATTTAACTACAGTAGAAATTGTTTCCCCATATCTGATTGCACTTGCTTTTATATTTAATCTTAAACACAATTGCAGAAATGAATGGAAATGTTTAGGGCACTTTGGGTGGGGGAGTGAGCGTTGGCATTTACAGCAATATTTTTGTCATAAAGGACGATTACCATTGACAGTCGGGATTGCATGGTAAACTTTGCAATAGTAATGTCAAAAGTGTATTCAGGGATGGCGTGACATGTGCTCTTTAAAGGAGAATTCTGGTCAGACTACAGGCTATATATAGGTGTGTGAGTGTGTGTGTGTGTGTGTCTCCTTCGGCCGTAGATGCTGGAGGTTTTTTGATTTTGATTTTTTAAGTAGCGTCGCTCTGTTTGTTTTAGGAATGCAGTCGCTGTAATTTAATGCTTCCTTTCACATTTGCCCCCTTTGATTGTCTCGCTCCCTTCCAATCTTGACCGTTCAGTCATGTAACTTCAAGGCTCACCATTTAAAATACTTTTTAACAGGACGTTTTTGTTCCGTCATAAAGATGCGCACCCCGTTAGGCGCTATATAACCTCCAGCAGGACAATGCAGATAAACATTATAAGCATAAAGAGTTTAATCCATTGAATTATTAGTTTCGTGTATGTTATCTCATTTCGTTACACAACATGTAACTCATTCGTTATTGAGTGTGTAATATACTCTATTTCAGCTATATAATTTTTCAAATCATTATGTGGAGATGCTTGCGTAAAAATAGTTATGTATCCTACTAGTTAATCGTTTTATTTGTTCTTTTAATTGTAATCTTAATTCGAACGGCACGATCCACATTTTCTGTGGAATTTTCAAGTACAAATAAAGATCCAATGAAACGACGAATTATATTATTTATCGATCAATTGTATAAAACGTCGTTTTGCCTGTGTTGTGCGTAATTCAAACCCAACAAACATTTAATTTCTTTTTGTTAACATCCCTTACCTGTTGTACAGCTCGCAAAGAATAACCGTCAATATGCTCTAAATCAATACCATGTGCATCCTATTCGAGATAACGTTTCTGGTTAAATTCAGAATAATTCACTGTCTATTACACCTTACAAACTGTGCTGTGTTACAAGGTCTCGTTAGATATGTCCACTGTGCGTTTGTTGTAACAGAAATAATCAACTTTCGATAAAACAACTACAAAGCCATCAGCAGAGAGCCGTGGCCATGCGTGCCCCGCCGCTGCAATGAAACTTTAGACTCCAAATTCCAGAGACGCAAAACAAGCCGCCTTAATAAAAACTCGCCGTTTTCGTGAAGAATTCGCAAATAAAAGTTTATGCTTGTCAAAGCTGTTAAGGTGCGAGCTGTTGGATGCGTTTTTTTTTCCACTAAACGGCTCAGGCATCAGGGGTCATTAGCTGTGTTTTCTTTTTAAATCAGATGTCACCCCAAGTAACAGATTTTGATCCGAAGGCTCTTTTAAAATTGATTCCATGTGCGATAAGGAATGTGTGCGTATATCAACCGCCTCGAAATTATGGAAGATCTCCAAACATGTAATCTGAAGAGTCTTTCTTTCCTACCAGCTCTTTGATCTTTTTAACCTCATTTCAGACTACAAGGTGAAAAACACCATTTTAAGAACGACACTGGTATGTTTGCCGTTGTCTTGTGTATTTCACACAACGGCTGTGTTCCTGTATATTTCGATGTTTATTGTACAGGACTTCGTTTGTGTTTTTCAAAATCCCCACTTCTGTCATTACTAATGCGACTTCAAAGGGGCCTTGATCAAAGTGATCAGCACGGCAAACACATTTAAAATGTCCTTAAATTACGTAGTAATTCAATTAAGGGTTGCTTTTTTTATTCAAACTGTTATCATTTATATAGCGCTATTTATTGTTTTTGTTATATTTCTCAAAAGAGAAAAACTAATATATTGATTAATAGACAAGATGATTTTCTAACAACAGACAGTCGCATCTGCGTTGTTAACAAAGCGGAGGTTTACAAACGCACGGCCGTCCGTCTCAACGCGAGCGCACTGAAGGCACGGCCACGTCCTCCGTTCCAAACGGTAGTGTGCGGCGTGCCCGGCGCTTAGTGGCCACGGGCTCCAAAACGTCAGCAAATTAAATGAAACACTTTCAATCCACTTTCTGGACGATCCTTTAAATAGCTTCTCCTGCACCTGACAGCCTCAAACCGTCGTACACACCTGTGGGTGATAAGAATATTTCACTTCACACGTTAAATAAACGGTGCGTTTTATCTATCACAATACGAAAAAAAGTAAAGGAAAAGCATTACACCTTTGCATAATAATTTAAAAAAATATATTAAAATATAAATATGGATTCTACAGATATTAAAACGCTATATTTACATAATCTGTGGATTATGATATGCTTGGATGAGAAGATTATGATGTGTATTTTATTTTATTTAATTTTAATCTCATAGCTCAGAGAACAATACGCGCTTTACCACGAAGTGTCATTTTCAACAAATCCTTTTGGAGAGTATATATCTGCAGTACGATCAAAGACGGGTTCAGGGGGCATTTACACCGTCTGAATAAAATCCAGCCCTGCAATGTGTAAACCGTAAAGAGTTGCAGTCTTTTTTTTTTTCCCTGATTTGGCTGTCCTGCTGGAAGCGATATTCTTTAAAAGGGTCCGGATTTCGGTATTTCTGGAAGTGCTGTTATCTGTTATTTGTGTGAAAGTGTGAAGCTGGTCGATGAACATTTGACTGAGGGTTATAAATCAGATGAATGCAAAGACGGAGGCAGTTGGGCACGTGTCTGCCCGGTGAGGGTCACATACTTAACTGAAGGTGACCCTGTGCCTCCCCCGTCAATATGCATCTTTATCGGCCCCATCTTTTGTTCCACTGTACGTTTTCACTGTGGGTTTCCTCCAGAGTCAAACCTAGTGCTGAAGTTATTTGTTATAAATACATCGCACATGGCATTCGAGGCTTATTACACAATGAGCACTACATATACAATTAACACTCCCTTTCTCTCTCTCTCTCTCTGTATATACATGCATGTACACACACACACACACACACACATATTAAACAGGCTCTCTTCTTAAGTACAACTTGCACCGTGTGCTGTCGCTCCCAATGAGAAGGCAGCGCGGGGTTATTAACTGTTTGCTATGATTAGAGTTCGGCGTTGATGGCACAAAGAAGCGAACACAGATAATTAATAACCCGATAATCCTCCGCGTGCTCATATTGCAGTCAAAAAGACTGTGCCGGTCTTTAAGCATTTTAGCAGCTGCATAACAACAAAATCACATTTCTGTTAAGATTTGCATAATACGGATTTATATTCTTGGTTTGCACGGGCGCTAAAGAAAGCACAAAAGAAATCAACTGTATTATTGGGTCAATGGCGACACTTACAAACACACAGAGACACGAGAGCGCTCGCACATCTTTTTAGGAAGTATAGCCTGTAAAAATATATAGGCTAAGAAGTATAATCAGTTTTGCACAAAACCTCAGAGATTAGATGATCACGCGATACTCAGGTCGGGAAAAAAAAATCATTTTAATGAATTCCAAACAGTCGTATTATATGCTGTAATGAAGGCTGCAGACAACTGAAGAAACGTTTAAAACAAACTGCAGGAAATCATTTTCAAAGCCACGCGTTCGTTCTCCAGACGATTAGCAGATATTATACACTATTAAAAAAGCCCAAATACGATTAAAGATGTTGGCTGCAGATTTTCATATATTGATTCGGGGAATTTTAATTCTGAGGCGCTTGCTTTGTTTTAAGCCGAATTTATCTCTAGCCACTATCAGATTTATTTTTATTAAACATAGACCAGCGAATGTATTCGCTTCCAAATCATCGGAGGAAATTCCAAGAATTAATATACATATGCAACAGCAAATATTCCAGTGAGAAGTTTTGGATATCCTCTCATTGGAGTATAATTAATAAGTAAGAATGTTTATTTTTACTTATTTCTCTCGGGTAATACTCCTCGACCTGGAAACATATTCTCTCGAGGTAGACTGAAAATGTTTTACGAATTAACATGGTTTGAGGATTTGTATTGTTACATTAATTGGAGCTTTATTTAAAAACAAACACACATAAAAGGTTTCGCAAACAAGTGGCATGCGTTATTTAAATAGTCATTGATAATTGAAACATATATATTTTTTAAAAAAAGGATATGATGCATGTATTTAACAGAGCCTGTCCCTTATATCTTATCTAATTGAAATCGCCACTGCATCATTTTCTAAGGGCGCAACAGAATAAGCAAACTGATCATAAATTTGCTAATTAGAGTTTTCTCACCAAGACACAAAGGTGTTAATGAGTTTAATTCCAATGCTTGTCATTGTTCCTTTTCACATCACTTATTTACTAATGGGCCAGAGGCTCTGCTCGCTACTCTTTTGTGGAGATTTTAATTTGCCTTTTTTCTCGTGTCTTTGATGTAAAATTGTGACCTACAACTGTTTGAAGACTCTTATTATGAGAAAATTAAGTCGGCCCTTCAATCTCTGCGTGCACTACAGTTAAGACCGCACAATGTAAACCAAAAGGAATTCCAGGTCAATTCAAACGATACGTGTCTTAAAGCTGCAGCGGCCTCCTTCATTCTTAAATGTCCCACCACGACAGGTTTACTTACAACAAAAAAGTGCACGATCTCTTTATTTTCATGGTCTGCAGTGTGTACTTTTTTCCTTCTTCAAAGAATATAGTAACTTTACTTTGCACATACCCTAAAACGATTTACAGCGTATTTCGACACCGCTGAATTAAATAATGGATAATTTTTATTTTGAAGCACGCGAGATCGAGATCAAAGCAGATCGAAGTCAAATCAAGTCCACGGGAAAAAAAGAAAGAGTGATTGGCGATTGTTAAAATGAGATTTGAAAGGCGCACTGATAAAAAAAAAAAATATCGCAACGTCAGTAAACACATTTAGGAAAAAAGTGACAAAGTCGCGGAGAGACGAAAAGCGAAAGAACATGTAGGAGGGCGGGGGGAGAGAGAGAGAGAGAGAGAGAGAGACGGACGGAGAAGTAGGGACTTGAGAAGGGGAGAGGGGAGGGGCCTCCTGCCGACTAGAAATGTCAATCAGAGCTAAGAGTCCCAATAATCTGAGGCAATCTGTAAGGACCTGACCTCCGTCCATTCAGATCAATAGTGAAGTGAGAGAGGGATCGTTTACACGGACTCTGCGTGAGGACTTCCCCTCCAGTGTGTAATCCCTTCACTGTACAGCGGATACCGGAGGACTGGAAGGGCCGCTCTCCTGCCCGTGCGGTGTTTTTGGTGACTGAAGCCCTGTCTTCGATCATGTCTTTCCCTCAGCTGGGCTATCAGTACATCCGGCCAGTGTATGGGTCGGATCGCAGCGCACGGGGCGGCGGGGAAATCGGCGCGTCCGGGACGCTGTCCAGTGTCTTGTCCACTATGTACGGGTCGCCCTTCGCGGCGGCCGCGGCGGCTGCAGCAGCGCACGGATATGGGGCTTTTCTGCCCTACACCAGCGACATCTCTATCTTCCCGCAGCTGGTGAGCATTCCTATCTGTTCAATGGTTATCACCCGTGTTGTCGTTTTTAACTTCGCATGACTTGGTGTTCTTATTCCGGTTACCGAAAAGTTGAGATTTCAACGATTTGCGTGTCTTACTGTTCTTTAAAATGATTTCAAGCATGTCAATCAGATGCGGGCATTTCCGTTCTCCTTTTTCTTCGGAAAACGCCTGGGGTTTCATCCCAAGCGTTTACAATTGTTATGGATCTGTGTTCCAAAAGCAGAGACGGCCTCCGAAAAGGAGCGACGTGTTGGCAAATTAATTATGATTGAACAACATCATTTAAATATTTTGTTGAGCAAAAGAAACACACACCCGAGGCGCTTAAACATACCGACCAGGCTCTCTTCGCGCTGTTATTTTCTGTCTTATTTCTGTCAGGGTTGATTGTAAACTTTTCAAACTTGACAATTGTGTCGTTTATATAGGAGATGATGTATTTATTTATGGCATATCGGAAAAGTATAGGCAGGAAAAAAGGGAGTATAATTTAAAAGTTGTGCTTGTGAATATAAGCGTGGGTATATGTGTGGATAACCGTTTAAAAATTAAAGAGAATTAAATGATGCCGTGAAATCCAGGTCTATTTTCATAATGCCGTGTGCAGATCAGCAGGCGAGAATGACTCTTTCTTTATGGCCTGTGAAAGTTTATATGAAGTATTATTTGTTTTAGAAAAAGCACAACTTTTGCACGTAACTGCGTGTACGCTTATTTTGTTTTGCGTGTAAACACAGAAAGGAGCAAGTTGTTGTATATGATAAATATATTTGCACAATAAACAAAATGTATACCCAGAATTAAACGTAAACTTTTAGGAACTGTCAATTTTTTTTATAGTATGTGTATTTATATTTATTTTTTTAAAATGTCTTTCAAAAATAGTGCTAAATATTCATATGTAAGTGTAATTCATTTATGGACATATGCCGATAAACATAGCACACATATTTTACGTTCATTATTTCGAGTGTGATGATGTTAAATGACGTCTCTTCTATTTTACACTCTGAGTGTTAACTTCAGCCTGCTTTAGCGGACACTTGTGTCCTTTTCCCATTGTGTATCTCCTCGCTTATTTGCCTCAATTTTTGTCCCCAGGGCGCTCAATACGAGCTAAAGGACAGTCCGGGGGTCCAGCACCCGGGATTCCCGCATCATCACCCTGCTTTCTACCCTTATGGCCAGTACCAGTTTGGAGACCCTTCCAGACCCAAAAACGCAACCAGAGAGAGCACGAGCACCCTGAAAGCCTGGCTCAGCGAGCACAGGAAGAATCCGTATCCCACTAAAGGGGAGAAGATCATGCTGGCCATTATCACCAAGATGACCCTCACGCAAGTGTCCACTTGGTTCGCTAATGCTAGGAGGAGGTTAAAAAAGGAAAACAAGATGACATGGGCACCGAGAAGTCGGACTGATGATGAAGGGAATGCATACAGCAGCGATCACGACGGAGAAGAAGGGGACAAGCGCGACGACGACGAGGAAATCGACCTGGAAAATATAGACACTGAAAATATTGAGAGCAAGGATGATTTGGACGAGGCCGACCCAGATTTGCACCCAGACCTCAAACTGGACGGGAGGAGCGACTCCGAGGCTTCAGATGGCTATGAGGACTTAAGTGGGGCCGACGAGGGCTTTTTAAATTCTGTAGTAGTGAAAGAAAACAAAGTCTTTGAGGAGGACATTCGGGGGGATTCCATGAGAAAGCACAGTCCCGGAGAGCAGCTTAAAATAAACTCACCCGCCTTGGACAATAATGCGTCCCAAGCGCAGAAACCCAAAATTTGGTCCCTGGCAGAGACGGCCACCACTCCCGACAATCCTCGGAAATCCCCCTCCGTACCCGCCGCACAGCCCCTCATCGGCCAGCACAGACTGCTTTCTTGCCCAGTGGGCAAAATCCAGAACTGGACAAACAGGGCTTTTTCCGCTCACTCCCTGGCACTAATAAACTCGAACCATTATTTGGGACTAACGAACCAGACGACTGCGGCTTTAAGCAGAAATCAAGACGAGCAGAGCCATCGGCCCCAGTCCCCGCCGACAGGTACATAAACCGCCTGGCCTCGCGGCCGCTTGTACTGTGTGCAGATCGTATGGGTCGGTGGTCTGTGTTAGCATGTTAGCACACTGAAGGCAGACGAGGGTACCTTGTTAAGGATATCCAAACCTGGCATCTCATTCGAATGTCCAATTTTGAAAGAAGAGAATGGCCAATGTTATAATCATGCATGCCGAAGTACGGGCCTGTACGCCCCGTGCGCTTTCAACGGGGAACATTTCAGTTTGGGGCTTTGCGTTTTAACTTCTACCAGCAGGTCCTTCCCCACTTTTTAATTGTACTCATTTCAGTCAAATGTAGCCTACTTGAAAATATGTTTCGTAATAGAAATCAGCTGGGAAAAGGAGACAACAAAAAGCGGAAAATAATTGAAACTGCAATAATAAACAGTAGGAAAGAGTGTTCTTGGGTGATGAATGATTTATTAAATGTGCTTATTTATTATTTTTAGACACTCCAGAGCATGCATCGTCTTAAATTTATCCAATATTTTTTGAATAACATTCAGTTTTGTAAAGGTTTTACCGTGCGTCTTTATTTAACTGATTTTGGTAAACCATTTTTTCTGTTATTTTACAGAGTTGATAAATTCACTAAAGTATTATCAAAGTTCACATTAGACGCCTCATTTATTTTGTAGATAGACAATTAGACCTTTTTCATTTTCAGTTTCCTAAAGGTTTGATATGTTGCATAAAAACTCCTCATTTTGGCTCGGATAACATTAAATACAACTTTATTTTTGCGCTTATTTCAGAAAGATCGAGTGCCTTGGAAATAGAGAAGAAACTCCTAAAAACAGCCTTTCAGCCAGTTCAAAGAAGGTAAGCTTTTAAATTCAATTTTGGACATTTTGCTTAAAGTAAAATTGACATTTATACAATAAAGTTATGTCCATCCTAATATATTCTAAGTGATTTTTTTTTTGTTTAGTAGCACGCAATTTTGCATTTGTCTGGAGTGTCCAGTTTATTAGCCAAGTGTCCTTCTACCAATTGCGATAGTTATAATAATACTACATTTTATTTATATAGCGCCTTTGCCATGCTGCGATGTATAACTGGTTTGTGGCGTCGCATATTTTAAAATAAATTGCTTTATTTTTTTCTTTCTCTTTCTTCTTTTCTCCCCTTAGGCCTCAGAACCAGCTAGAAGCCGCGATGGTTTTATCGGCGCTTTCTTCTTCATAGCCGCATTTTTTTTTCTATTGTATTTTTATTTTTATTTTTTCCCCGTCCGTTTTCCGGAATGTAAAAAGTATTTCTCTGTACACATAACCTGTCAGCATGTCCCGTGTTAAACTGCTAATGTAACATTGTACGAATAGTACACTTTGTGACTTTTTCTTTTTTCCTTGCTTTCTTTCTTTCTTTTTTGTAAGTTCAGTGACAATTAGATGTCTAAAATGTTTTGTATATAAAGTTTAAAAATGTACATATGTGTGAACCAAATTGTACAAGAAAGTATATATTTTGGCTAATAAATGAAATGTTACAACTTTGAGTGATCATCTCTCTTATTAGAAATACGGTGGTTCTGCTGACATGAATATGGTGCGCGTCTGCGATAAGTTGCCGGGGTTTGTTCCCATATTTGTCCCCACAACAGTACGCCAGCCAGTGGTCGCTGCACCCGATCGTGAGCTTTTGTCTGGTTTGGAACACTGGTGTACATATTGAGAGTTACACCAGAGCTGACGGTTACATTAATAGTCAAAACTGAATAGTAAGACACAGTAATCACGCATAATAATGCAACATTGCATACATAAGCGGCAGGCAAGTCTCCCTATGAAGGCAGTGAAAAAATACATACTTGTTTTTTAGAAATGAAAACTGAGCTCATGGTGTAACTATTTACATTTTTCTGCTGTGGTTCGCTTACTACCTCCGGCAATATTTACATACTGTATTTAAATGGAGCAGTGCGCTGGCAGAGCCGGCCAGGAGAGGCGCTTTGTTAGACGCGCGCGCCCTCTACAGGTGCATGCGCTCACTTGCTGGTTTTTCTGGTTTTCAGTATTTCTTTTCCTAAATGATAGCAATACCGTTTAGTGCTAGCCAGGTTCTATACTTTATGTTCCGATATCATTTGTTCGAGACAGTAAATAAAAATGTACAAGCAGCTATCAAAGTGTTGGGGAAATATTTGTGGATCTACAACTTTATGAATGGTTATATCTGGTGCCTGGAATAAAAGTGCAATAAAAGTGTAGAAGTCGAGCCAGAACGTCACATTATTAAAATAAGAGTTCGGTTGCATTGATTGCCCATATATTGAAGTGTACCTCTCTTACAGTTTAAGTGTGTCGTTCTTAGCTGTTCTACCACAGTTCTCAAACACTATCGTGCCGGATGCCATTAGCTGCGCCCTGCGCTTTCCCTGCGACTTTGGAAACGCCCAATGGTTTAAGGTGCCGTTAGAAAAGCGAGTGACTTATTGGCTTTGGGTTGCAATGATGTTACAGAAATTCAGATTTGTAAGGCAAATCTACAGCAAACAATCCCCAAATGCGGGATTTACACCTGTGAAATGAGTATGAGGAGTATGCCAGCCTCCTTCCAAACTTGAGACATCTGGCATAAGTTTGTAAAAAGTACCAGTTATATTTATTAGTAACGCATAAGAATAACACAAGGAAGGATACTTTCCTTTTTATCGCGGGATCATTAAAGTAACTGCTCACTTTATAAATCGATGATATTGTTCGTTATAAGGAATAGGAGATATTTACAAATTTTTATATTTTTACATTTTTCGACATGTTTTTTGGTGTCCAGAAACAGTAAAAAAAAGATACATTCGTTAAAACTATACGAACAAAAATAACCCTATACATGTATAAAGTTAAGAAACCGTCCCTGTGTGGTTATTGTTTTAAAAACTTTCCGTAGGTTGTGCCTCGTAAAATAGAACGAATACACGGAAGAATGGCAATAAAAGTTTGTGTAGTGGCCTGCCTTCGAGCAGTTTCGCGAGGAGACCACCTGGACCTCCAAACGCTGGCGTTAAATCACACGGAACACCGAGAAGTGCATTAAAAGGACCATTCAAAACGGGAACTCGCCGTATGAGCAAAATGCGGAGCAATTCGTACCTGCACTTTCGACCGGCCTGCAACACGCAGAAGAGCAAGCATCTGTTAAAATAGATCACCATCGAATTGCGTGCGCCGGACATTGTGGTTAAGGCCACAGTGTGTGCTCTTCGATCAATCACGCGCAATAAACAAGCGAACTAACGGGCTCTGAAGGTCCTCCAGTGTCCGGCGTCCATGTCCAGGTCATATCAGAGGGGGGAACGAGCCGGCGGAACGACCACCTGTTCAGCAGCTTTCGTCAGGCTACGGGAGAAAGCTCAACCGATCAAGTATTTATCAGATGTATATAGCGCCTTTCAGCACCCGTGCTATTGATTGAAATCGAGACAGTGGATTTTTTTTAATGTGAGCTTTTGTATAATTAAAATAATTTTTCTAAAGATCAATGGAAAAATGTTAGATTAGAAAATTAAAATTAATTTCGAAAAGAAAAGAAAAACAAATATTAATTCTGATATAACCGCCGCCAATTTTTAGGTTAAAGCAAGGATTAAAACTAATTAAACTTTCCCTTTTATTATGATTCTGATACCTTTATCCAAGGCGACGTACAACACTGGAGATACATTTGGTTGCATTTCTTTTGTTTCTCCAACTCGAGCACAGGCAGGTGAATTTACTCGCTCAGGGTCACACAGCCATAGCAGTGGGATTTAAACCCACGACCTCAGGGTTTGACACCCAAAGTCTTGAGCCACTGTTCCACATTCACTTTTAATCATAACTTCATGTCTCGAATGTTGCAATGTTCAGAAGTTTAATAACATCAAGACGAATAAATCAGGACAACCCTTAAAGGCATTCTCTTTTATTTTTCACTGAAGCTGTTTTGAAAATTCGCCCGCAGTCAAAATGCAACTTTATTAAAATATATTGTATATGTGTGAGTATTATGAATTATATATATTTGTGTATAATACACACAAACACATATACATACTGTATACACTGATTGATATTGTATATATACCTGTATGTATTACGTATTTATATATATAACTACATATATCTATATAATACATAATACACACATATATACTGTATAGGTAGATAAGAAAGGCGCTATAAAATACAGCGGTATATCGATTCCAACATATGGGAAAGCTTTTCCAAACACGTGTATAACATAAGCAGTCATTTCAAGGAGCAGGCAGAGTTGTGCGTTCCACTTTCCCACAGAGAAACAACCTTCATTTAATGTAGCGCCATTCTACAAGGTACGCCGCTACAGTGTAGCTGCCCGCAAGTGCATATTAGATATTTACCGCTCGAAAATGACCACAACAGGAGCCTAAAAGTGGGGGTCTCGGGCTTGGAGGTTAGGGAACTTGACCTGCTATGCGCGTCTTGCTGTCTAATCAATTATCTCTCACATGCGAGCGGCGCTCCTTATGAATATTCATGAATGTGCTCGCCCCGCCCGCCAGTTCGTTTCCTAAACTTTTGCACAGCTTGTGACTTTTTTTCCCATTTTTCTTCTTTTTTATGGGCTCATCAGAGAATGCGCGTCAGGTGCGTTTTCACCTTCTCTTCCAGATCCAACAGGGACTTAAAAGGACTTATCAGAATTATGGAATGAATACGATTGATGCTTTCTTATTTTAAATAAATCTTTGGTGCAGTTCCGCAAAAGATGAGCTGACTATAAGTAACTCGATCGCATGTATTTCCATTAAAATACAATGTATGCAATATTTTACAATTAGTTCAACAAGGGGCTCAAACCTGTAAATAATAATAATTTTTACACACAGTAAATTCTCCAGCTTTACTTAAACGCTTAGAGTGTGAAAGTATCTGCGTATGTGGAAGGTATGGACCCAACTGTACACCTGAAGTGTTCATTTAACACTTGGACTTTGCTGAAATAATTTCGCATTTACAATGAAATTGGGTTTATTGATTGATTTGTAATTTCTTGGTATGTCATCTACACATAAATACAACTCATTTCTCCAGTGTTTACAATTTGTAAAAATGTGTTTAGTTTTTGTGAATGTATAGTTCAGAATAAATTTTGATTATTATTAGATGTAGTTTTAATTTATTTTATTGATTTTCTATTCTATTATTTTTTGGAGTGCTTGTTTTTTTTATACATTTTTGGAAAATCATATTTAGTATTAACTGGTATCATACAATTCATTTTTAATGCATTAATTACACATGAATCATCTGGGGGTTTTTTTCCTTAAAATGCAGCCAGTTTATATAATTTTAAAATTTTGTTTCGTAAAGTCTTTATTACATCTGTTCAGCGATCGCCATTCACAGCACCCGTGTCCTGGGCCCTTGCACTGAGGCTCTCATAAGGAACAGATTTAAAAGAGACAGGAGACCGCCATTAATCATTTGAATTCAATTTAAATGAAAGGGATAATTCCAGCATAAGAAAAAGAAGCAATCTGCGGCTCGCCTTCCTCTGATCACTGCATAAAATGTCTGATTAAAATGCTGAACCTGAAACAAAGTAATGATGGTGGCCTGCATACCCATACGTGTCCGACAGGCCTCTTTGCTATTCAGCAAATGGAAGATATTAACCAACATTTTGCTTAAAGCTACACAGAGGCCGTTTCCATTAGGACACGGTGTCATTCATTTATTCACGCGTTAAGTGGATGTCCTTGTGGCTAATGAGTAATAATCAACATTGACTTCACTTTATTCCTTCCCTCCCAGCAATGTTAAATACTCAGATGCAGCCCCGGTGCTCACACACTGGAGACTAAGAGTGCAACGGGGAGGGAAATCGTCACAGAAGTGGTCCGGATCTAAGAGGAAGGTGGCACACGAGCCTCGTATGGTCTTCTTCTCGCATTGTGGTGTACACATCAGCCTCCTAGAAGTGAAGTTTCATTTTATTTCTTCAGATTTCAGAGAAATGTTTAACCTCCCTACTGATCAGAAGCCGTAAGTCTCCTCCATTTGAATTATTTTCAAGCAGCGGGGCAGGATTTCACACTTTTGGAGACTTGAGATGGTATCAGGAGCTGGCAGCTTTCTGCCGATTTCATGGGATATAATTATCCCTTTCAACTGGAGTGGCTTTAACTAATCTGGCTGTAACCATTGTGTCTGATAAGCAATTGTCGTGAAACAAAGGGGAGACGCATGAGGCAAGGCAGCGCCAAGTCCACCAGGCAGAGGAGCCCCCCTCGGGTGCGGGGTCCAAGCTCTTAGTTCAAGGTGATCCGTGCCTTCTTGGTGCACTCCGATTAGCTATGGTTCTGGATGTTTATGATCCAGAAAAAGGTTCAAACGGATTACCTGTGCCCAGGGAGTGTGGTGCAACGGTCATGGCTATGGACTTCACACCCTGTGGTTATGGGTTCAAATCCTGCTGCCGACACCGTATGACCCTGAGCAAGTCACTGGAAATACAAAAGAAATGTAGCCAGTTGTGTCTCAAATGTCGTAAGTCCCCTTGGATAAAGGCATCAGCTAAAATAATAAATAATAATAACAAGTAAAAAAGCTGCCCCCCCATAAGGAGGGAGTGGGCTCCTCATAGCACACAGATCACTTGTGCCATGTCATTCAAGACACATACAAAAGTGCACAGGTAAAGGTGGACACGCCACAGGGCTGGAATAACAAATGGGGCCTCCAAAGTGAGCTGCGTGTTTAGGGGTCTTCCAGAAGCGTTCGCTTTGGGAGATGAAGAGGTTAACAGAGTGGGAGGGATCAAAGCACGTTGACTGTCACCTGACCACTCTGGTGCTGGCAGAGCCCACCTGGGCTGACTTTTAGAAAGATGTTAATGTTTAGTAGGTTAAAGAATAGGCTTTAAGTCTCGACTCCCCCAAAGTCGTCCTGCCGACTGATTTGACCAAAGTGATCGAAGGTTCAGAAGTGTCCGCCATCACTGGGTAATCGGCTGGGGGGGCCATGAGCTGTGGAGTCTGAATTACCCTTGGATTTGTTCATTTAGCTGGTGTTTTAAACCAAAGTGACCTACAAATTATGTGTGCCATATTTAGGTAGGTAAAGTAACAGCAGGTTTTTAAACCAACTTTCTTTAGTAGAACGTTTTTCTATATTGGATATCATCCTGCAGTATTTAGATGTACAATAAGGCACAACTCATGTCACTGTGTCACTGCTGGCAGCTTAAATGGCTCATAAAGGGGGCAGTGGTGGCACTCTGTCTCCCCCACCCTAGACACTAGGACACAGTGCCAGCCATAGTCACATTGCCAAGCAGACATTACTGTTGAGAGTGACAATCCATAGCGAATGAAATCTCGGAGGTGGTGGGCTACAAGTGCCTCACTCAGGATCACAAAGTGGGGCAGCGTGGGGGCTGAACTGGCAATTTTGTGGTCAACTACCCAGCAAATTAACTGTGACATAGTGGGTAAGGTTCTGGATTTCAAACCCTGAGGTTGTGAGTTTAAATCCCACTGCTGACGCCATGTGACCAGGAGCAAGTCACTTGCCTATGATCCATCTGGAAGAATTAAAGAAATGTAACCAATTGTATCTCAAATGTTGTAAGTCTCCTTGGATGAAGGCAGCGGTTAAACAAGTACATGTGATAAGGCCACTCCGCTTAGTTATATTATCCTAAAAACTTCATTTGATATAATCCATTTCTACACTGACTAGCATCCATAAGCATAGGCTTGCTTACATATTTCAACAATGTGAACTCTAAGCAAGTCAAGACAAAATGTCAGAAAAATTTGGGGTGCCATAGGCTAACCCATTTAAAGAGATGAAGGAACAATTGAAGTGAAGGTTTTGGTAGCACCCACGTGTCCTGGTCCTGTGTTGGTCTGTTAATGGCAAAGACGGGTGCAGATTTACAGGCGGGAGACTGGAGGAGGCGAAACATGTGATGACATCACAGGTCCTCTAATTATTATACACTAATGATATATAAACTGTTATATGTATATTGTGGCATCACAGGACCCAGCTCCATTCCATAACTACACAGATGCAAGTTCCAAGTGCAAAAAGACTTATTTTTATTTCTTGACAAAAAAAAAAAACTTTTCACAAGCTTTTCTTCAAATATAAGAATCTTCACAGTAAGTAATTTCTCAGCCTCCACTCCAGGCGAGTGTCACCCTACACCGCTCTCGACTGCGGTAGGCAGAGCAATTCCTTTACAATTTGGACCTGGGAGTACCTCTGGTGCAACAACATCACCACCATGAAGCACTACTGGCTCAGGCAAAACCTACCTAGGACAGGAGAGTGTCCCCCTGACAGCTCCCCCTGGTGGCACACAAGTACCCCAACAGAGCCACTGATTGGGACTACAGCATCTATGCTGCCCTATGGGAACACAAATATGAGCTCCAGTAAAGGGATGCTGCCACCCAGCAAACGGGGGAAGGCCGTCTCACACTGTGCCTCTGTTATGATGGCCTCCTGGCCGGGTAAGGAACCACAATCCATCCCAGCCAGGATGCCAACCTGACTTTATCTTCTATGACAACACTTATATGTAGAAAGAGAGACAGAAAGAGAAATAAATACAATAATTTGAATATACATACTGTGATATACTGGCGCCTTGCACCCTATGCTTGCTGGGATAGACTCCAGCTGCCCTGTAACAATGCTCAGGTTAAGGTGGTGCAGGGCAAACACACACACACATTCAGCATCATCAATCCATCTAACCTCATCTCGCACCATAGACTAAATAAATATATTTATACCGTGTACTTAAGTATGTTTACATTACACATACACACATACAGTATATGTATAAATTTATACATATATGCACACACATATACATATGTTTTACAATACATACAAGCTTAAATAAATATATACACATACACACAAATAGTAGACACATATACAGTACACCTATATATTTTATATTACTGTCACGCATATTAAAATAAATATATATACAGACACACAAACATACAGTATACATATATAGTTTACTTACTGTATATATTTTAAACCTGTGTTTTACATTTTATACACACACACATCTATATACACACACAAATAATAAATTTATATTTACAGTTGACACACATAGAGTACACCTATATATTTTACATTACCCACACATATATTTAAATAAATATACACACACACACACAGAGGACACATATATAGTTCACTAACTGCATATATTTTAGAATACACACACACATATTTAGATAAATACGTATATTTATCTAAATATGTGTGTGTGTAATCTAAAATATATACATATACACACATACAGTAGACACATATACAGTACACTTCTAGATTTTAGATTATATAAACACACATATACATATATGGAGTATTTGTACAAAATATATGTTTGACGTTTTTTCCTTCTACGTAAGACTTGCCTGACTCCGGTCATGTTGGAGTGTATATCTAAATTCCACATGTATTTTTTACACAGTATGTTGCATATTCATATGCCCACATACCGTACCCTAATACTTCTCAATAGCTGCATATACGCAGTATAAAGTACACGCACTACACAGTATTCAGTCGTTTGCCAGCGCGAGCAGGTCTGCACTTAAAGCGCTAGTGCCTGGCAGCTGCCCGCTGGCCTGAACCCCAAGTGCGGCACCTTAACGCGTTTGTTACACATTGTCACACATTGTCACACATTGTTCCGCGGTGTTCTGTAGTTTGCCAAGCGCCCCAATTTTGACTTTGCAATGCGCCTTATTTCTGGAGGTATGTTGCTGTGTTACTACTTCAACCCCGTCTCTCGAATGTGTCGATGCGGATGTGTAATGTACCCGAGCTGTGTTCTGCCATCACCCCTAATCTTAAACATAGTGGTTCGGATATTGTACTGTAACGCAAAAGGATTCCAGTTCAGCGCCCCCCAGGCTCAGTGTGTGATCTGATTGGGCGCCGTGCAAGTCATGACTTGTAAAGAGTTCGCTATTGGAAGGCAAGGTATAAAATGAAGGTTGCCGTAGACCCCTTAAACTTAATTAGGTCAGTTATAATCAGTTCGATTTTCTGATAATGAGTTGTGTGTTTATTTTCGCAGCTCCTGACTATAGTTTTGTTTTCTTTTTGCGCTCCCCATAATGACTCTGGTCATAATGTCTCCCTTTATCACCTTCATGCGATGTGGTGGGATTTGCTTTTCGACACTGCCTGCTTTACGGTTTTGTATGTTTTGTGAATTCGTTTACAAACCTACCCCAGTGCCGTTTTATTTTCTCTTGCGCCCCCCAATACTTGTAATATCGGACAGCTGGGAGAGGAGCGGCTCCGGTGCCCCCTTCTGAATCAAGTCTGAACACAGTAGATATACGAGGCTGGCGAGACCTTCCAATTCTGCAGCCCCCTCTTCCCCACTTTCATTTTTTTTTTGGAATCGTTTTTAACCAAACGCTTTATGACTTGCAGAATGCGGAAATTCAAAATAAAAAGGCACAGTCGAGCGCCTGCCTAATTGAGGTACATTTGTCATTTTCAGCGGCTTTTATTTATTCATTACAATTAGCAAATGCAGACACAGAGCGGCTCAGCATTGTTTGCCAAATGTATTTACTGTTAGACATGCTCGAAAACAAAACGCACGGAAACACTTTCCACATCTTAAGAATATTAAATTAGCTTAAAAAAATAAATGGCAGCTCTCTAATCTGTGTCTGTTTGAAAGGCCGTGGGCCTCGACTGATCCAATAAACCTTCGGTGGGATTTCAAATGGAGCCATCAGCTGCAGTCTAAATAAAGAGTAAATAAATAGAAGAGAGAGCCCCATTGCTGCCTTCAATGAAAAGCGACGCAAATAAAGAGGACGACTCGGGTTGTGGGCCATTCTCCCGGCTGCCCATTGTTCGCCGTCACCTCTCTGGACAGGGTATTGAGTGGGTGACCGCCCAGGCCCCGGGACGTACAAATGTCAGGGCTATTGTGCCGCGGGGCCGCCTTTGAAGCGGCCGTGGCCCTTTGTCCTGCGCTCCTAATCCTTTTAGAAGGCACATCTGATTGCCCTTTGCTGAACACCATGGAAAAAAGTGGGTCTCTTAGGGAAATGTCGAGTGGCTTAAAGAAAAAAAGACAAAAAAAAAAAGGATTCATTAATAATAATGATGGGTCTGAAAGGAAAAGAACCAGTGATCTGCAAGTGCAGGATTTGGTGGCACTGAAGATGGCAAGAACAGCTTTCACTGACGTGTCTCTTCCGCTCTTCTCTCCTGCCTGTGTGCCAGTGCTGAGGGATGCGGCACACCATCGGCCATCTTGGTCCGAAAGACGCTATACAACAGTGGCCTGCCTGGTGACAGCGTTATCTGCGAGTCACTAAAAGGTGGCATGGGACACAGCTCTAAAACAGATATACGCCTCATGGGACACAAAAATTATGTCCATCACAGCACACATCAACGGGCTCTGTGCAAAGTAAGCAGTGTTATCAACAGGTCAGACATGGGTTCAAGGGTTGGGGTACCAGCCTGGAAATTCCCTTTTAATTTAATAAAAGGATTGAATCAAAAAACAAAAATAACAGCCACAGCCCCTTCTTTACAAGGCGCAAAAGTATGCTGGGTAGAGGAGCTGCCTCACTTCCGGTCAGAGGACCGACTATATAGTGAGTAACACGCGTGCACATAGGGGGCACCTTCAAGGCTCCAAGAGACAAGCACTCCCACCTGGGGACGAGACGGGGTGCTGTTGTTGACAACCTTGTCTTTCCATACAGTGCTCAGGTCAACAGCCAGACAATGCCTGACCACACCCCTGCAGACATCCCAGGCCACGCCCCCTCCAGGCCAGGTCATATATATACCAAAGTCGGCATCCTAGTCGACAGCGTGAAAAGAGAGATAAGATGGGCTCCTCTCAAGCCTTTCCTAGCCATTTTTGATTATTGTTACTGGCAGAGGCTAATGCTTTGCTTTGTAACTTTTACTTTATTTTTTATACCACTACTGAGGTACCAGGGCGGCACGGTGGCGCAGTGGTAGCGCTGCTGCCTCGCAGTAAGGAGACCTGGGTTTGCATCCCTGTGTCTGCGTGGGTTTCCTCCCACAGTCCTAAGACATGCAGGTTAGGTAAATTGGCGATCCTAAATTGTCCCTAGTGTGTGCTTGGTGTGTGTGTGTGTGTGTGTGTCCTGCGCTGGGTTGGCACCCTGCCTGGAAATTGTTCCTGCCTTGCACCCTGTGTTGGCTGGGACTGGCTCAAGCAGACCCCCATGACCCTGTGTTAGGATATGGACAATGACTGACTGACTGATTGAGGTACCATAAATCTTGAGTCACAATGTGGATTACTGCAATGCTTCCCCTTTAGAGATGGAGGTGAAAAGAAAGCTGTAGTTAGCAACAGCGCCCCCTCTCATCCCACAATGGAATTGCTTACCTCAGCAGAACCCAGAAGATGCCCCCTAAGTGCACGTGTGTGACAGCAGCAATTATATTTTCAAGAAAGACATCATATACTAACACTAGTCAATCCCATAATGGACGGTGTTTACATGAATTAATGGATTAAGTGGGGAGTTCCAGCGGCCATACCAACATCACTTTAGAACAGATAATCCAGCTGAAGGTAAGCGTGTTTGGGACCAACCAGAAAAGCTCGGGCTGCTGCTTGCAGAGGTACTCATGAGGCCGGCAGGGGGCACTTACCCTGTGATGAGTGTTTGGATCCCAGTGCCCCAGTGCAGTGACAGGGACTCTACACTGTAAGAACGTCATTGTCCTTTGTATGAGATGTGAAAGGTTCTGAGTCTCTGTGCTCATTAAAGATGCCTGGGCATCCTTTGCAAAGAGCATGGTGTTTGCTGATGTTCTGGCTAAGTCATTCTGAATCCCTAAATACCCCCATGTCCCTTACTTCCTAGCTAACTATCTCATACCATGTCGCTAACTAGCAGTTAATGTGTGGTGAGCGCAATGGCAAGAGAATGACTGCTGTCACATCTTGCACTGGTGGTGGCTGAAGAGGCTGCCCACTGTCTATGTGAAGCGCTAGGATTAGCTAGAAAAGTGCTATAAAATGGAATGAACTTAGTAATTTCACAACATAAGGACCCATGTGATTCGTGCACAGCCACATTTTGTCCTTGTGTTTTATAAAATCCAATTGCGTTCACAGACCTCATATTGATCATATTGATTATTAATATAGAAAACATAGTTTGCTTAAGAAGACACCCACCTAAAAAAAACAAACTGACCAGCTTCAGAATGGAAGGCCATGTGCTTCAGGACACAATGCAATGGGCCTCGAGAAGCCATATGTTGCTGGATGGCACTACACTTTGTGAAATGCAGCAGGAGTAAAAGTAACATGCTTAGTGAGATCACACTTACATAACATTCTCAACCCTGCTTTATCTGGTCCAAAGCCAGGCCTTTTGGCAATGGGTGCCAGGCAGGAGACAGACCTGGGCAAGCACACAGAACATCACTGGGCCAATTTAAAGCCACCAGCCAACATAACCTGCACGTCTTTATGGGTACAAAGGGGGAACCCCACACAGACAATGAGTAGGTACAGGATTTGAAGCTGTGACACTGGACTTGTGAGGCAGCAGTGCTAACCGCTGTGCTACTATGCCACCCACTGCCAACTATTAAAGTCAGTATATAAATTAAAGTCTGCTTCATTAAAGTGTGCTAGATAGACTGCAGCTTGCTTTGTGGCACTGTTTATTATTACACATATTTTTATTATATGACACTGTTTACTCTGAAAGTCACTATATAAAACTGTGTATGCTCACACTCATTGCCAGTGCTAGGTTATTTTGCACCCTAGACTAAGCTTATTAGTGTGCCAACTGACTGTTTGGTAGCTAACCTGTGTGGCTTATGATCTGCACACTAGGTGAAGGCCTAATTCGCCTTAATGGTGACGCTGGCCCTGCTCACACTGTTACTGTTTAAGTCTTTATACAAAAAAGCATCTTTGGGACTCTTTACTGTAATAAATTGTAAATGGATTGTAAAAGGCACTATATAAAAGAAATTCATTTCAATTGTTTATTGTCATGTGTACAAGTACAAGTACCATGTACAATGAAATGCTTGCTTGCATGTGCCCCTGCAGACAGTGAACATAGACAAAAAACACAGAATAAATAAATGAATATAAATAAGTAAATAAATAAAAGCAGAATCCTAGGAATAAATAGAGACAGTGGCAGAAGTATACTGTATGTGCAGGCAGCAGTGGAGGTGACACAAGGTTACTGATTGTTCATGAGTCTGATTGTTGGGTAGAAACTGTTCCTGAACCTGGAGGCGCGCGTCCAAATGGACTTTAGAGTGACAGTGCAGGGTGGCTGGGGTCCCGCCTGATACGTTTCACTTTCCTGAGACAGCGTATAGTGTGGATGTCATGGATCGCAGAGAGCTGTGTGCCCATGATCTGCTGTGCTGTGTTCACCACACGCTGCAGAGCTCTGCAGTTCTGAACTGAGCAGTTGCTGCTCCACAGCCTCACCTCTGATGTAGATGGGGCTGTGCTCTGTTGCCTGTTTGCGGAAATCCACAATCATCTCCTTAGATGCACCTTGAAAGTCATTATGTAAAAAAGAGTCTAGGCACACTGTACTTTCACTGTACTATTAAAACAACACCATGAAAACCGTGAAAGGCGCTATATAAGGGTAATCCCATGTAATATCTGTTGATACTGTGCACCTTGAAAGGCATATGTAAACTAGTCTCTGCTCTGGGATATGTCTTAATATGAGAAGTGGAAGATAAGAAACCATTATAGTTTGTCAACACCGTTCACTTTAAAAGGCACTATATATCAAAGGCAGCCTGCTTATTCGTTCTGTTATCAGAAAATCCATAACACAACATAAATGTTTAGGGATTTAACTGATAAACCAAACAGCTTGATCTGAGGTCCTGCTCATTAGGATCGGTAACATGTAAAAGATAGCCTGTAGGCACTGAGCACTTTGAAAGGCACTATATAAACTAGTTTCTGCTTTTGAGTATGTTTCAATAGAAAATAATGAAACCAGTTTGACTTGTGAACCCGTACGCTGTGAAAGCAATACTATTGCTGAGGCAGTTTACTGTAAACTGTCCCGTGCAACAGACTGAGTGAAATGCACAATATAGAAATCAGTCTGATTGCTGATGGTGTTCACCTTTAAAGACGCTGCACAAGCGCTGGGCTGCTTTTCTGATACGCGGCGTTGACTTTACTTTGTAAATGACGGCTGATTGCTGCGCCCTTCTTGTTCCTGCCTTGCTTTCCATGCTTACTGGGGTGAGCTTCGGCCTCCCAACGACTCTTCCTTTGCTTTCTTACGCTAATTGGTTTATGGAAACTTTATTTAAAAAAAAACGAAGTTTTGAGACCTTCCTCTTTATAGAAAGTTGGATTTGTGACGCTGGCTCCCATTAAAGGCACATTATACACGTCTGTCTACGTGCTGACACAAGTCGTTGACCCCGTCTTACTTAAAAGGCGCTATATAAGAGTTCGACTACGTCTATACAGCTTGACGCACCGCACTGCATGTAGAAGTCAAAGCTGTCTGCCAGCCGTGATTTTCCAGCCGGTGGCGGATCGCAGGCTGAGGTGAAGCCCACCGTGCCCCGCGGTGGCGGACTCTTTGGTGGGCACATTGCGTCTTCCATAAAGCGTATCTCATCATTTCTCTCTTTTTTCAGCCTAATTGTGTTTTTATTTTGTCGGCTCGGCGCCCGTAGGAAGACCCAAGACAAAGAGTGCCGGGGGTCTTATTCTCAAGGGTCTGACCCAGCGCGAGGGAGGACGCGGATTTTACGCCTTTTGTTGTCCAGGTTATGGAGACGAATTCCTACAGTCAGATGTGGGATGTGGGGGGACGAGAGGGGACCTCGCCGGCTTTTGTAGTGCGCCCTTAAAGGGGGCGAGAGGGCGTTTATTGATCCTCTGTTTTTTTTGTTTTGTTTTTGTGGCCCGTTTGATTCTCATCCAAGGGTCTCGGTATTTTTCTAACTGCTTCCCCCCATGCTCCTCCACCCCCATAACAGAGCAAAGAGGCATCCCGAAGGTGAAGGCGGCTCCGTGATGGATGGGAGGCGTGGGGTGGGGCGGACACGGGGGCCGCTCGTCCTTATTGTCTACTGTCACTTGCTTGGATTGACACGGCGCGCGCAAACCCAGCAGTGCCCTTTGAAATGGCCAGCCTGGAAAGAAAACGCCCAGCTTACCAGGCGGGCACAAGACGGGCATCCGAGCGGTAATAAAAGATGAAGGGGTCGTCAACCGAAAACGACAACAAGAGGCCCTTTGGCACTCCTTTGCATTTCTTATCATTGTCATATGGAATGTGGCCACTGCCTGCGAACCAATAAGAGCTTCTGATGATCCGCTCAGAGAAAGTTCGAGAGAAAGTGTCACTTGTTTGGGGTGACACCCTGCATTTGAGTATAAGCCATAAAAGAACATGTGGACATCGGTAAATGGTCGATGGGGACGGGACGATTTCAGACGCAGCGTCCATACGGGACTCCTGCAGCGTTAATGGCAGCCTTCGTGGGTACAGCGTGACTGGCACCGCACCTTCTCATAACGCATTCAGACCACTTCACTTTTGTCACATATTCTTGTTGCAGCCTTGTGTAACAATTAACATTTAAATTCATTTTTTCTCTGAAACAAATAACACTTAATGCCCCAGGAAGACAAAGTAAAAATGGGATTTATGATCTTTTTGCAAATTTGGTTGTCCTATTTGGGACATCTGAAGTATCACATTGACACAAGTGTGCAGACACAGTTTGGCTATGATCTCGAAATCTGACTCGGGTGCATTCCATTCTATTGATCATTGTGGACTGTGGTCAGTCCGTTTGATATCACGTGACTAGTGAAGACACACACACCTGTCTATAGGAGGTCCACAGATGGGTTTCAAAGAACTACCGGCAGGCAGAGTTTAAAACAGGATTGTGTCCACTCACCAATCTGCAGAAGGATACAAAAAATGTCTGCAACATTGAAGGTTTCCAAGCAGCCTTCATAATTCTCAAATGGAAGAAGTTTGGAATAACAATGATTCTAACTACTGTCCCCCAGACCAAACTTGTATGCAAAAAGAGAAGGACCATAGTAAGAAAGGTGACCAAGAACCTGATGGTCACTCTGGCTGGTCTCCAGAGAACCTGTGTGGAAATAAAAGAAACTTCCAGAAGGAAAACCATTACTGAAATACTCCACTGTTCTGGGCTTTATGGCGGAATGGCCAATTTCACATAAAAGCCTGTTTGGAGTTCACACAAAGGCAACTGACTTTCAGACTATGTGAAACAAACTTCTCTGGTCTGATAAAACCAACATTGAACTGTCTGGCCACAATTCTAAGCGTCCTCTCCAGAGGAAACCAGGCACCGGTCATCACTTGTGAGATACCATGCCAACGGTGAAGCATGGTGGTGGCAACATCACACTGTGGGTTTGGGGACAGGGAGACTCAGGGTCAAGGGAAAGCTGAATAGAGCAAAGTGCAGAGATGTCCTTAATAAAGACCTGCTGCAGAGCACTCTGGACCTCAGACTGGGCCAAAGGTTCATCTTCCAACAAGTCAAGGACCCTAAGCAGAAAGCAAAGGCAACACAGGAGTGGCTTAGGGTCACCTCAGAGAATCTCCTTCAGTGGTCCAGCCACAGCCTGGGCTTGAGCTCAATTCATAAAACATGTCTGGAGAGATCTGACCACTGATGATCTCCATTCAACCTAACAGAGGAACAAAACAAAACCCAGGTGTGCAAAGCTGGTCATGTCATACCTAAGGAGACTCCAGGCTGGAATCGCTGCCAAAGGGGCTTCAACAAAGTGCTGAGTAAAGGGTATTGTGTCAATGTGAAATTTCAATCTCTTATTATTAATAAATTTGCAAAAATACATAGAGTTCTGTTTTTGCTTCATCATTCTTGAGTATTGAGTGTTACTCAATGAGGGAAACAATGACAGCAATTTTAGCACAACGCATCAGGGGGTCCGAATACCTTCTGAAGGTGTTGTTGGTGCAGTGTGGCCGCCCTGCCACCCAGTCCAGAGAAAAGGTCAGCACAAAATCATGTGATGGGAAGAGGGTCACCATGATGGGAGTCTCTTTGAACTGCAGCTTGTGGACCACGCTGGCTCAGCTCTTTCCTGCTGTTGCACCCCGATGTCAGTATCCAGGGTGGTCCTACTCATGCCTAATTTTGTGAAAGACAATGGCATGCTAAACCTTTCTTCTTTATTGAATGGCTTATATAGCTCCTTTCTTAAAGCGCATATTAGTGAGTGTTTAGGAGGAGGTTTTCTCCATTAACTGCTTCTAATGAATTTTATATGAATTTTATATAGCGCCTTGAATGGTATCAGCATCACAAGCACTTCAGTATAGAGTCTGCCAAGATGGACAGTAACACAAAGCAAAGTACTGCTGATTTTTCAGCTTCTATAAAGTGATTGTGTTGTGATCTGTCCAACTAGGGCTGATCCTCACACAGTAACATCAGAAAGCCTGTCGTGATGAGTAGGTGCCATTAAGTGCAGTTTGACAGTGCAGGGTGCCGAGGTAGGTTTGGTCTATGGCTGATTTTACTGTGGTCGGCCTTACAGTGTCTTCTGATTTTCATAACATCAGACTGATGGACAGCGTCGTAATGCAGACCCTCATAGTAACAGGGTAAGGACTAAAACAGATTTGGTCTATAGAGTGATTCTGCTGTGACCCGTCTCACTTTAAATTCTTCTTTTTGCATAGTGTCCTTCACAGTAATGATAGATAGAGTGTCTGTCATGATGAATGGCATCACAAAACAAAACACTTTCATTTTCACAGTTCGGGGTTCCTAGGCAGATTTGGTGTATATAATGATTTTACTACAGCCGGCCTAATAGTATTCTTGTTTTGATATAGCACCTTTCATAGTAATAGCAGAAAAAGTAAGCTGACACAATGAGCACTGGTCATAATGTGCAGCTCACCTTGCACTTTCACACCCCAGGGTGCTGGAGAAGAGCTGGTTCATAAAGTGACTGAGCTGTCTAATTAGGCTGTCTGATTTCTATATAGCACCTTTCACAGGACCCTCTGATAGAGCACTGGTCATGCCAAATAATGTCACAAAGCAGTTTCAAAGCACATGGGACCAAAGCAATCAGTTCTATAAGGTACTTTAATGGGACCCATCTCTGTGCATATTCTTATTTTTATATGATATCTTTCATAGCAATGGAAGATAGAGGGGGCTTGTAACTGCTGTAATAACCAGACTGAGAAATCATATAGTGCATTTCACCATGATAAGTATTACCAAGCTATACAGCATTTTGCCATGATTAACAGTGTCACTAAATACAGTATGTTTTTAATGATTAAGTTATTTTTATAGACTATCCAAACACAGAGCACTGACTATATAGTGCATTTTATTTTAATCTCATCCTATTGCACATGTACGATACAATCAAGTTTTGTGGGGATTTGAACCTGCAGCTTTGTGGTTTCAGTCCCACTCCTTAACATCTAAGCTTTGCTTCTTTCCATTTCCTCACCAGTTCCCAGAATGACTGCTGGTGGGCTCCATGTCAGTCACATGTTCACTCCTACCACTATATGAATTCCTAGTTTAGTTCCTAATAGTGTCTGTGTGGCCCCCTAGTGACTCAGAGATGCAGTGCAAGTCAGAAGGCTGCATCTCTGTCCCCACAATGGCTAACTATGTGCCCACGGGTGAGATCCTTAAGCTGCCACCTCTCACTTGTGATTTCTGACAGGAATGGTGAATCTGCAGGCTGGGTGGACTGGTGGAGATTCTGCCACCCCTCATCCAACCTACCACAGAAAGCCCCTATGGTGCCATTCTTTCATGGGACAGGGCTCCACTACTCATGACTGCCATCTCCCAGGTATTTCTTCAGCACCCTTCTCTGTCATCACACTTGTCACTTATTAAGCATGGGTGACATATTTGGGGATGCCAACTTGGGTCTGCCTCACTGGTCCTCTGACACAGCATTTGTGGACCATTAAATGGTTCCTTTGTTCTGGTGTTGTAGTCACTTCTTACTCATGTGTCACCTTCTCTGTATGCCACTGTCTCCAAGTGTCACGGGGTGTCAATTGGACACAACAAATAAGGAAGAGGACAAATTTGGTATGTTTGTACTTCCTGCCTAATCACCTTAACACAACAAGTGTCTGAGTCAGGTCTTTACTGATGGTGCCCCCTGCTGACTAAGGTGTTGCACTGTAGCTCACAAGGATAAGAGCGCAAATCCCCTGCCAGCTCTGTCTGCCACCGTCAATGATTTAGAAATTGTAGAGGCAGACAAACAATGTGTCCACCTCACCTCAATCCTGATCACTGGTGTGGACCGTAGGGTTGTACTCGAGCTGTCCCAGAGCCCCAAACATCCATATAGGACTTCAAAATGTTAAAAATTAAAAAAAGAGCAAATTAACGAAACAGAGATACATCAAAGGACAACAAAACAGAAAATAATGAAGGCATCTGCCCTCCAGGACCACCTAAACAGCTGTAGGATTGGCTACTCTGTCACTTGTCCCCTTTCTCACCTTCCAATACTCATGCCTCTCCTTCATTCCTCTGACCAGTTGAACCCGTGTCACCAACTGCCTCCCAACTTCCAGAGGTCCTTTTATAAAGTGTCCCAGCTGATATCATCAATCTCTGGTGTCATATTGGTATGAGCTCCCCCACCACTGAAGCGGCACTGGGTGTTCCTGCCTGTTAGCCTCACTGCAGAGCTATACTGGACATGGACAGGTTGGTTGTCCTCCCCAGTACCCCTTTAGAGAATACAGAAAATGGCTACAAGTGGCCTAGGGAACGTCAAACCCAGCAACAGGATTTATATTGTGACCAACTAGGTTTTCAAAGCCCTCCTGCTGTGATAGTAGCATCCTCTGGTGGTCAATAAGGATCCCTAGATGACCCTCCCAGCGGTCTACGTATGTTTTGAATATAGAAACAACTATTTCAGGTTCATTTTATAGGAGCTGATTTGCTTCCTCTCTTTTGTTCCTTTCAAAATGTCAACTACAAACGTCACTGCCTGGAAGAAAGTCCATGTGAGTGAATGAGCCAATCCACTTTTGGGGACAAGGACACAGGTGATTGCTACCTGCTTCTGTTAGAAAAGGGCAAGCTTATAACACGAAAATGGGTTTAAGGCTAAAAAGAGGATGATTAGAAGTGTCCAATGTGATAAAATCAATGACTTCCACCTTCTGAACCCATCAGAAATAAGGTGACAAATTTAGGAAAGATGGCAACTGGACATGGCTGAAGACAATGTGGAATTGTTAGTGCCCCTGCGTACCCCCTAATCATCCCTGGCTAACTGTCTCTCTGTCACCTTTCACCACCTAATAACTATTGTGTGGTGTTCATATTGGCACCAGAATGGCTGCCATCTTATCATCCAGGTGTATGTTACACATTGGTGGTGGTTGAAGTGGTTTCCTAGGATCAATGTAAAGTGTTCTGAGTAGCTGGAAATGCTCTATATAAATGTAAATTAATTTTACTATTAAAGATCTGTTACCATGGAATCAGATCATGGCTGGTGGCCATGCACGTGGACTTTATATGTTCCCCTTGTGTCTGTGTTGGTTTTCCTCCCATATCCTCCTAGATGTGCAGATTAGACTGACTAGGGGATTTAAACTGGCCCTGTAAACAGACTGGTATGCCCCCTGGGGCTGACTCCTGCCTTGAATACATTGGTGTTAGAGCACTGTGTGGACATCCAAGACCCTTAATTAGAATCAGTGGGCTGGAGAATGGTGTGTTAAGTAAAATGTGGCAGCCACGGTGATTCCAAAAGACAGAAGTTCAGATCCTTCTGTCTTAAATGCTAACTCATAAACATGTGTTTGCTTTTATGGGGTTATAGGGACCTTATTGACCCATGGACAGAGGACCTGGAAATTCTTACTTGCATTTGCTAATCAACAATCAACATGTTACCACTCCCTAGACCCTTGATAGATAGATAGATAGATAGATAGATAGATAGATAGATAGATAGATAGATAGATAGA
>JANRMT010062806.1:91727455-91743661 GCA_026402145.1 Polypterus bichir lapradei
ATAGATAGATAGATAGATAGATAGATAGATAGATAGATAGATAGATAGATAGATAGATAGATAGATTTTAAATTCAAGCTGAAGACTCATAACATTAGTCTGGTACACCCTGACTAGAGCTGCTGATTAGCTGTGCCTACTGAATCTCTGTTTATTTGTCATTTGTACATATGCATAAGTTATACAATATTTATAAACCGTTACTGACCCTCCTCTATTCTGCTTCTCTCCTCGTTATCGTGTTGTTGCACTGGTGCCACTGCTCTATTGCCAAGCTTTTCTCCTGTGTATGGAAAAGTCATCTGAGATACTGGAAGCATTGGAATCATCAATGGAAAGATTCTGCAGTCATGGTGGACGATCCAGCTGTAGAATGCCTAGGAAGGGGTGGGTGGGTGGGTGGCCAGCTTGCTGGGGTCTCCCGGACTCTGACTGTGTTTTACTTTGCCTGTTATAACTGACCATTGACCCCCCTCTCCAGTCCCACCCCGAGGTTTATATTCTCTACTGACTGAAGTTTTCATTTTCCTTTCCTCCGTTTTCAACCGGCCATGGCTTAACAATGAATTAACAGACAGACATTGTTGGTTTCTATTTATGTTAAAAGATTTTCCAACTACTTTGCTTTCTGTGTGTTTTAGAAAATCTCTGTGTTTATGTGTACAAATTCTGTATTTAGTGATTTGTAAAATCTATACTTGCGTTTTCCCTGAGATCTTGTCACAGCACTCTGCACCTGCACTCAATGAAGAGCGCTGTAAAATCATAAACTGAACTGAGTTGAGTTAAACCAAAAGGCTCCGATGTTGACTCATGTGGCCCTGAGTGAGTCCGCAGTTCTCCAAGAATGGAAACAAAGCCATAGTGTGTTTATTAGTGACATGCAAATCACATCATCTAAGGAAACACAGTATCTAGGAAAGATATCAGAATTTTAATAAACAGGATGATTTTGTTGCACACACTTGGGTCACTATACTTAAAACAAGCCATGTCATTTTTAGCTTATGACGAGTTTTTCAAATAGTGTATGATCCTGAGAAAAGTTGAATGTTTTTGCATAGAATGTCTCCTGTCATTCAAGGCTCCTCACAAACATCCTTTAAAAAGGTGCCATTACATCCACAGGCATTAAATCCATCGAGTGGAAGGAGACCCCCGAGTACCATTATAGATAACTGTGCTCCCACTAATAGCCCACTCGAGCTTCTCATGTCCCCCGGTGAGACAGCACAATCCAAAAGGCCGGTCCGGGGCAGGAGTCGATGATTGAATAGCCGCACGTTCACATCTGACAGCAGAGGCTCTTAAGACAATGAAAATGACGCTAATCTACACATTCATCATCATTCGTAATTGAATTATAGGGGGATGTAGAGATCATTAATGATCATTTGTACAGATATCCATGGGCACAATATGAATTGTTTAATGATATACACACCATATTAACACCTGTGAGCAGGAAGACTCGAGTAACCTTATATGCAACTCCATCCAATACTGGCCAAAAGTGATTCATTTTAATTTAGTTTGATTCCTTCAAAGTAGCGATAATGCAGTTTTACCCCAGACTTGAGGAATCTGGCATTTATATTCGAAGCTATTGAATGCTATTATGTTAAGACACGGTTATTCAATTAGGCTTTATAATAAAACCGTGAGCCAATTAAAGTGGAGAGTCGCACATTAGCACGGTGAGGAGGCCTATAGATTTTGACATAAAACCGCGGAGTGGATGGATCATCACGGGATTTTCAGTAAATGGCTTTTCACGTTGACCTTTTCTCTTAAGCACACTTGATTAATATCTCATGTGATCCTCTCATTGCTTCTCAGCACGGAGAACCCTGGAGCAATGGGAAAAGTGGTGTCCCCCACTATTCCCTGAGGAAATCCTGGAGGCCACACCATGATAAACTAATCTGACAGCCAAAGCAAACCTAAAAAAGGCTGAAAATGAAAAAAAAAAGGACTGGTCAGTCCTGACAGAGATAAAAGAAGCCATACAGCACCATGTGGGATGAAGTTAAGTATGGCTGCTTTTGTATGACAGCAGTGAAGTTCGGTAAGTGCCTACTGGTTTAACACCTCTCAATGTGGGTTGAGGCTCAACGATTAATCAATCAGTCTTCTCACTTGGTAAGAAGTTCACTCAGTCTGTTAATCTGCAGTCTCAGAGGTTACAGATAGCGTGGGTTCAACGTCTCCGTGAAGTTCGCATCTTTACTACGATTTTTAATGAACATGGGTGGATTCAGCTATGGCAGTACTTTCAGCTTTATTATACTTCACTTTTTGTTTGTCAGAATTGTGAAAATGGGGCACATAATCAAATTCAGGATCACCAGGTCCTATCCCAGCTGAAGCCAAAGATGGATGGGTCACCAGTCCACCACAGGACCCACTCTCACCTTCATACGGGGGGCAATTTTGAATCACTGATTAACTTGAACTGAGGATGAAAATCTGAGAAACTGAAAACTGACACGTGAAGGTGGAGAACATGCAGACCCCACACAGACTTAGAAATGAAAAATCATAAAGGAGAGCTCCGTAATATCTTTTTGTTTTTTTCTAGACAACAATGAGATCAGATAGACATAAAATGGAGACATTGTCTTTTGTCTCTTGCTTTTCAGATTTTCCCCTGTGACAAAATCCCCTTTTGTTCTCTCAATTGCCTCCTCTTGAGTTTCAGCAGAGATCTCAGTAAAGTTACATGATAGGTTCGGATTTTTTTTTTTGCACTTTGAAAGTATTTACATTGTGCAGTCAGTCATATCTGGTGAAATGTATGGATAGCTGTTTGTGGTAATAAAACACTTTACTAGGATTGCTAAACTTTAGTCCTTGCCACAGAATAATTATATTAATTGCTCCAATTAAAGCACACTCATTCTAGAAGAAAAGGCAGGCAGTGTGGCACAATGGTTAAGACTTTGGACTTCCAACCCTGAGGTTGTGTGTTGAAATCCCACTACTGACACCATGTGGCCATGAGAAAGTCACTTCATCTGCCTGTGCTCCATTTGGAAAACAAAAGAAATGAAACTGATTGTATTGCAAATGTCATAAGTCACCTTTATAAAGGCATTAGTCCAATAATAAGAAAATAAAAACTAAAGTCTTGAAAGATATTAAAACAAGTCTTGAAAAAGATCTTACAAAATATACAGAATGCTTTTCAAACCAAATTTGACTCCGTTTTCTCCTTTCTGTCTAAAGCTATGTCTCCTAAGGAATTTTAGGAGTAACGTCTGTGACAAAGTTAATTCTTAAATGAAACATAAAGGAGAATCTCTTTTAAGTCTTGTGAGCCATCAAAGATCAACTGTTGAGCAGCAAAACATTCCCATGGGGACTGCTGTTATGATTTCTTTATCTTTATCTTTTCTGACTTTAATGTGGAGTTGATATGCTTGATCAGCCTTCTCCATTCACCTCAGTCCTGCACCTCCTTGCCAGTCAAGCACTTTTCCTTCAGATCTTCTTTTTCTTTGTCCATTCTTCTCCACTTTGGCCTCCCTCACATTCTCTTCCCCTGCATCTCCATTCTCATCACTCGTTTGCCCACATATTCCTTGTCCATACCACTCCAACCTACTTTCCAGTACTTTCTTAGATGTCTCACCCATTTGTGTTGTACTTCTGATTGTCTCATTTCTTATTCTGTCCTTTTTTGTAACTCCACACATCCATCGTAACCTTCTCATTTCTGCCACATCTAACTTCTTCTCCTGTGCTCCTTTTACTGCCCGTGTCTTTGCTCCAAACATCATTGCTGGTCTTACCGCTGCCTTAAAAACCTTTAACCTTCACCTTAATTCTCCAATCACACAATAATCCTGATACCTTCTTCCAATTGTTCTATCCACACTGATCCTCTCTTTTCAATAGCTGGCTAACTTCTGAATCCTGATCACCATTAACTCTCACATATTCCTTCCTCTTCCTATTTATCTTCAGTCCTCTATCTTCCAAAGTCCTCCTCCATTCTTGCCACGTCCTCTCCACTTCCTCTTGTCTGGTGCTACACAACACAATGTCCACAGCAAGAAGCCTGCACCAAGGGGAGTGGCCTTTTATCCCATAACTCAACACATCCATAGACTTCCATAAAGAGATCAAAGACTTCCAGAAGATCCCTGGTGCAGACCTACTGTACTCTAACTGGTGTCTTGTCTGTTACTCCAACACAGCTTTTAACCCGAGTCCTCACTCCCTCATACATATCCTGCACAATCCTCCCCTACTTCTCTGGTACTCCTTGCTTTCTCCTGCACTTCCAGACCTCTTGACATGGCGGCCTATCATAAGCCTTCTCCAAACCAATAAACACCATGGGCAAGCCTTTCTGTTCTTCTTGTGTACGAGCTGACTCAATACAAAGACTGCATCAGTTGTTCCTCTCTCTGACATAAAACCAAACTGATTCTTCCATATGGTGGTCTCTTCCCTCAGCCTTCTCCCTGTAACTCTTTCCCAAATTTCCATTGACATCAGCTTTATCTCTCTATAGTTTCCACAATCCTCAATATCACCCTTCTCCTTATAAATGGGTACAATCACACTCTTCCTCCACTTTTCTGATATTCTCTCCTGTTCATAGATCTTCTGTGTGAGATACCACAACACATCTACTCCATCTTCTGTAATGATTTCTGTACGTTTGAAAGTCTATGAACTTCTTTCCTAATGGATATTGCCCATAATGTATTTTTTGAAGCACTGAATCATATTTTGTGTTTACTTTTATTTTTGAAATTCTTTTCAATTATTAAAAATTAATATGTGCCATTTCCGGCACCATTTTGTTTTTGTTAGGGGTGCTACCCCACCGAAAATAATAAACTGAATGTTTTCATGCAGAATGGGCATAACAAAGCTTCTGATATACTCTAATAGGCATCTACAGCAAACAAAGACGGACAACAGTACACAGTATCAAAAGCGTTTATGAAAAAATCTTTTATTACTTGATTTGCATAATCCACATGTCATGTAGTTTAGATGTATGCTCATAAAAGTTTAATAAACTATTTTATATAAACCATCTCCAGCAAACGTTCTTCTGAATATCTCAGACTATGCAGTCTCTGGAACGGAATGGTCAGTATGGCAGTGCCGCTTCTCTACTTCAAGATGGCCAACTGATGGACCCAACAATAGGAGTTCCATATTTACCAGGACAGAGGTATGGATGCCAAGGCACTGGAAATTAAGTCACAAGACTTCTGGTTCAGCTGCCACCTCTGCCTCACTGTGTAACCCTGAACAAGCCGCTTTAATCTATAAAAGATTATTAGATGGGTAATGACTATGCCAATGTCACTGCTACACACCAAGGTGGTCCACTTAGTTCCATATGTAGTGTGCCAGTAGTAGGCAGACTGGTGTAGATTAATACAACATTAAGACACAAGGCTACCTCTAGCGTGACTCCAAGCAGGTCACTTATGGTAACACATAGTAAAACAAACAATGCCTATAAAAAGTATTCATCTCCTTGGTGGTTCTGATATTTCATTGTTATGTTACACAACACTGAATCCCAGTGGATTTAATTTGGCTTTTTGTCACTGATCAACAGAAAAAGACTTTTTAATGTCAAAGTGACAACCGATCTCTGCAAAGTGGTCTAAATTAATTACAACTATACAACACAAAATAACTGATCGTGTAAGTACCCCACTCCCCTCCCCTTGTCAGTATTTAGTGGATGCGCCTCAGGCAGTCTTCGGCCAGTTAGCACACACAGTGGTCTGTCTCTATCTGCTTTACTCATTTGTCCCTATTGTTCTATGCTTAACCACTCAAGCTCTGTCAGCTATCACGTGGATCATGAAGTAACAGCCTTTTTCAAGTGCAGCCACAAATTCTCAATCGGACTGAGATCTGGACTCTGACTCGGCCTCTCCAGGGCACTCACTCTGCTATTCTTAAGCTATTCCTGTGTTAAGAAAATGGAACACAAATGAACAATTGAATTGCAGACTAGCTTCCCATGCCATCGTTACATTTCTGTATTCATGGTGGTGAGCCACACCTGAAGTACCTCACAATTATTTCATAGCAGGCTGAGAAAGTGCTGCGGGTGAATTAACGTTCTGTCTATTGGAATATCTCAGCTATGCACAAGTATGAGGCTTATTCTATACCTCTGACATTCTCACTCGCTTGTCTTTACCTTTTAATGTTTAGTTTTACTTGTCTCCCAGTGTACACTTTTAGAAATGTTAGATGAAGATGATGTTACTAGGATGGTCTCCTGAACTAAGAATTGGGGATTGGAGGGGTCTTCACTTAACATGATTGTTCACATCTGAGCACATTTAACTGTTGTTCTCATTTTCTGGAGGTGATTTATTTAACAATGTTTTAGTGAAATGACACATGTTTGGGACATTGTGAGAATACACCTGGACCACTTGCCATGTGACATGAGTAAGGTGAGATTTTTTTTTTAAACAACATTTTTGATACAGTCTAGTGTTGTTCATCGTTGGCCACAAATAAACTCTAATTAAATCAGAAACTTTGTTTATTCCATTCGGTATGAAGACAGAAGATTTTTTTTTTTCCTCAGCCATGAACAAGTGTACTGTATATCACTTTCTGCTCACTCCTTTCAGCCTTCCTCTTCACTCTGTTGCCTCTTTTCCTCCTGTCAGTAATCTAATATACAAAGATGAATGAGTGTTTGTGAATATATCTAATACATATGCACATATTTAGTTATATACCCTAACCCTAACCATAGTGAACTATATTAAGCTACATGCAAATCCACACCATTTTGCACAGATTCATTATTTGTACAGTGAAAATTTAGCTGGTACTCCCACCCTGGGCAGAACTGGGTCCCTCTGCAAGTATGTATTTTAACACAATCTTCTTTATCATACTTCTGCCAGCGAGTGCCAATCTGGTACATGTTATGCACAAATGCAAGGAGCACGTGAAAATATGACAACTACTACTGTTACTACTACCACTATTGCCAACCCCGCTCCTCCTGTATCCATGGTCAGTAGGGCCTTTTATGTCTGAGACTGAAAAATGACCCAGCAGCCACTTCTGGGTTCAGTCAAAGGCTAAGTAACCCAGTAGTCATTCTATCAGGGCTCCATCTAGTGGCCCTGGGTGATTCTCCAATCTTGGACCCCAGCCTTCTAATAGAGGGCCAGGCAGTATCAAAGCTGTCTGTCTGTCATAATGTGTAGCATGGAGGTGCATTCTCAAGACCACCTCACAGTATGGAGGACTCCCAACTTGGCTCCCATTGTCCTCTAATGCCGGACCTTCATTGGCACTGTTGGTACCCCAGAAGGACTTTATCCACAGTATTGGAACTTGGTATCTACTATGAATAGTAAATGGTCTCATTATCACTACCTGCCACATGGCCATCTTACAGCCCAACCCCTGCCCAGCACTATGGCAGTGCCATTGCAATTACAATTTAACACTGTCAGTGTTCAGTATATACTGAGGGATGCCTGATATTTTGTGTCAATCCAGCCACCTGGCAGGCCAAAGCCATTCTAGCAGGAGCCAAACCCGATTGGGACACCAGTCTACTACAGAGCTAAATTACAAATAAGAAAGGGAAGAGAGCGTAACGCCATACTGCCCAAAGAAACGAGTCCAGGCAAGTGAATTCTTCAGTAATGTTTGAGAGAAGAAAATGAAAGACGCGGAGCTGAAGTCTACAGGCGTCTGCCAGGGCCTGTAAAACTGCCCACAGGGGTCTGGAGTCACCTTCGTTTTAAGTGATGCTTTGATCTCGCACTATTGTTTCAAACATGTATCAAATAGCCGCCGCTGAACTGAGAGCCGATTTGGCACTGTGGCGCTAGAACATTTTCACAGATCTGTTTTCAAACCGCATTGGAAACTACATCTTTGGTAGAGCAAACTACCCAGCAAACTCCTCTTCAAAGCGCCTCACTCTGACAGCTCTGTGCTATCAGGCAGACAGAGAAGCCATTCTCCTCAGTTTTGTTTGTTTTTTAGTTTTGTTTTCAGCTTTTGAGAAGAAAAGTTGTTGAATCCTGACTTGAAGTTTGCCATTCGGGTTTAAGCAAAAAAAAAAAAGAGAGAGTGAGAAAGAAAGAACCAAAGAAAGGAGAAAGCATCTTCACTTTTCATGCCCTGTCAGTAAAAGACGGCCAGACATTGGGTTAAATGCGTGGAATTATTTTGAAAGGAACTTTAGAAGTCTTTAAAATCGCTTACAGATGCTTAAGATGGTTGGGGGGTGGGGGGGTTTGAGGGGCATGCGCCTTTTAAAAGGCGTAATATGCCACCTCACTGGCTCACAGCTGCTTTTCTTCCCTGTTTTGCCCTAAGAATGTTAAAATCCAAAGTTAAAGAAGGTGGCATTATGGTGGAGGATAGGGTGGAAAGCAAAGGGCCCTCCATGTGTCCACTTAGTCTTTCTGCAGCTCAGCAGGAGACAATCTGTCAGTGTTGGACAGGTGTTATTCAGGACGGGCAGGAAGCCCCTCTGCTCATCCAATGTTTCACACTGAGCCTTTTTCTTTCCTCTCTACGGCCGGGCACAGATGTAAAAAAGATCAGAGTGTGCTGTTAAGAAGAAAGGAAAAAGAAGAACAGAAAGAGGTCAGATGAAGCCGCAGTCAGAGGACGGCTCTGTGTTACTCTGTTTAGTTGGGGGAGAACAACAGACTTGGTAAAATGTCCTGATGGGCACAGTCTCTGGAGTGGCATAGTCAGTATTGGCAGTGCCACTGCTCTACTCCAAGATGGCCAACTGACGGACCTAATAATAGCTGTTCCGTATTCACCAGGACAGAGGTATAGGGACCAAGACATTGGACATTAAGTCACAAGGCTTCTGGTTCAGCTGCCACCTCTGCCTCTATGTGTGACCCCGAAGAAGCCGCTTTAATCTATAACAGATTATTAGATGGGTAATGACTATGCCACTGTCACTGCTACACACCAAGGTGGTCCACTCAGTTCCATACGCAGTGTGCCAGTAGTAAGCAGACTGGCGTAGAGCAACACAACATTAAGACACAAGGCTACCTCTAGTGTGACACCGGGCAGGTCACTTATGGTAACCATAAAGCATACAATGCCTGTAAAAAGTATTCACCCCCATGGCGGTTTACACATTTTATTTTGGTAATTGGCCTGTTCTCATTAAAAGCTTTCTTATTGTGTATTTAGCGTTCACCTTTAACTGCGGACAGACACGGTGCCTACAGAAGGATTCACTCGGTGGACGTTTTCATATTTCATTGTTATCTAACACTAAATCCCAGTGGATTTACCAAATCAAAAGTATCCACCCCCTTGGTCATTTTCACGTTTTATCTATACTAATAAAAGGCAAAGCCCTCATTGACTGACTGACTCACTCACTCACTCATTCATCACTAATTCTCCAACTTCCCGTGTGGGTAGAAGGCTGAAATTTGGCAGGCTCATTCCTTACAGCTTACTTACAAAAGTTAAACAGGTTTCATTTAGAAATTCTACACGTAACGGTCATAACGGTCGATAACGGTCGACAACGTCCGCCATGATGAACTCTCTTATTTATGGCCCCATCTTCACGAAATTTGGTAGGTGGCTTCCCTGCGCTAACCAAAACCGATGTACATACTTATTTCAGTGGTATGATGCCACTGTCGGCCGCCATATTGAACTTTCCAATGTCACTAATTCTCCAACTTCCCGTGTAGGTAGAAGGCTGAAATTTGGCAGGCTCATTCCTTACAGCTTACCTACAAAAGTTAAGCAGGTTTCATTTCGAAATTCTACTGAACTTTTCAACAGTCTTTGTTACTTATGGGCCCAGCTTCAAGAGATTTGGTACATGGGTTCCCAACGCTAACTGAATCCTACTTACGTACATATATACGTCCATAGCCTGCAGCTTGGTCACCATATAAGGCCGTCCGTCGCTCCAGTCTCTACATTCCCTTCCTTGCTTCGCCACGGGATTCACGTCTCCCTGCTGATAACTACAGCCTTTTTATTTAATCCACGGCTTCTCCGCTGTTTTATTGTTCATTTATTACGATTATAGTTATTGTGTAGGTATTTTAGACTTACTTTACATTGCTCAGGTGCCCATTTCCTTTATCATTCCAACTGTACCCCCATTACCATGTCTATCGAGGTGATCACCATCGATCAAAGAACTGTCGCTTACCGAGTGGTTTCCATGCCCGGAGATGGCACCTGCCTTTTCCATTCGCTGTGTTACATATTGCACGGCCATATCAGGCTCACTCTTGATATCCGGAGGAACATTGTGTCTTATGTATTGAATGACTGGGACAGGTTCAAGGTGTGGAATGATGACGGTACAGGAGATAATTATACTACACAGGAGCACTAGAAGAGTGAAATGCTTAAGCCCTTCACCTATGGTTCTGCATGTGAGTTGATGGCTGCCGCTGAATTGTTCGGTTGTCGCTTTCAAGTGTACCGAAATGGCCAAATATTTTACACCTTTCGACAACCGCCAATGCCTCTTAAACATCTTAGATTCACAGGTGACGATTTCAGTAGTGGACACTTTGATGTTTATGAATGTTTAAACTCTCAAAAGCTGGATGTGAAGTTATCGATGAAACCGGTTGTATACTTACAACGCTTGACAGATGCCAAATGTCACTTCAACACAACAAGTCCTGCAAATACTGTCGTAATTGAAACAAACCATGAAACTCAAACCGATTATGACAGCAGCAATCCAAGCTGTGAGGTTTAATCCCGCCAATTTAATGTGTGATCCTGAGTGAGTCTCATCACTGTGCTCCAGCTGTGAAAATGCAATACAGTAAGTAGGGTTGGGCAAGTTAACACATTATTATCGCGTTAACGCATTAATTAATTAACGCTGACAATTATTTTATCGTGCATTAACGCAGTTTTTGTTATTTGTTATTTTATTATTTTGAAAGCCTCAGTCTCACTAGTGATTGATAGAGATCAGTGATCTTCTTGTTACAGCGTTTTTCAATACGCTTTTGCTAGAAGGAAAGTTAGCTTTGTTGATTTGACCTCGATTCCCTGTGCGTGGATGAGTAGCGAAGAGCAAAGAGATTCCAAAATGGCATGTGGAGAGATACCAAAGTGAATGCTCAAAGCAAAATTATCCGTGGATGACTTTTTTCGTATTATCGCTGAATCGGACTCTGATTTTGATGCAAGTGATCTGAAAATGGACATAGAAAATGAAATTGAGGTAACGTTCACCTGGGAGGACAGATACTTACGATGACAGGAGGTACAAACCATACTGTAGCTGCCCCCCAGTGCGCACCTGTCTACCCGGGGCCGCCCGCCCCCCAGCCTACCCGGCGGTCTTGCTGGCCCCAGCGCCCCCCCCCCCCCCCCGCACAACCGCTGCTGCCGCAAACTGCAAAACAGGTGCCGACAGCAGGCACAACAGGCAGCAACAGACGTTTTATGTTGATTTTTGTGTGAAACCATTGCTTTGTGCGCTTTTCAGAAAACCGAGTTTTTTGGGAAAAAATATTAGCACTCAAAGAATTGCTGCTAAACATAGACTGTTTATGCTGCTCTCTGATGAAAGAAAATGTTTCTGCTGGTATCTGTTCAGATAAAATAGAAAACAGATTTATAAATGTTAACTTGCTGTTGCTCGGAAGTTGTCTGTTATAATGTTACTAGCAGACCACGTGCGCTTCGCTGCAGTCGCTGTAGTTGGAATAATTATGTATCTACATGCGATTTATAGAGCTTCTTTATATACAACATTTTTGGGTTGTCCTCCTGGAGGCAACATATATAAATTTTCTCTATGACTAATTCGTGAACACGCTACATAAAAAATAGAAACGGGAAAAACGGCAACACCGCCGGGAACAACAGTAAATGAGATAAAATAAAAGTCTACCAAACACTAAATGAGATAAAGTAAAAAAGGGCAACAGCGCCGGAAAAACAGTAAAAAACAACAGTAAATGAGATAAAGTAAAAGTCTACTAAACACTAAAGTACAAAAACGACATAGAAAGTAACAGTAAACCGCAACACCACCGGGAACCCTGGCACACCGCGTCTACTAAACACTAAGAAACACTAAAGGAAAAAATACTATTCAGTAAGTACCGCGTCAAGTAAACAGTAAATCAGTAAAGGAGAGAGGACTAAAACACTAAGGAAAAAGAACGTCAAGACCGCGTCAGCTGCGGAGCTCAGCTCGGAGCGAAATGAAGTGAATGAAATGAGGTGAATGGGAGGGGAGATGATGACGTGACTCCCTCACCCGCCTTAACTCTCCATCCCTCCACAAACACACAAACACAGTCTCTCGGATCCCAACTCTCTTTTATATGTATAGATGATTGTGGCTCTGGACTCCAAGGGTAACATATTTTTCTATAACAAACTAGATAAAACGTCAATGCCTTGGCAGTGGCAAATAGCTTTGGTCTTATATTTACAAGAAATATTTTAACTGCTACTATGCAAAGGGAATACTGCTGTTAAAAAGTACCTTATTTGTTTAAAGTGTTTGCAAACCAAATACTCGCAAAACACTACTTTTGAGTTCATTATTGAATTTTGCACATAACGATGTGATCGCAGACAATCATGCGATTAATCGCGATTAAAAATTTGAATTGCTGCCCAGCACTAGTAATAAGCATTTGTATCCTGAACCAGTGCGATTGGCTGAATCTAAAATAACACAAATGGGCGCTGTCATCCTTCACTGTTTGCCTCCTTATTCCTTCTCCCTTTGCACACTTGATGTTCCGCTAGTTTGACTACTCCATATGACCTGCTTTCACTCCCATGTTATCTTGCATTAACAAGAAATACCATCCACACCATCACTAAGCTATCCGGAAAATGGTTTGAGCACTTATCAATGACCTTCTAATTAGTTCTCAGTTCTAAGCAATAGCTTCTCATGTCCCAAAACTGGACACAAATTCCAAAACTCAAAATATCTTCCTCATAAACAAGCCACTTTCAAATTTCACACAGGGCACCAAGCAGCAGGACATAAATCTGCTGGAGCTGGGAGTCAGATTTACTTTCAAACAGTTTCTTGTAAACATTGTCCACTGTTAGGTATCTCCTGCTCCTTCACTGCTTATTGTTACATTACAGATGTGCACGCCATGTTGTTGTTTCTTCAAGAATTGGCCTTTAGCAGTTGTGCTGGAATCAAACTTAGATTTCTATAGGAGACATGTCTTCCCTAGCTGAAGTGATTATAGTGTAATGGCACCGTCTCTCTGACTTCTTCTGGAGGTTTTTTTTTTTTATTTTTCTGTCCTCCCCGGCCATCGGACCTTACTTTTATTCTATGTTAATTGGTGTTCCCTTATTTTAAATCTTATTTATTTTTGTCTTTTTTCTCTTTCCTCATTATGTAAAGCACTTTGAGCTACATCATTTGTATGAAAATGTACTATATAAATAAATGTTGTTGTTGTTCTTTTACTTACCCACTTGGGCTGGCATGAAAATCTGAGATGTAGCTGGTAGGTTCTTCACTCATTTTTCCTTGCATTAACATGGCTGAGAGGAAGAACCTTACAAGAGATCAAGAATCCAGATGGCTTCAATCTGCCCTGACGTCTGTGCTGTAATTCAAATCAGATCAGAATAAAACATAGACGATCTGCAGAGTTTGGAAAGAAATGGAGTACCAGGGTATGGACTCATTGTGCCAGTGGAGCACATGGAATTTGAATGCCCGAGAAGATCTTATCATGGAGATAAGAATAATATTATCAGTTGTCATATGAATGCATACGGGAGGCAGCTAAAGGGCTCAAAGAAGGCAATTCCCAGTCGGAACAGGGAGTGGCAGAGTGTACTGATCTCTTCTCTCTTTTCCCCACAGACCAAATGCAGGAAATTCCGCCTGGGCCCTATGACATCACACCCGGTTCCACCCCAGAAGACGTCACTTTCTCCCTTCTGACTTTAAAACTGACTTGTCTGTACCATGACCTCAGTTCTGTTTTGGACTCTTGCCTTTTTCAACAAAACCTTTAACTTTTTCAGCCACTCTACAATTATATGGGAGGCTGACACAAACCCAATTAACGTGTCAAGTCTTGATTATTCCCACACAGTCCAACTCCAGAACTAATTGAATGGTTGAGAGACTTTGATGTTGAGCTTTAGCAAATTAACTGAAATGCTATAATAATAAGTTAAACTTGCATTATATAATTTTAAGCTCTTTTTACGGTATATATGCACTTGTTACTTTGTATTGAAATTCTATATACTGAATAAATAACAAGACAATAATACAAAACAGTGCACAAGTGGCGTTGTTTTCTGTTTGGTTGGGGGGCTTACAGAGATTTAGCTCCTGATAAAAGATGCAAAGCCCCTGACTGAAGTCATGAAGCACCTGATCTCTGAGATAAACCCTCACCACCACCACCTGTTGAACGGATTATGCCTGTGGCCCTTGATCTTCCTCTCTTGTTTACAGTAATGGCTGGCAACAGTGTGAAAACTCCAAAGGGGACCTTCCCCCCAAGGCATCAACAGCCTCTACGTGAAGAGTCCGAGCAAACTGATGCCATCTTAACTACAACATAGCTGGGCTTTGTCCCTGATTCTAATACTATCAAGACACATTCCTAGTACACATTAGTGTACCGGGCCAATAAGGTGCCTTCTGATTCTGAAGATATTGCAAAATAAAATAGAAATGTCTAAAAATGTGTGTACTTCAAGATACCAGAAATGTATCTTCAGATATCTAAAATGCATTTCAAGACATCCTAAAACATTTGGGATGCCGACATTTTGTTTTTGTCACAGCCATTTTGTGACGCTGATTGCTTAGAAACAGTAGTTTGTTGCTAGAGGGACATGTTGCAGATTGAAGAAGTCATCAAGGTGACAGTATTTAGGTCAGTGTGACGCGACTGAAGACTGCCCAAGATAAAAACAGTACACACGCCTTTTCTTGGTGCTTAGGAGTGTTACAAAATGTTTACAAGGCAAAAACCTTTATGTGTTTTTCTGCTTCAATCTGTGGCTGTGTTTTGTCTTGGTTACTCAGTATTTCCACCTCCTGGTTTTGACTTTAGCTCTCCTTTTCCACCATGATTTCGTCTGGCTCTTCTGCATGTCCTCTTTTTCTTCTTGCTTGGCATTTCTTTTCATCGAGGAAGAACAGAAATCTCAAAAGGATTTCCTGTGAAGTTGCCTGTGTTTTTAATGAAACTTCCTGTCATTTTAGGATATCTTGAAAAACAGCTTATGATACAGTAACTTGAATTCCACACTAAGGTATTTTAAAACATCTCACAGTGCATTTGAGATATCTCAAAATGCTCTATGTGTAATTTTAGGATAGCTTGAAATGTAATCAGGACAGCCTAACATGCATTTTAAGTAGCTTGACATTCACTTGTGTTAGAGATATCTCCATCCATCCATCCATTATCTGCTGGAGCCAATCCCAGGCAACACAGGGCACAAGGCAGGAAACAAACCCCGGGCAGGGCGCCAGCCCACCACAGGTTAGAGATATCTAAAATACTTTAATTTACTGTTATCTTACAATAGATTTTGTGCTCCAGTTCAAATATATTAAAATGCAATTTAGGATATCTCAAATTTTATATCAAAATAATTGAAATACAATTTAAGGTTGAAAAAGACAGGAAGTTATTTCAAGATATTCAAATATCATTCTCACATTTAAAGATGTGTCACAAATGAATTTGAGATATCTTAAAATAGACAGAAAGTCCCATAGAAAGAATTCAGAATTTTCAGATTGCCCCTACCAAGCACTAAGCTCACAAATGGGAGCCATCCTCCAAAAATCCACAAAAAAGGACAGACCTGCTGGCATAGGCCTCGTCTCAAGCAGCCTAACCCCAAACTCCAAAGGCAAGCTTACAGCCTACACAAGCCCAAAAATGGTGCTCAGGCTTTTATAAAACAAAGGTTCAAATATTTCCACAATGAGGATGACAGGGGAAACTATAAAACCTCTGCTGCAAAGGCAAACTAAATACTATTTATTTTAAGTAAAGGAATTACAAAAAAGGCAAGAGAAAAAAGAGCAAAAAATATGTTTTGACAAAATGTAATGCAAACATATCCAGCAGAAAGAAGTGCATCTGGATCTTCCACTTAAACACTAGCTGTGGCTGGGATGAAGAAAGTTATATATATATATATATATATATATAT
>JANRMT010062806.1:91747664-91797723 GCA_026402145.1 Polypterus bichir lapradei
GAAAGAAAGAAAGAAAGAAAGAAAGAAAGAAAGAAAGAAAGAAAGAATCTCAGCTCGACCAACAAGCCTCTGTCACTTTGAGTGTTTGGGTTTGTGTGTCTTACAAGCAGACACTGGAAGTGCAGAACTTAGCAAATGACGCCATCGCTTTACAAAAGAACGGAGAGCGGTTACTGGTGGCTCTTAACAGTTATACGCCATTATCACATACACAAGCCAAGGGAGTGGCTTGCCAGCTCTGAACAGATGAGAATGATGGGGAAGGATAACAGTGCGACACAGTCTTTAACAACTCCTGTTTCGTTTTCCCCAAACTGCAGAATGAATTTGTGGGTGGATTATGACGTCACTTCCACCCCTCCATGTGCAGTCCTTCCTTCCCAGCTCCTCCCCACCAGAAGTCGGCTTTCATTTTGGACCCTGATCCTGAACAGGACAAAATACTCTCTGCTACAGGCTGAGAAGCCAGTTATTGGATGGTTTATTATATTGTTATCAATTATTATATTGACTTTGCCAATATGAATAAAGCATTAATATACCACTAATATGAAAAAGCATCCAAAATCAAATTAAAACGTCGCCACAGTCCTTTTATTTATTTAGTTTCTAGTGAATTTAGTTGGAACTTTAAGTACTTTTATTATGTGTGTCAACTGTTTATATGGTTTGAGAAATGTGTGTCAAGATGGATGATGACCTGTCTACCGCAAATCTACCAAATCTACCTACTGTATGGTGTCACACACGTGCAATTGGGAGTCAACCAAAAAGACCAGGAAATGCCAATTCCACGCCAGGCCAGGGGGTGGCGGGATACACTAAACCTCTCACTTTTCTCTCTCCACAGACCATACACGAGAAATCCTTCCTGTCACAGCCCCGATGACATCACTTCCTGTGAATCACTTATAAAAACCCCTCATCCTCCATATTTAAACAGTTCTGTTTTGGACTCTAACCTGTACACATTGTACGCTACTTCAAAGCCTTTTGCAGCAAGGGAAACTATACAGGTGGCGGCCCAACCCTTCGTTGTGTGTCCGTCTGTTTCTTTCACAATGGGTACAAATAAAGTAATGTGACCTGACCTGACGCTTGCCCATTTTTATTCGCCATTTGTGTGTGACCCCAAAAATAAAGTGATGTGAAAGTTATTTAAACAGTAGAGGTGTCCATCTCTCAGCATCTCCAAAGGCATCTCCCAGAAGAAACACTGGGTTTATCTTCCACTATCCTACTGTAGTCCTTGACTTTACATGGAGGCCACTGTATGGCAATGCAAATCAAACCCGGGAGGCGGTCCTGTTCAAAGGAGTGACATAACGAAGGAGTGAAACCGCAAATATAGATTTCAAAGGAGTGACAACCATCCAAGTGGTAGGTGAGGCGACAACGATTTGTTTGGCGAGCGTACTTTCAGTTGTGTGTGGTAGGTGACTCTTTATGTCACTCCAATAAAATGTCACTCCTTTAATACGGTATTTATTTCACTCCTTTGTTATGTCACTCCTTCGATACAGACCCCTGGGAGGTGGTCGATTTCCTTCTCACAAAATGAATTATCAGGTCTCAATACAGCAGAGAAGGCACGTTTGAGTGATGGCCTCCTAACTGGGTTAGGAGTGGACTTGTGGTTGAAATACATCTGGGAGTCTGCAGATGGCAGTACGCTATGGTGGTCCTGGTTCAATAACAACATTTATTTCTATAGCATATTTTCATACAAACATTTGTTCCCAGCCTTGCGCCCTGTGTTGGCTGGGATTGGCTCCAGCAGACCCCCGTGACCCTGTAGTTAGGATGTAGCGGGTTGGATAATGGATGGATTTTCATACAAACAATGGAGCTCAAAGTGCTTTACAAGACTTTAAAGAGAAACTTACAAGAAAAAAAAAAAACAACTAAGATTAAAAACCCCAGGATTGGCTTATCTCACCATTTCTTAGCAGTCTCACCAAAGGTAAGTGTGACTAACTTTAGGTAACTGCTGTTCTTAAGAATACATGTAACTACAACATCTATCTATACTAATAAAAGGCAAAGCCCTCACTGACTCACTCACTCACTCATCACTAATTCTCCAACATCCCCTGTAGGTAGAAGGCTGACATTTGGCAGGCTCATTCCTTACAGGTTACTTAGAAAAGTTAAGCAGGTTTCATTTCGAAATTCTACACGTAACGGTCATAATTGAATCCTACTTACGTATATACATCCATAGCCTGCAGCTCAGTCGCCGTGTGAGGCGGCATTGCATCCCCCATCCCAACGCCTCCCACGTAGTTGGCTGTCTGCCCATATAAGGCTGTCCGTCGCTCCGGTCTCTTCATTCCCTTCCTTGCTTCGCCACGGGATTCACGTCTCCCAGCTGATAACTGCAGCCTTTTTATTTAATCCACAGCTTCTCCACTGTTTTATTGTTCGTTTATTACGATGCAAAGTTATCGATGAAGCCGGTTGTATGCTTACAACACTTGATAGATGCCGAATGTCACTTCAACACAACAAGTCCTGCTAATACTAATGTAATTGAAACAAACCATGAAACTCAAACCGATTATGACAGCAGCAATCCAAGCTGTGAGAAAACAGCAAAAAGGAGGTGCGTCAGACATTATGGTACATTTTCTGATGCAGCTAGACAGAAACAACTTTGTGACGCTGCCGCCAAATACTCGCAGAAAAATCCACAAGTTAATAGACACACTGTCGCTAAATACTCGCAGGCAGCCTGTTAAACATCTTAGATTCATGAGTACCGATTTGGGTAGTGAACACTTCGATGAATGAAATCTGTTATCTTTACAACGGTTGACAAACACGGAATGTAACTTGAACACAACACATCCTCCAAATACGAACCTGATTGAAAGAAATAATGATAATCAAATCCTTGATGACAGCAACACTCATATCAATGACAAAACTATTACATTGACAATCATGTTACGTTATTTTTAAAATGATTCCTTTTCTTTTTCATAACTTATTGAACACACTACTTCTCCGCTGCGAAGCGCGGGTATTTTGCTAGTTTATAATAAAACCTCCCAGCTGTAAATGTGACCTCAAAATTTCTGTTCAAGCCTATTGACTGTTGCTCTTTATTCTAATATTTTTTTAGAGGCCCCTAAGATATCTGTGACCTTGAAATTTCTAATCCTCCCTCTCACGGTATGTGTGATCCTTACATGTTGACATAGGCCTGTAGATTACAGGTTACACATGTAACCCCTCAACACATGTCATCATAGACCTCTAGAGGTATGTTTGGTCCTGACATGTCAGCGAAAACACAAGGAACATGTGGTCCCTGCATTTCCACACAGCTCCTTCAACTGTTTTCAGACACTTCTATACACATTTCTAGCTGTAACCCGAACATCGTTTTGTAGGCCTCTAGCATTTCTATCAGACCCCTCGGAGGTACACATATCCGTATCATTTCCTCAGATGCGTTTATTTCTTCTGGAAAGAACTGAGACGAGACAACACGAAGAGTTGGGGTCTCCCAAAGATTCCAGTTTAACAACATCAATTCTGCATAAAGTTAGACATAAAGAAAAAGGGTGGAGCTGAAAACAGTGGTCTTCAGAATGAGGCCTTCTGCAAACTACTTTAGCTCCAGCAGATGAGGGTCTGATGATGAAAATCAAGTTCTGGTGGTCTCATTTCTTATACAAGTAAGCGACTAGAAGTGCCAGGATTTTGGAGATGGTCCAGAAATTAGGTCAGTGCTCTTCTATGGTCTTCTCCTCCATTCAAGGGGTGGAATATAAAAGAGCCCTCCAACACACTCCCAAAGCACATTTGTATGAAACTCTACATGTTCTCGCAAGCCCTATCATGTTTTGTGTGATCTTAACATCACCACTTCAAGCCCGTTGCTGTACATGTGACCCTACCATTTCCTTTAAGGGTCCTGAGTAATATGTGAGGTGCTAATGTTTCCATAACGTCTCTTCGAGGTTTGTGTGACTCCTTTTCACATATGCTCCTCACAGGCTCCCAAGTGTACACATCACCCCCCTTTTTACAACGACCCCATGTGACCGTACCATCACTTCACACATCCAAAAGCATACATGGAACCCTAACATTTCTAGAAAGCCCATGAGAGATTTTTGTGACCTGAAGATTTCCACATAGACCTCCAGCTGTACATATAACACTAATATTTTTATACAGTTCCGCTGCAGTACATTTCTGTGAAATCCACTCATGATTTCCCAGCCCTTCTACACAGTTCCACAGAAATGCTCACTACAGGGCTTATTTCTATTGAACCTCCGCTTTGTGAACACACCACTGTACAAGCCTGCAGCACTGGTCTTGGGGTCAGTTTTATATGACCTTCTGAAGCCGACTGCACATGAGGTGTTTGACTGGACCGCCTCATGTTGGACTAACGCGGGCCATTGCCCTGTGCTCACTGTTCAAGCCTGAGCTCACCACACATTCTCTGGAGGAAACTCAAGCAGCAGGCCCTGTGTCGATGAAGCAGCTGAAGCTGCCTCCTTACAACTTGTCTGCGGTAGAAGGAATGACAGGGCAGAAGCAGCAGCAGCAGCAGCTTAAACCAGGCATTGTAGGGCCTGTTCGTTAGGCCTTGCATTAACATGTCATCTTTCTGTCACACTAATTTCAGAGCAGGGACTTTGAGTGATGTGCGGCCATGCCAGTAACCTCAAAACACATGTATGCTTTGCCACACAGAATGTAGAACACTCTTCACACAAACACACCAAATAGCGGCTGCTTGCGCTGCATTTTGGGAATGCCTTACATGGGCTTGTGAGCCGACTAGCATATCTCTAAAGTGCAGAAGGTAGCTCACCCAAGCTTTGGCACGTCTCTTCTAATTAACTTGCACCCAGGAGACACATGCTGATGAATCAGAAACAGAAGTCACATCAGCGTTCTGCTGCTCACAGTAAACACAGCAAACATCTCCCCTGGAAAGTCAGTGAGCTGAAAACTGTGATGCTTCCAGAACACAGCAATGGATTATTCCAGATCCCAGGTTCAGAACTGAATCGGGGGGTTTAAAGAAATGGGGCAGGCTTGAGCAAACGTGAAGAAGACTGCAAGAGATCTATCAAAAGAGAAGAAAGTCTGAAAAGCTTCTCATGAATCAAATGTTAGTAGTAGGCAGTAGTAGTCTTGTCCCTGAATTTACGTGAAGAACCACCCAGCAACCCATTGAAGATTACACTAAATCCAGAACCGGGGCTGAAGAGCTCAGCAGGCCGCTGACGTCCACAGGTACATCAGACAAGTTAGCCAGCCGAGTCCATTGTTGTGCTTTTTATTGTTTACTTCGTTCTTCCATTTTTTTCTAGCTGCCAATAACCACAACTTTACGGGAGGTGGTCACATGATACGGTATGTGTGGCCACATAAATTAGCGTTTGACACTACAATGGTCACTTTCAAAGGTGGAACCCTGACAAGACTACTAGGCATTCTGATGGTTATAGAAAAGGCAGGTGGCTTAATCTGATACACTTTTGACAAGCGATTTATTGCTCTGAATTCCTCGTTTGTGTTTTAGCCATAGTTCCACTCCAGCTCAGGTTCATTTACTTTTTGCTATTTTGTGTGTTTATCTAGTTTTTATTTAGCAATCCAGCCTCGATTTTTAGTGCCAGTCCCAAGCCCAGAGAGCTGGTGACAGGAAAAGCATCCAACCATAAAAATCACACCGAAACCTATAAAACATTAAAGTGACATGGAAGTGGGAAAAGATGAAGACTAAGAAGATGTATTTCTTATTTAGCAAACATTATTGAACTTATTTTTTTGTCTTTTTACATATTTGATTAATATTATTTAGTTTTCTTTTATGTTTATTCCATTTTAATGTATTATGTGTCTGGGTGTTACCTCAGGGGGTAGGGCCCCTTGATGTCAACATTGATAGACAGCCTTCAGCCTTTATATTTGGAGTTAAGGGTTGGTGCCTTTCATGGTGACAATGATTATATTTAGTTCTGCTTTGGTTTTCTGGGGAAGTGTGGGTTTTTTTTGATAACCTTTGTAAGTGTTTTTTTTATTATTATTTCTTTTTTTTACTTTGACTTTGTTAATGATTATTGGATCACAAACAGTCTTTTTTTTGTTTGCACTGCCTCACAACGAGACAATACATTCTGTAGGAAAGGGATCAGGAGATTAGAATTTAGTGATGGTTGGTACCAAACCGATCGATCGTCTAGTTTAAAACGCAAGGTGAAATTAGGCATCTAAAAAAACAAAGCACTTAAAGTACTGGGATGTCTTTAACAACAATTAGACTTTCACACCAATGCTGTTTTTATTGAAAACTCAAGATACAAAATGAACCCCTGCATTGCTGTTTGTATGGCCTTTCAGGTGACGACACGTGTCGCGCACGCCAGAGTGGTTCTGGAATAGATCACTATGGCAACCACTGACGTGATCACTATAAACCGATGGCCAAATATTGATCTTAATATATACTGCAATGTGTCGTTCTGCATAAACATTTGCTAATTGTTCATTTATTCTTATTCTTCACTCTTTTTTCTCATATATTGCTCCATAGATTTTCCTCAACACCTTGCGTTCCCATCCCTGGAGCATTTTATCATTAACATGTGTTAAGCACAAAGTTTCTGGCCCGTATGTTACAACGGTATGAGACTACACTTTATTTTAGTTTTGAATGCATTTCAAATGACCATGTATTGGCTGCTTTTATTCTACCTTTAATTTCACTGCTTATTTGATTTTCCTCTATAATGATAGATCTAATATACTTAAATTTGATAACTTTCAAGAATTTGTCATTTCTTATTTTAACATTTGTTATATTATATGTTAACTATATGTTATATTATATTTTCTAAATTTCCACATGTGATCACATATTAAGTTTTCTCCTTATCAATTTCCAGCCCTGTGTTTTTTGATTCCACCTCAAGTAGGAGGAAGTCTTCTCTTTAAAATTCCTGTGTTTTTTCATCCAATCAAGATGTCCAGTGAGGAAAAAAAAAAGTCACTGGACTCGCCTTCAGTCAAATGTAGACATTCTGTTGAGCTACCAGACATGTCCAGGTAGTACAATCCCCAGTTTGCCAATTATGATGACAATCTTAGTGATCAAAATCCTAAAGATGCATCAGAGACAGAAAAGAAACCTGGAGCTCCTCAGCATTTGAAGAGTGCGTACTTTATGGAATTCTCAGCCTTCTTGAGGAATCAAGGAACACAAATGGGCAGCTTCTAGATACTGCTGGGGGGTATGGGCTTCTTGTGTAGTGAGATTTCCTGTGGAGAAAACTCAGTGGCCTGCATGATGGTGAGTTGTAGTGCGCTTTCATATAGAAAATAAGCAGCATGTCACATTTAGGGAGAAGTGTTCCTTGTCTTCCACTCAAAAAAACCTTAAACCCTCAAAAAATCTCTTGGTATTGAGTTTTGTAATTGTCAAATCGCATGCAGAATGAATTTTAGTGTCAGTAATGCAACTCGAAACTTGCCTACAGTACAGGCCAAAAGTTTGGACACACCTCCTCATTCAATGTGTTTTCTTTATTTTCATGACCATTTACAGCACTCCATCACTCTCCTTCTTGGTCAAATAGCCCTTACACAGCCTGGAGGTGTGTTTGGGGTCATTGTCCTGTTGAAAAATAAATGATCGTCCAACTAACCTGACTTCTGCACAACACAACTGCTGGTCCCAACCCCATTGATAAAGCAAGAAATTCCACTAAATAACCCTGATACCTGTGAAGTGAAAACCATTTCAGGTGACTACCTGTTGAAGCTCATCGAGAGAATGCCAAGAGTGTGCAAAGCAGTAATCAGAGCAAAGGGTGGCTATTTTGAAGAAACTAGAATATAAAACATGTTTTCAGTTATTTCACCTTTTTTTGTTAAGTACATAACTCCACATGTGTTCATTCATAGTTTTGATGCCTTCAGTCATGAAAATAAAGAAAACACATTGAATGAGGAGGTGTGTCCAAACTTTTGGCCTGTACTGTACATGACCCATCATTAGTGACCATCAACAGCCCTAAGGAGAGTAAAGAACATGGCTGCTCTCATGAAAATAGTCCCCCCAAAAAATGAACGAATCTCAGAAAACAAATAACCAAAAAAGGTGGTGTGAAATGTAATAATAAAAATTTATAGTCATTATTAATTCTGAACAAAATTAATTATGAATCAAAACAATAAAGGAAATCATAACCAAAGGTAATAAAGTATTGTGAAGAAGTTTTGTTATTTTGTACTCTGACATCTTGCTTTTGTATTTCCTTTCCTGTTTCCACCTCTGGCCCGTTTTTATCATTTTGTTCCTAAACAAAGCTCTGTACATCCTGGTCTTGTTTTTTAAGACAAACTCCTCTTTTAGCATAACAGGCATGAAGCAGGAATCATCCCTGGACAGGACATCAGCCCCTCACAGGACACCTACATTTACTTATAGAGTCACCTTTGGCCAATTTAGTGTCACCATATCTGAGGACTTGAAAGAACCCCACGGGACTCCAAGACAAAACTTGAGTGTGTGTGCAGCTGCACCACCAAGTCACAAAAGTAAAAAGGCAGAAGTAACAGTTGGAAGAACAGAGCAGATTAGTCAGCCAGGTGCCACAAAACCAGGGGCGAGCTTTACTGCAGCAGATTCATACAAAGGGTTAAAGCAGCTGCATCCTCGGAAAGGAAAGGAAAACTTATTTTCCATGTCAGGCTATTTGTGCAAACTCAATAAAATAAATTTTGAATACCAATAAAGTACACATTATTTTTTTTGGCTGCACTTGGCCCAGCACTACCCTTGTTCAGCCGGAATTATGCCATAGCAGGATCATTTTCCCAAATCCATTGAAGTTGTGCCACAGAGGCTGGAGATGATTTGCTGAAAAGCTCCTAAGATATTCCACTTTCTTTTAAAGCAGAAATTCAATTTATAGGCCCTTTTATTACAATGTCTGCAAAGGACAAAAAGAAGTTTCTAATCAGTAGCGTGTATCTGATCTGATTGCACAAGACAGTGCGCTTGGCCAATCTGCTATCCATTAGGCAGAGTGAAGGATGGACGGCGAGTTATGGAGAGGCAAAGGCCGGTAAAGCAGCATGGCTGGAGCGTGTGAGAAGAGGAGGGAGGGGGCAGCTTAGAAGTGAAAGAAGGGACTGCCACCAAGTCTTTTCACAGAAAAGCAGAAAGACAGACAGACAGACAGACAGACAGATAGATAGATAGATAGATAGATAGATAGATATGAAAGGCACTATATAATAGATAGATAGATAGATAGATAGATAGATAGATAGATAGATAGATAGATAGATAGATATGAAAGGCACTATATAACAGATAGATAGATAGATGGATAGATAGATAGATATGAAAGGCACTATATAACAGGTAGATAGATAGATGGATAGATAGATAGATATGAAAGGCACTATATAACAGATAGATAGATAGATAGATAGATAGATAGATAGATATGTGAAAGGCACTATATGATAGATAGATAGATAAATAGATATGAAAGGCACCATATAACAGATAGATAGATAGATAGATAGATAGATAGATATGAAAGGCACTATATAACAGATAGATAGATAGATGGATAGATAGATAGATATGAAAGGCACTATATAACAGGTAGATAGATAGATGGATAGATAAATAGATAGATATGAAAGGCACTATATAACAGATAGATAGATAGATATGTGAAAGGCACTATATGATAGATAGATAAATAGATATGAAAGGCACCATATAACAGATAGATAGATAGATAGATAGATAGATAGATAGATAGATAGATATGAAAGGCACTATATAATAGATAGATAGATACATAGATAGATATGAAAGGCACTATATAATAGATAGATAGATAGATAGATAGATAGATAGATAGATAGATAGATAGATATGAAAGGCACTATATAATAGATAGATAGATAGATGGATAGATGGCTTTATAGGACTGAGACTGGAATGGGTGGAGTTTCACAGGGCAGTGGGGCGGGGCGGGGCCACTCATCCTTCTTGGGCATTTTTTCTTTACTCTTCAGTCCTAGCATGAAACTGCTTACCTTACCAGAGCCAGGAAGGTGGTCCCCAGATGCACATGGGTGATGATCGATATATCAAGTAGACAGAATTTTATTAACCCTGAAGGAAATTGCAGTGTTGACACAGCAGCCATGAAAAGGCACAAATATCCATATATAACTACAAATAAACAACAATTATGTACAAGCACTGCGGTGGGCTGGCACCCTGCCCGGGGTTTGTTTCCTGCCTTGCGCCCTGTGTTGGCTGGGAGTGGCTGCAGCAGATCCCCGTGACACTGTAGTTAGGATATAGCGGGTTGGGTAATGGATGGATATGTACAAGTATATTAACAAGAACACAAAATAGAAAAAAGCCTGAAGGACACAAATTCAGAAGACATCATATATACAGATGGTTAGTTATTTGGGTCCCAATACAACTGAACAATACAACTGCCCCATTTGAGATAAAGCAAGAAGATGTGCTCCGACCACAAAGTCTGACAGGCAGTGTGCCGTAATGGCTGGATTACTGGACCATAAAACTCAAAGCTGAACAGCCCTGACTGAATCATTAACCTACTGCAACTCTAAGTCACTTTGGGCAAAATTCAAACACAGGACACACTCTCCAACAGCACTCTGCATTATGAGTGCCCTTTAACACCCAACAAAGCAAGTTTAGCACTTAGGTACTAATTAAAGATCAGCCGCTCCCGGCAACAAGTATTTGAAGAAGCCGTGATGCGTTGCTCCAAAGCATCTGCAGGTGAAACAAATTCCTGCATTGAACTCAGTAAGCACCAGCCTGTTTAACACCCCATCTAATATGTTCCAGATGACGCACACTCTGGCAAGCCCTGCACGGGAACAGCAAGCGCCCGGCTAATGTGAAGCAGCTACCTGATAGCATGATAGCCAGTGAGGCCCCAGACTTGCACCTACATGCTGAAGAGATGGCCTTGAAGTGGCAGGTTCAAATGCCTCTGCTGCCACCTGTGTGCTCCAAGGCATGATGGTACGTTACTTTTATAAATGGCTAAGTACGCTTGTTTTTTTATGTTATATGCTCAAACAACATTTTCATACACTGAATGCAGATCAAAGTGCTTTACATGATGTCAAAAATAGTAGCAAACAAAGAAAAGCAAATTAAAAGTAGATAAGAATACAATTGAATAAATAATATACACCTTCATAAGATAAAGTCACGCATGTGCATCTGGGTATCACCTTCAGTGTTCGACGTAGGTAAGCAATACCACCCTGAACTCAGAGGAGGCCCTGTCACCAACCGTCCTTTTTCACCATCTGCAGCTCCAAGAAGATGCCCAGTGAGGGCATTTGCTCATGTCCATGGTGCCAGAGTATGACCCGCCATTTCTGGGAGTGACCCCAGAAAAATGGATGAGACATCTCATTTTGGACCCGAGTCTGTAGAGGATGGAGCTCCTGGGTGACTTAACAGTTTTGTCAGCACCTCTGTGTGCCACAGTAGCCCAAAACTGTAAAAAGTCATTGAAAATTTGTATGTATACTCCACCTGGTTTATTAATCATGTAGTTACTCTGGAATTGCCATTTTGAGTTCTGCTTTTTGTATGGTCACGGCCATTTTGTGACTGTCATTGCATTGCCACAGCCATATTTTTTGTGGCTGCTATTTTGTGCTTAGTTTTTAGTAGTTCTCATTTAAGTTTAAAAAATCAAATTTCTGGCCTATTTAGGGGTTTCTGACAACAGCAATATCAAATTTCAAAAGTAAATATTGCAACAAAACTTATGTAATGTGCTGGAGATTATTATTATTATGCCATTTGCATTCTTATTTTGTGAGTCCATTGCTGTGGTCACACGTGTCACAGCATCTGACATCAGCAGCTTGATGCCGTCGCCACTGACATTGAGTTCCTATTTGAGTTTATGGATATTGTGATCAAATGTTGTAAAGGCGATTTTGTTTATTTTCTCTCTAATTCTCGTCATTTTCAGTACGTAGTTTTTGACTACTATTTTTGAGTATCAATTTGGGTTTAATAATAGTGCTATCTGATGTTGGGTATGAATTTTGAGTCTTGACCACCTGATCTTCCTCTAGCTTTGAGTCAGAACAGCTCTGCTTGATGCCAGTCACATGAGGCGGAGATCACATGATGTGCAATGCTATCGCACTCCATTTATAAAAGACGACAGCACACGTTAGCATGTACAGTGAATTCAGAAAGTATTCAGACCTTGTCACTTTCTGCACATGTTCTAGATTCAATTTTAAATGGATACATTTGCTATGTTTCCCCATTAATCTACAATTTATAACTCATAATGGCAAAGTGTAAACATATTTTAAGAAAGGTGTGCAAATGTATTGACCATAAAAATGTGTAATCTCTCATTTATAAAAATATTTAGATCCCTTGCTGTGGCATTTCAAATTGTAGTCAGGTGCCTCCTGTTTGCTTTAAATCTCCTTAAGATGTGTCCAGAACTTCATTGGAGTTTAACTGTGGCCATGATTTAGAAAGGCACACAAATGTGTAGAAGGTCCATAACTCACACTGCATGTCAGGACAAAAACAGGCCTTGAAGTCCAAAGAGGTCCCTGTAGACCTCCAGAATCAATTTGTGGAGAGGCATTGATCAGGACAAGGGGATAAAACCATTTGTAAAGCTTTGAGTTCCCCAGGAGCACAGTGGCCTCAATAATTATGAAATGGAAGAAGTTCAGAACCAGCAGGACTCTTCCTAGAGTTGTCAGTCCAGTCATACTGAGTAAGAGGACAAAAAGGGCCTCGGTCATGGAGGTGACCACAAAATCAATGGTCACGCAAACAGAGCTTCAGAGGTCCTCTGCTGAGATGGGAGAACATGTCAGAAGGATGACCATCTCCGTTGCACTCCATTAATCAAGCATTATTGGTAGAGTGGGTAGACAGAAGTCACTCTTGAGTAAAAGGCATATGACAGTTTAAAGGACTCTGGCAGCACTGCACTCTTGAGATGAAAATTGATCTCTTTGGGTGGACTATGCACTATGTCTATCAAAAACCAGGCACTGCTCATTATCTGCCTAACACCATCCCTACAGTGAAGCATGATGGTGCCAGCATTGTGCTATGGGTGAGCAGGTATTGGGAGACTGGACACATTTGAGAGAAGAATGAATGCAGCCAAATACAGGGAGGTCCTTTAAGAAAACCAGAGTGCAAACAACCTCAGCCTGGGGCGACAAAAACTCACCTTTCAGCACAACAACGACCCAAAATATGTAAACAAGGCAATGCTGGAGGGGTTTGGGGGCAACTCTCTGACTGTCCTTGAGTGGTCCAGCCAAAGCCAAGTCTGATACCCCATAGAACCTCTGAGGAGAGAGCTGAAGATGGCGGTTTACAGATGCTTTTCATTCAATCTAACACAGCTTGGGAGGATCTGCCAGCATTACACAAATCCAGGAGTGAAAAGTATGTAGAGACCTATCAAAGGAGACTGGAAGCCGGAACTGCTGCCCAAGGACTAAATTATGGGGGTACCTGAAGGAGAGATTTCAGTTTTCGATTTTAATAAATTTGCAAACCTTTCTGAAAACGTGTTTTCACTTCATCACTGTGGGTTACTGAGTGTAGACTGATGGACAGAAACGTATCCATTTAAAATCAAATCCACAAAACACAAAAGTGTGCAGAAAGTGAATAGTGAGTCAGAAGACTTACTGTATGTGCTAATTACTAAATAAACAGAACAATGTTAATGAAATGTACATAATCAACAAAAACAAATGAGAAATAATACATGATGAAAAACAAAGAGGGCAAAAGAAATGAAAATAAACCCAAGCCAGGGAACACACCCTGGTTGTAACATAACACGAATGGCAGCAGTTTATCAGCAACAGACAGTGAATGCAACTCAGGCAATCGGTACAAACACATACATGACACACAACAAGGATATGAGAACACGGGCCAGGAGTACTCAGCACTTGTGAGTGCAACTGCTCTGACCAGTGGTTCTCAGGGTCAAGTGCTAAAGCTTGTGGAAGTCAATTTGTTAACCTTGTTCTGTCACGCGTGTTTCCAAACAGTCCCCAGACAGACATTACTTGATTATGTTGACCTGTTTTGTAAGTCGCTTTGGATAGAACCATCTGCTAAGCAAATAAATGCAAATGTAGGGTGCAAAGTGACAGACATCTTGAATAAGGCAGTTTGTCTTTTAAGGCAGCGAGTGTAAACGTGCCCTAAAGGCAGCTGTGCTCCAATATTCACCTTCCTCTGTGGCGTTTTGCAGGCCTGACATGAGCAGATGCCATTGAGGACTGACTCTGTTGTGCACATAGATAGAGACATCGCGGCTTTTTTGAGACATCTGAGGAAGTAAAGACATTGAGGAGCCTTCGTGATGATAGCCAAGATGTGGTGGTGTTTCCATTTTGGGCCATCACTGATGGTGACTCCAAGAAATGTAAAGCTCCTCAGCCTGTCAACAGCATTCCAACCATGTGTGTGTGGCTTGTTTCTGACCGGCTCATTTTTTTGCTGACACTGAATGCGAGAGAGATGGAGATTGTTGTCCTGTCACCACTGAGTCTGATGTCAGGTTATTCACCCTGGAGAATTCTTTACCTCTTTCCTAGTACTGTCAAAGTTCCCTTTAAAATGAAGTGATAAGGAGGAATATGCCCAGTCAAAGGGGGCATCGGTGCTCTTAAATGCATTCCTAGGCAGCCTAAACACTACTCAGTGATCAGCAGGGCAGAGCAAACTGACAGCTCACATGTATCAGATCTTAATAGTCAACTGCACTCGGTCATTTTCATTTAAAATTATTATTAGGATCCTCACTCCTTGACAAGCATTGGCCAATTTATCTCCAGAAAGGGAGGACATCTACATTTGTGTAAACCTGTTCCATTGTCTCTTTTGAACCTCGTGCAAGATTTTATACAACGCCCCTTGTTTCTGCATGTTTTAATAAAACTGACACTGAACTAAAAAAAATGTCTCCCTGAGTATAGTAGTTGTTCCGTAGCCTTCCTCAGGCGTTTCTGGCTACACCATCTCCCATCCTGGTTTGTCTAGAGCCCTTAAACAGTGGGTGTTATTCTTTATATTCAGTCATCCTGTATAGTAAATATATTGATTGTATGTTTGTTTTCTCTTTTTATGTTTGACTGGTATTGTTTTGTTAGACTTCTGTGTCAAGTCTACTATGGTTTACCTGCTTTGTGGGTGGGGCCTCAGGGGGTGGGGCTCTCCTGACATCACAGCTGAAGGACCGCCCTCTTCCTGCATACTCAGGCTGTGTTCCTTGTGGGATTCACTGATTTATTGTCAACGCTGCTGCTTTGATCATATTTGGGTTTTGTGGATTTTTATCTTTTTGTATTTTTTTTTCTAATTTCTGAAATTTATGCAGTTTGCTCTGGTTTGCCAGATCATTTTGGATTCCCTTTTTTGCTTTTGTTTATTATTTTTAAAGATTGATTAAACACATGTTTAAAATATAAAGAAATTTTATATTTGGTGTAGGAGCTTGATGGTTTTCTTTCTGCCTTTTACAGAAGCTCTGTCTCTTTTTTTCTCATTTTTGATAAACTTTTTTTTTTAAGCAGCTAACTATTAATGTTAATGTTATCTGGTGTCTGGTCATCACTTTAAATTTTCAAAAGGATTTTTAAAATGGGGTGGCACAGTGGTGCAGTGGGTAGCGCTGCTGCTTCACAGTTAGGAGACCAGGGTTCGCTTCCCGGGTCCTCCCTGCGTGGAGTTTGCATGTTCTCCCCGTGTCTGCGTGGGTTTCCTCCGGGTACTCCGGTTTCCTCCCACAGTCCAAAGACATGCAGGTTAGGTGCATTGGCGATTCGAAATTGTCCCTTGTATGTGCATGGTGTGTGTGTGCACGCCCTGCCCGGGGTTTGTTTCCTGCCTTGCGCCCTGTGTTGGCTGGGATTGGCTCCAGCAGACCCCCGTGCGTGACCCTGTAGTTAAGATATAGCGGGTTGGATAATGGATGGATGGACGGAATTTTTAAAATGAAGGCAAGTTGCTGTTATCATAAACCCAAGAGTCAGCTCATCTCTACTTTCGTTTGGGCGAAATGCGAGCCTGAGAGATGTCACAGGGTGAGTGCTGAGGGTCTGAAGGCCACCTTACATCTACAACTTCTGAGAATGTAAGTGGCATATATTAAATATTCCCATTCTCAGCTGCTAGCATTGTGATCACTGCCACCCAAGGAGCTCTGTTACACCGTATCAAAGGAGCAGCTTGTTTGAAAATTGAAAAACGTGAAGATTCGGAGTGAAAATTAAAGGTAGAAAGGTTTCAGATCTGACCTGCCTGCACACAGCGTGGAACGTTCAATTGCTATTGAATAAGGTGAGCGTACTGTCACATCTCAAGGCGAGTCACATGGAGTTCAGGGACTGAGACGGAGTAGTTACTATAGGTAACCATCTTAAACGTCTTATTGCAGATGCTATTTTAGTGCTGCGTAGTTCCATCTGATACGATTAGACGAAATGGAAAAGGCAGGAGGAGTCTAGACATCTGTATGAAAGAGCAATGGTGTAAAGTAAGCACATTACGATTAGAAGTAAAACTTATCTGGATATTGAAATGCTGACTGAATTCCACTTTGCCGCATAGGGAAATAGGTCACATTGTACATGTTAATGTTTATTAACTCAGCAACAGAAAAGATTCTCTCAGTTATCAACACTATTGACGAATCATTCTGACCCTGGAATGGTGGTCACTTTAACCAGGGGAACTTTGGAAGGAGCAAACATCTGTCAGTGCATTGCATTAGTGAACACAGCAAACTGAACCTGCTCTTTACAAATGTCACTGTCTTTAAATGTAAATCTGTGGCACAGCCGGGCAGATCTGAGCACAGCTTACTGCCACCTACAGCCTGTTATCAGACAGTAGCAGCTCTCTTATTATCCAAACCAGATGTTCTTGCATGTATTTGGGGGTAAAATATTTATATTTTTGTTGAGATTCTGTAAAGTTTAAATTTTCCCTTGGGGACAAATAACATATTGTAGGTGGCAGAGAGGAAAGCCAGGCATCCTGGCCATGATAAAGGAAGGATTCGTACCTGGCTGGCCATAACAGAAGGATCAGGTGAACAGGCCCACCAAGAGCAGTTCATCTCCCCCATACAACAGGTGGCAGTGTTCCTCAGAGCTAAACCCAATCAGGACACCAGCAGGGTGGCATGGGAGTTGGAGTTCGGAGACGCAACCCTGTTGGGGTCTTTTGGAACCACCAGAGGGCACTGTCGGGGGAGGACTGTCCTGGTTTCTGCATGACCCATAAATGCTCCGGACAACCTGGACAGGAGACTGGAAGCAGTTCCTGGGTCAAGTTTAAAAAAAGCCCACTGCTTTACTTTAATTGAGTCAGAGTTGGAAGCAGTGGGCAACAACACTCTTGTGGAGGAAGAAGGAGGATTTGTGGATGGTGATTTTATTATTACCCCTGTGACCCTGTGTTTGGATTCAACGGGTTGGAAAATGGATGGATGGATGGATGATTTTATTATTAATTGTATTTGGAAGGTATTGTGGCAAATAAAAATGACTTATTTGAACCTGGAATTTTGTTGGATATTGCTGTGTTTGTGGCTTAGAGCTCAGTGACACCCCCAGTGGTTACAATATCTAGATATCTCTCTATCTTTGAGATTTTGAGTATTCCTTAGTTTTTCCCTCTTCCCAGTTTGTATAGGCCAAAGTGTAAGTTTGAGTTTTGGGGATAAGATGTGGTTGAAGTTGAGAAAAAGAAAAAAAAGAGTTGGCACTCCAGACATTTTGGCTTCTTCGGCTATGTGTACATAGGAGTTATTGAGGTAGTTAGGGCGAGTGCCCATGGAGAGTGACACGGCTTTATGGATTTAAAACCTGGCCCTTTTTTTTGAAGCTGTGGACCCGCTATACCACAGGGGCCTCAAGGTGGTCTTCCTTAAGTAGTCTATAAACTAATTTACAAATGGATGGGATCAAAGTAATTTTGGTCATTTGTTACATCACATGTAAGTAAGCTTTACAGGACAAGATAATACACTCATGCAATGACATAGGGCTCCATTTGGGATCAGCCGTTCAGCCGTATGCCAGATTGGACGAATATCGGTGACAAATGCACAAATTATTGCAACTAATATTCTGTGGGTCTGCTGTGGGTGACTGGTATTCATACTTTAACTGCCAGTACGGAGTAGCACAAAACCAGTGTTCGTGCCTTGGCGGCTGCACGCTGGGTCCATGTAAGGCAGTGTTTCTTATCCACTGCACATCTGGTGGGTTGCAGGTTGCCATTGTTGGTTTGTGAGTGGGTCATAGTGGGTTGCCTAAGACAGTGTTTCTTAACCACTGGGCCGTGACATAGGTTACCACAGGTGGGTCACAGGTTGCCATAGTTGGTTCGCTAGTGCGTCACCTAAGAGATCGGCAGCACTGTTGAATACGTTTTCCCATTTCAAAGTGAGCTTTTTTTCCACCAAGGAAGACCCCCTGATTGAGCAATTGCTGCTAGTGGGTCATCAATGAATTTGAAAAGACAAAACTGGGGTGCGGGACCCTAAAGGTCGAGGAACACTGGCGCAAGGAAGATGGTGCAAGACAAATGTATAAGAATTAGCCATGTGGAGCAGCGCCGATCACAACAAACCTTAAAAGGGTCCCTCAAGAGTCAGAAAACAAATGAGACCATGTGAAATAATAAGAATAATAATAAATAACAGAACATGTATTACTGCAACTGATTTTGGCAATTTCTAGACTCGGTCAACTTGGTCAGCTGTAAATCGGCACATGACTGTACTGAAATTCGTAGACGGCCAGCCATTGTTATGTTTTAGCCAGATTTGCTGCGCAGACTCAGGTTTACTGTGTGCTTATTTTATGTTTGTGTTGTCTTTTGAATATAATTTTGCTTTGTTCTGTTTTTATTGAGTTAACGTAGTATTAATGTAATACTATGATTTTTGGCGCTGTGTTCAGTAATTGTTTTTCATCTGTGTTTTCTGCCTTTCCCACTCTATGTGGAGTGCTAGAGTGGCAGAGTGGGGATCTGAGGCTAGGGATCTGCGTTGGCAATCGGAAGGGTGCCAGTTTAAATCCCGTAAACGCCAGAAGTGACTCTAGTCCATTGGGCCCTTAAGCGAGGCCCTTAACCTGCAATTGCTCCATCCTGGGTATGACGTTAATCTTCACCCAGCCCTGCAAGCAGGTCCTCCAACTTACAGGGAAGACTTGGGGACTGGTGGTGCTGAGGAGTCACCCACTGCACTCACGTCCCAATCCAGGTGGTTTGTCATGTGGTGGGTGTGCCAACGTGCTATCAACGCATGCTCCCAACCTCCCTCTCTACTCTATGCCATGTTTTGCCTGCTTTGATTAGGGTCCTGTTTTTTGGTTGGTGTCATTGGCTTTATTTGCTTTTAGGTAAAGGTAAAAGGTAGTTATTTTTGCCTTGCCTTTTTTGTTTCCTTTTCAAATGTTATTTAATAATTATTTAAATATTAAAGGAATTTTGTTTAGTTTTATGGGGGCAGAGATTTTTCATGCCATTTTATTAACTCTCCTCCTGATATTTTGTAACATTTAGACTTTAAAGCCTCAACCCCATTTTTTGGCAGCAGCCTGTAATTTGAGTGTGCAGGTTAGGCTGCCAAGGGTGAGGCCTGCCATGGGTAGCCAGACTTGGAGAAGCACTGGTTTGGTTTTCAGTTATTTTGAGGCCCTCGCTTATTTTGGTATTTCTGTGTGTGGGAAATCACAAGATCCGTGTGTTATAGTAGATGACTAGCACGACTATTTGAAAAGTAACTTGGGGAAAAGATGAAGACAAAACCAAAAGAAGAGTCGAAAAACTGAGAAGTCTATCACACTGCAACCAAAGGCAAAATGAGAGTGAAAAAATTAAACTCAAAATACAAGTGTGAGTTAAAAACAGGAAAAGCTTTTTGAAAATGTCATTTTTTAGAAACAAAAGAAGGTCAACAAAAAGGGTTTAGGGATCCACAAACTAGGATGAGGAAGTTTAAAAAAGGCTGACCTTTTCACCTGCTGTGTGATGAATGCCGGGGTCGTGACCTCCAAACTCCACCCCTAGCAGCTGCCGAAATGACCCAGTAAAATGTGCGCAAAATAATGCCACCTGCAAAACAAACAAAATAGTGTCTGAAATGATTTCAAATAAATATTCCTAACTTGATCCCTTCTAAGACCAGAATTGGATTAGTGGACAAAGAAACTCCTAAACAGATCCAAAAACGATTCAAGGACACAACGAAAGAGGTGCAAATAATGAATAGCCAGTCACTGCATGGCACCATGCTTTAAACTCCATCCTAAGGCAGAGTTGGCAGCAGCACACTGGCACCCTCATCACTAACTCCTCCATTGTTTCTCTTCTAGCACTTGAATCCCAAGTTATCACTCCTTGAGCAGCCACGTTAAATAAATAAAGTAATCGGTCGACACCAATAATATGTTTATGCTCTCTTATTTAAAACTTGTGGGATCATCCTTCAAATAAATTATGTGTTAGTATAAGTGCCCGCTGAAGCCCACTTTCTTCTCCTGCAGTTTTATAACTCTCACAAATCATTTCGGTCAATTAGATTCCTCTTCCTCATTTTCTTGCAAATGAATATTACCTTATGTGCTACAGATGCTTAGCAGAAATATAACGTATAAAATTTGCTCCAGGAAGAAAAAGAAATTCTCTTTGGTCATATTAGACCATCAAGGGCAATAAAAGAAAAATGAATGAAGAGCGGTCATTTGGAAGATTTTCTCAACCATAAATCTTCTTGGGGGGGCTACCTGAAGAAATGTCTGTACATCCAATTTAGATGAATATTGAGGTGAGACCAGCATGAGTACCATTTTGATTTTTACCATTATGGCTTAGTTTAGTTTCACCCACCAAAGACTCAGCCTCATGGCCAGTGCTATTGAACTAACAGTGATGACCACTGATCAGGTTGTGGGCGCTTCCAGAAGTAGGATCACCACTAACATAGCTCTTGTCACCAGCCAAAAAAATAATTCAGAGCCCCACTTCTCTCCATTTCACGTCCTCCTATGGAGATGTTAGTCATGAGCCTGAGGCCTACAAGTCAGAAAGTAGCAGCTTCCCTCAATGAGCTAAAGGAGAGCTTCCTCATTTTGGTGCAAGGGGTCCAGCTTGTGCTACAGCATTCCCTCCATCCCAGTTTTGCTCCACCTGTCGTTCTCTTAAGAGAATCCAAGTTCCCGCTTGTGTCTGCTCACGGTGATGCCCATTCTCAGCTGCGAGACTTGAACTTACAGGAAATTTGGAATTCTGAAGAGCCTCCTCTGACACAACTCCCATGTGCAACTGGATAAGCTGCTGCTTTCTAACTTGAAGACCCCAGGTTCATAGCCAGTGTCGGAGTGTGAGGATGCAGGCCAGTAAGCATAATGTGCACCACCAGCAAATTAATGAATGTATTTTATTAAAGAAAAGATTGAGCAGCATGTGCCTAGAACAGACATGTTAGCAAACACTCCGCCTGGGTTCAGTCGGTGAAGGTTGGGTCTCCATGTTACAAAAAAGACTAGAGGAAGTCCAGGGAAGAGCAGGACTTTGAGGAGAGATTGAAAGAGCTGTTTCAGTTTAAGACAACAAAGATTAACTAGCTCATGATTAAGAAAGTATTTGAAATTACAAAAGGAATTAGTCAGTACAGTGGATCCCGGCTGTTACTTTATAAAGAATTCTCTGACGAGAACAGAGGGACAGGGCTGGAAACATCAAGGTATTGTGCAGAAATGTTAGGAAGCTTTTCTTCATGGAAAGAACCACAGACACATGGAATAAATTAACAAGTATTGTGATAGACCGATAGACAGACAGACAGACAGACAGACAGACAGACGGACAGATAGATAGATAGATAGATAGATAGATAGATAGATAGATAGATAGATAGATAGATAGATAGATAGATAGATAGATAAATTTAATTAGCATCTAAAATGAGAGGTTTCAGCCAGTTCTCCACAGTACCCAAAATGTCACCGTACCTGAAATCACCATAACTCACTGTTAGATGTAACAGTTCATACGACTTGTATAAAAGTAATCAAACATTTCTCATTATATACGCTACTTTTATCCAGATCATCATCCTTTCCATCTTTGGATGAGCAGCCCCTCTGATAGGACCTAACGGAGCTCCTTAAGTGGCAGTGATCACCAGTTGAACATGTGAATATTTAATATACTCCATCTGACGTTCCTTACGTTGCTGAGTTTCTTACATTCTCAGATGTTACAGACAAAGGCTGACATCAGATCCTTTACCCTCACCCTGTGACATCTCTCAGCTTGTCCAAGAGGCAATTGAGACATGCCGGCGTACAAGTCTACATTGACAGCAGGATCTCTTTACATGACTTTAAAATTTCATTCAATAATTTATAGTAGCAAGCCAAAGGGGAAATCATAAGAGTAAAAATAAGCAACATTAAAACATTAATAATTGTAAAAAAAATACCAGTGTTTGTGTCCCCGAGTCATTCCTGTGTGGAGTTTGCATGTTCTCCCCGTATCAGTGTGTGTTTCCTCCGTGTGCTCCAGTGTCCTCTCACTGTTCAAAGACATGCAGGTTAGGGGATTTGGTGACATTGAATTGGCTTGTGTGTGTGTGCATTTAGAGTTTGTTCCTGCCTTGCACCATATGTTAGTTCAGATAGGCTCCAGCACCCCCTGCACCCCTGGTTTGGATTAAGCAGGTTACAAGATGAAAACTAATTGTAAAAAAAGAAAAAAAAAGAGAGAGAGTGAGAGGAATGGCTTCTGTAAAGGCTGCAACATGGCAGGGCGCCTGGAAGTTGGGGACCTTCAAATCTCTCCAGATGTTATTTTTGGACAATCTTGGACGGTGAACAGGGTGGCCTTGCCTGTTGAGCTGAATGGCAGGTTCTCGTCACCATTGTTCTAATGTCCTAATGTAAACTGAGGAGGAGCTGCGCTCAAAGTGATTTCTTGGCAGTTGTTATGATCAGCAGTTTTAATGAATCTTTTGTAAGAATTCTTGTATCTGTTTAAGGGGTTTGCAAACCAAGGATTATGATTCTAACTTTTGTTTTTGGATTTAGAGATAATGTAAAAAGTCAAACATTTTTGGCGTTTCTCTTTGTTTTCTATGGGTGCTGCAATTTTGCCCTGAATTCCCTGCGATGCACAGCACTAATGACATCATCAGACCGATGGCGCGGGCATTTCTGGGGTATCCAAGTTCCTTTCCATGTTAAGATTTCTTGCTCTGCTTTCTGATTTTTTAAGTTCCATTAAGCATTTTCAGTTTTGTCAAAAGGTCAGTGTGACTTCTGACGTCGGCTTGTGTGAGTATTTGACTACATTGATCTCCCAGTCATTTTTATCTGTTTTATTTTATTGCCTTCTTCAAGTCTGCACTGTGGTGACATCAGGGGGCTCATCCAGGACCACTCAGAGGAGTGGACAGTGTAGCAGGAGTATGTATCAGGAAGAAGTTATGTGTAACTTATATTTTATTATTTTTTTGGTTATTTTAAGATTAGTATTTCTCATGTCTTTATGTTTTTCTTGATTTAATAGGAGATTTTATAATGGTGTACTGTCCCTTTAAATGTAGTTCTGTTCCTTGTTCTTTGTGGGTGGAGCCCCAGGAGGTGGAGCCACCCTGACATCACTACACCTGCCTATTCAAACTAGCTGAGAGGGCTCAGGAGTGGGAATCATTCATTTAATGTGGAGGTGAGCCTCTGCTGAGTTGACCAAGTAGGATCCTGGTGTACTCCTCAGCTTGTTTCTGGAGGCCTCATTTCATTTTGCCATGAAGGAAATTCCATTTCATAGCAGCAGGGACCAACAAGGCTGAGAACGAGAGTGCCTGGCTCAGTGTAATAATAAGACGCCCTTTCTGTTGCAGTTTAGAAGCTGTCACGCATGCATTTCAGAGGATCTCCTCACAGGCTCTGTTGGGGTAGGTAATAACCCATAAAGACAAAAGGGGATGCTATTGCTAACGATGTCATCTCCTTCTTTCTCCACAGTGCCAAGAAGCCACCCAGTGAGGGCAACTGACTCTGCCCCTTCAGGTTTACCCTCCATAAAAGCCCTAGCTTCACAGATGGCATTCTGTCCGGATGGTGGTCCCATGCAGACTGACCTAACTTGTGGCTAGCAAGTCAATACCTTGTGTTTTGTTTTCAGCCCTGACCACCATAAGACAAATACGCCAAACTGTGCTTCTTCACCTTTGGATTATAGGGTATTAAACGGGATGACCCGGTTGGCATCCCAGATTTTTCCTTTTGTAACCTGTCATTACTGCACCTGGCCACAAAATAAAAAGCTCATGTACTCTCATGGGCCTCCTTCAGATCTGCAGCAGGATAAGTTACTGCTCACCAATCCAGTTGGTGGTGAACCTCTGAGCAACTTCTCCTCCAGAGTCAGAACCTAAAGGGGTAATAATTAAGAATTTGTTAAAACTCAGTGATCAGTGGCACTGCTTAAAAAGTTGTGGTTTGAATCTTAGCTTAGCATGTTGTCAGTTGGAGTTTGCACCATTTCTCCATGTCTAGGTGGGTGTTCTTCCCACGCCCTAAAGGCGTCAGGCTAATTACATACTTTAAACTGGTCCTGCATGAGTGATAGCACCCTGTGGTGAAGCGGCACCTGTTCAGGACTGCACTTAATGCCAGGCTCCACAGACATGTAGCCAGTTTAGTAATGGACGAAGTGACAAACCTGGCAGTTAGATGATGAAGAAGGACGCAAGTCAGCACACTAGGGCTGTGACATACATCTGAACAAAGGCCTTGGTGGAATCTAGGATTGGATTGACAACAGTGGGCATCCCTGATCAGAAAACACATACTGGAGATCGCTCTGTGGCTCAGGATGTCTTTCCGAGTAAATGTTAAAACCCACTGCTACTCAGGTCTACTTTGTCTTAATTTATCTTTTCCCAGCGTACCTGCAGCTAATGCGTGCTTTCTGAAGCTTAACTTTCATGGAGATGATCCCTCAGTAATACATCCATACACATTGCAGTCAAGGCCTCAATCTGAGACTGAGCCTACCTAGATGAATATCTGGGAGTAACCTGTGCTAGAAGATGAAAGACGACGCTAATCAGATCCAAAGAACACACATACAAGCATACTGAGTCCATCCACCAGAAATTTGGGGTTTCTTAAACTTGAGGAGGGCCTCAACAGTGGACACCGATGTTGGTGTCAGTAGAACCTAATGAATTGAGCATGGGAGTGCACCCACACCGCCACAGTTCATTTGTTGGAAACCACTACATTTGTGTGGGACAACATCTGACAGTCCTTAGGGGCCTAGTAAAAGAAACCCCACAATGACTCAGGCGAGTGTCCTCAAGGAGTCCATAGGCAACACACCACCCAGTTCTGAACATCACCTGCACTGACCATCTTTTAGTGGTTCTCTCATAAAGCCTCCATCTTTTTTTGTCTATAAGGAGATCAGAGTTTTCTATAATTTGCTAATATCACGTTAATTTAACCACAGAGCAGAGTTTTCTGCACCACTCTATTTGATGTGTTTATCTGCTAGACCTTCTTTTCTTTTACTCATCAATGCTTACCGTTGGATTCTCCGTTCTGATGCACAGCCCACAGCTTCCTAGAGCTCCGTCAGCCTGAATGAAAGCGTTGGCTTCATACCGGCTCAGTTAGTTAGCAGCGACTCTGGCCCAGAGCTGCAGCCTCAAGAAATGCACCGAGGGGGTTTTCCAGCTGGCCAGGAAGCGAAGCGTGTCTTCTTACACTTTTGCCCCACTGACTTCATTTCTTACAGCTCACGTTCTTTCTTTGCCAGGCCTGCTTGTGTTTGCGGGACCACAGTTTCACAAATTCCTGGACACGTCAGATTACACGGTGTTCATGCCAGCGGCCCTTTTCCTCATGTTTTGGAATTGGGTTCCCCAAACCTCAACTGAAAAACAAAAGAGGAAAAAAAAAAGCAAAACATCAATAATGAGGTTTTCAAAACAAGAGATGACACACGCTTAGCTGTTCACATTCATTTGTAGACAACTTACTCCACAATGACTCGCAGCCGTTTCTAATTAAACGAGAAGTCGCTGATAGCGTTCGACTATGAAGCACCCCACAGCGTAGCTGTAATTGGGTTAGCTCGATGGACATGTTTGTCTGCTGACATTGTAGCTAGTGCACACTAAATCAAAGTGGAAACACTCTGTCTGTAGAGCCAAGGTGTCCACCTTCAAAGAGGCGGTGCCTCAGCAAGGAAGAGCTGCTTAGCCTTCACCAGTGAAGAACAGGACAGCCAGCTCGCTCCATTCACCACAGCCAGTGAACCAAACTGTATGACTGTGCTCTTCATCCAACAGGTGGCATCACAGCTTCCAACTGCACTCCTCTTCTGTTGGGCAGCAATGCTCCCCAGCTGAGCTCCTAATCTGGAAGACCCTCTAACAGAGCAAACTAAAGTCACAAACGTCTAGTAATAAAAAGTCATCTTACTCCACTGGATACTGTATGAGTCCACTCATTGATCTCCAGAACACCACCCATGTCCACTCTTCATCTGCTATGGTAGAACAGACAGGAACTTCTCTTCATTTCATACACCACATGCCCTTCACAACAGGTCATCCACCTGAAGCTAAGCATGTTTGGGTCCAGCCAGTACTAGGATAGGAGACCATCTAGGAAAAGCTTGGGTTGCTGCTGGAAGATGTGTTGGTGAGGCCAGTAGGGGGAGCTTACCCTGAAGTCTAAATGTGGATCCCAATGCCCCAGTGCAGTGACGGGGACACTGTGCTGTAAAAATGGCAGCGTCCTTTGGATGAGATGTAAAACCGAGGTCCTGACTCTCTGTGGTCATAGAAGGTACGTGGGCAACTTTTGGAAAAAGTAGGGTGTATCTCAAAGTCTGGGATAAATTGCCCTTCATGGCCTAGTCATTCTGCCTTCATAATTATTCCCTGTCTCTGATTGGCTATCTCTCTTACCACTTCACCCTTACAGCTAACATGTGATGGGCATACTGGTGCAAAAATGGCTGCCGTTGCATCATCCAAGTGGATGCTACACATTAGTTTGGGTTGAAGTGGCTCCACACTCACTAAAGTGCTTTGAGTTGTGAGAAAAGTGTTATATAAATACAAAGAATTATTATTATTATTAATTATTTCTTAATCAAGGACAAGACTGCCTTCTCACTCTACCTGTTTTGCTCAGGGGACTCTGGATGACTTTTCAGTGGAGCAAACTAGTGCTGCTCTGTCTCCACAAACCAAGGACCTCCGTACTCGACTTCCCTGCTCCCCCATCCTGATCCTATCTACCCAGAAGACCCCCTGGATCAGCCTCATGAATGGCAGTCAGTGATCTGACAGCCTCTGTTGCTCAAGTTCAGGACAAACTCATCAGTCCCTTCTCACTGAATATGATAAGCGAAAGGATTCACGTAAATTGAAATGGCAGTGAAACTCGATGTTGCGTATTGTTATTCCAAGAAAAAAGGTGTTTAACTCCTGCCTGGACGCGTTTTCAGGCATTAATTCTGCATGCTGGTCTGTCTGTCATTTCCTGTGGGGAGGACATAGTAATGTCCATGATGGTGTGTTTTATTCTGGTTTCATATGGAAAATGTGCAGCATGTCCTCTGCAGTGACGTGAACGGAGAAGGCATAAGCAGAGCTGAATTTAACGCTGTCCTACAGTTGATATGCTTAATACAGCCACGGAAAGGAAGACAGATAACCACAGAAATGAGAGCAAGACTTTTGTTTTCCAACCCTCAAATAAACCTTTAAAACTCCCCAAAAACTCTTCAGTGAGTTTTATGTTTCACAAATGGCTTTTAGCGAAACTGAATGTGATTCAAACCTTGTCTGTTTCGCTCATCACTACTCACTGACATGGCACTGAGCTCTATAACTCTGTCTCCTAATCCTCCTGTAGGTGGCATCACTGTCATCACCATCCATCCTAAAAGAGGAATCAGTTTCCAGTAACCATTGACTTCATATTATAGGACACCACTGCCCACGTTCAAGGTGCCTCCCACTGTTATCCATGTCTACCAGGTTTCCCCTCACTTGGCTCTTCATCCACTACACATACGAGGGATGTTCAATAATTTATCTACCCGAGTATGAAAGAAAGTAGCACGCATATTGAACCAGTTCTGTCCATGTAGCACCATGTCTCAGGGTTACTCATGCACAGTTGTGGCACAGTGCGAGTCTAACATTCCAAGAGACAGGAGGTCAGGAGAGTCCTTGTGCAAATCAAGTAGCTTCTTCATGACAATGCGCCGATTCACATGTCACATCAATCACAGGCTGCCATTCGAGAATGTGAGTTCCAGCAGCTGAATCATCCACCCTACAGTCCTGGCCTGGCACCCTCAGATTATTTCCTGTTCCGAATTTTGAAGAAATCTCTCCGTGAACAGCGGTTTTCAAGTGATGAAGATGTCGCAGCAGCTGTAACGTCCTGGTTTGAAGGTCAAACAGATTTTTTATTAAAGGGATTAAAGTCATTGCAGGAAAAGGTGATGAAGTGTATGGAGTTATTAGCGGACTATATCTCTATATGTATAAAATCCAATGTCTGTCTGTCTGTCTGTCCGCTTTTCACAAGAGAACTACTTAATGGATACAGATCAGGTTTTTTTCTACAATCTGCTTGAACATTCCGGTTGATTCTGCGACTTCTGTCATCACGCTAAGTATCATAGTTCGCTTGCAGGAGCAATTTATTCACGCTAATCTGAGAGAATGACTGCGCACTGAGGGGCAGGGGAAGCAGAACGTCAGAAGTGGGGAGCCAGGCAGGGCCCTCCTCACTCACGCGCCAGCCTCCGTTCGAGTCACTCTACTTTTGTGACCTTTCCTTCCGCTTAGCTAGTGAACGAGGGAACTACTTAATGGATTTAGATCTGTTTTTTCTATTAATTTGAATATTCCGACTTCTCTCATCACGCTAATTATCATTGTTCACTTGCAGGAGACATTTATTTGCGTTAATCCGAGACAGAGGCAGCGGGCCGAAGAGGGGGGAAGCGTGATGTCAGGAGAGCCTCCATTCGAGTCGCTCTACCTCTCCCCACGTGTTGGAGCATACCTTACCTTGCCTTCACTTAGCTAGCGATACCTGTTTGTTTATTGATTTTTAAAGTTTGTCCTGTTACACTACTACGTGGGCAGAGCCGCGAGGGACAGCTAGTTGAAAAATAAAACAAAAAGTTTTCAAGAACTCTTTTCTTTCCTGCTGAGGTAGACAAATTATTGAATACCCCCTGTATTTCATTGGTGGTCAAGAAGAACCACAGAATCCATTTTTCATTTATTCTGCACTTTTTCAAGTTCAGATATCTTCCATCAATAAGTATCCTCATGTTGTTTCTCATTGGTCTCATGGAGTCAGATCTTCTTCCAATTGGTCGACCACCTTGTAGCATCGCTAGTTTAAATTCTTCAGGCAGATGATAACCTTCAATTCACTTCTCTCTTGTTTAGTCAGGGCATCTCGACTTCTCATTGGTCATTCTTCTCCCTTTCTTATCAGAAGGATGTCCTTCCAACTTTACTTATCCTCAGTCACAAGGCGTCCAACCCAGCACCACAAGGTTCAGCAGGACACCAGCCTCTATTAGTCATTGAGGAGGACTCTTTATTCTGTTTTTCATCGGTGAAGTCAACATCTTGTTGGTTAAATGGGTCTCAACTTTGTTTCTCATCAGCCAGTCGGTGCTCTGTTTTATGTCATCCAGGTACCCCTTCTCCAATGTCACATGGGCTTCCTTAGTCAAATATTCAGAGGCCTTGTGCCTCCAACTCCTTATGATTCTGTGGGCCGCGTGAAGGCAGTTTTCATGACCATCTTCAGAGTTAAGAGCTTGAGGGATTAGAGAGGTGGAGGCAGTCTGTCCTGGCAGATAAAGAATTGATGACAATCTTTCACCTATGATGCCAGTGAGCCCCTGTGTACCCAAATCACATGTCTGCCTCCATCACTAAATGGCTTACAGGGAACATGAGACTCAACACTGTAATCCATTCAAAAAGTGACCACTGGGTTCACTGAGGCCCACTTGATCCTGTCAGGTCACCTATGGGACTGGCAGCCAAAAGGGACCCAAGAAAGGCAAACCTGTGGCAGTTAGAGAGGTGCCATGGAGCACAGAGAGCAGGAGACAATTGACTTGAGAGTGCACCGCCTGAACTCTAAATTCTAAATGTCTAGAGTAAGTTGGGCAGGGAGTCGAGTGCACTGGACTTGGCTTGTACCACCCTTTATGCCCCCCACTACACGTGCATGGCTTTCATCCTTGACTGGCACTGCTCTGTGGCACAAGGCAGTTGCAGGCGACAGTTCGGCATGAAAGCAAGTCAAGGAGTGGGCACTGGCCCAGGGGAAGGAGCAGGGAGGAGAGTGCCAGGCAGAACCGAGAGCAAAAGCTGTATGTGCAAATGATGCCAGCAGCCGCAAAAGCCAGAACAGCCTGGGGACAGGGAAGGAATCCAGAGGTCCTGGCCAAAACAGTTGAGCAACGCACGGGTCTATCTGGAGCCGTGGCAGAAATTCGGAGCAACACATGTTTCTGCTTTCTAAAGATCAGTTTTGTGCTTTTAAAGTCAGAGATTTAAAATTAAATACATTACCATAGATCAGTTTACAGGGATTAGGGACATCTGTTTTGAAAATGAAAAACAAAATTAAATAACATTTTTATATGTTCTGTAAGATTAAATTAAAATATCATTAATAACAGCTTCGCCATGTACACCACTGCATTGAGATCTGCCTTCATGTGCGCCAAAGCCCCCATGAAGCAGGCGCTGCTCAAGTTACATGGCTGCCCTGACTTTGCTGACGATTTTTGTGCATGACGCTGGAAGAGCCATTAGCAACAGGTGCCACTAGGAAGTTGGGGGTGAGCTTGTGCCCCGGCACTGATACACATAACAAGCAAACCTTCCATGCTGTGAGACCAGACCTACAGAGGGGACCACCAGCATAAGGAAAAAAACACGAGAGAAGCTGGAAGTTGTGCCTTACAGGCAAGAGAGGACCACTTAGACCACTCTGATGCATTAGTGAACTGGCTTAATCCAGTTCAGGTTTCTGGGGCTGCATCAGTCCATATCAGAGCACTCGAGCACAGACACTGACCGGCTGTGCTGGAGTCCAGGACTCCAAAGCGTAGAAGAAGCAGCACTAAACAACTCCACCAATCCTACAGAGTCTGGTGGTTGGGGCACACATCTCTACTTCAGTGTAATTTAGGATGAGGATGAGCTTAGAGGCAACCATGTCTGTAAGTCTAAGGAGTGGTCCGGGTGGCAACAAAACCAAAAAGGTAATGGAGTCGAGGAGTTATGGCTGCTTGGGCCTCTTAATGCAAAGCTTACCAGGGACCACCGGAACATCTCCTGATTGTTGAAGTCTGCTGATGAGCCAGTTAAAAGGGCTGCACCCTACTAGTAAACTCATGGAGCTTAGCTGATGGGAAGCCACACGGGAAACGGACATGGCACGACCAGAATGTGGTGCTGGTGCAGTGTGCCATTCTTCTTCTTCTTCTTCCAGTTCTATGTGGGGTTGATGTGCTTGATCATCCTTCTCCATTCAGCTTGGTCACCAGTCCAGCTCTTCTCCTTTAGATCTTCTATTGCTTATTCCATTCTCCTCCACTTTTGGCCTCCCTTACTTTCCATTCCCATCACTTTTTTGCCCACTCTCTCCTGATCACATGTCCATACCACTCCAACCTACTTTCTGGCCTTTCTTAGATTTCTCTCCCACTCTTGTTGTACCTCTGATGGTCTCATTTCTTATTCTGTCCTTTTCTATAACTCCATACATCTCATCGTAACCTTCTCATTTCTGCCAAATCTAACTTCTTCTCCTGGGCTCCTTTTACTGCCCATGTCTCAGCTCCAAATATTATTGCTGACCTTAAAAACCCGACCTTTAACCTTCACCTCAATCAAACAATATTTCTATTTATGTTTGGCTAAAATCAGGCTGGAACGGGCGTTTTGTATGTTACGCTGTCAGTGAAGGAAGGGCCAAATGAAGAACAATCTATAATTTAACTTTCATTGAATTGTTCTATTTAAAACTAAGAGAACAAGATTGATGTTCACCAGTGAGCACCTTGCTGGGCTCAAAAAAAAACGGTATGGTGCCACTGAACCACAGGGCCAACCATCAGCCACTCACTCCAAGCATGCCAGCTACTGTTGGGATTTACACATAGCAGGTTTCATGAGCAGCTCCATCACATTAAAGGACATTCATCACCTCCTCTGGGCGAGCGGTGATGTTTGTGCCATGCATTACCTTCTGCAGCAAGGCAGCAGGAAGAGTTAATCATGCATAAGAGCAAGTTGAATTAGCAAAAATTAAATCCCTGAGGGTTTTATACATAGAATGACACAACATAAATGGCACAAGTGACATAATCAGTCAGTCGGTGACAGAGAGCCTTACTGCATGTCACTATGTGTGCTCAGCAGACACAAGGTGAAGGCTGAGGATTTGGTGCGATGTCAGTCAAGGGAGGCACACTCGACCTAGGTAATGGGCACTGGCTTAGGACACTGCTGTGGTGGGGAACTCGTTCAGAAGGTGGTCCTGTTCTGGCTAAAGCCCCTCTACACACAACATTGACTCAGGTGATTAAGGGTATTCTCAAGCTCCAGACCCAGCTGAGCTGATATAAATGGTAAAGCCCCCCTTTGCCTCATCAGACTGTGCTCTCCAGTGTGCTTTAGAATGGCCGAGAGTGATACACCTGGGATGAGAAGTAGCACTTGCATATCTGATAGCGAGGTCCTCTCTTAAAAAAATGGCCTGAGTAGCTGCCTCAAGTGGAGAAGTGGGGGCTAAGATGGAAGTGATCATAAGACTGTGATATAGCGGGCTTGTGGCTCCGAATGAATGGCCAGTTTTTCATAAATAGTTTGTTTGGCCGTGCCAATCTCTGTAGGCACACTTGGGGTGAGACGCACCTGCATGTGAAGGTGCTATCGTTCTCAGTTGCTTCATTGGCTTCCTGCGGTGCGTTATTAAGACGCTGATCCCACGGTGCCGTATAAGTACAGGTAAGCACAAGAACAAGACAAAAAGAAAGGAAAAAAGACAGCGAGAGGAAGGCTTACAGGACGACAGTGCGGCATTGGGGCAGAGAAAGAGGACGAGCCAGCCGGCTAGAGAAAGAGAAGGCAGTGGGTCAGGGGTCCTGTGACGGAGCGAGGGCTCAGCGCTCTAGGAATGGATCATACCCACTAATTGTGCTGAGGAGTGGGTGCAATCGAGGTGGCATCCTCTCCAAGGACAACTGACCCCGAGGGGTCTGGCAGACGCCGATGAAGGCAGCCAAGACGGGGGTCGGGATTGAGAGAAACGCGGCTGCTAAAGTGTCTCCATCTGAACGAGCTGGAAGACGTGGAAGGAGTTGGGCTTGGATCGTATGACCCAATGACTGTTGCTGGTTTTTATTCTCGTTGTAAACATCTGGATTTTTCATTGTTTTTATGGATTATTTAGTTCTGAACTTTGAGAACTGCACTTTTTTTTGTTTAATAAAAGCACTTTTGCACTTTGCACCATCCCATTGCTTAGCGTGATTTGTCCCCATCTGTCAGCTCATTCAGCTACGTTATCGACGGTGTTGAGTTCAAGAGACTCCCAAAACATGAAGAGGGAGCAGGACCCACACCGTCACAGAGACTGATCAATGAATTAATGCAATGACAGCAGTTGCATTGGGCCATGGAAATGAAAAAGGAGCAAAGTTCATGGGAAAAGTTGTTCTATCTCTACATCCTCATCTATGATTATGAGGGCTGGGAAGTGACTTAAAGAATAAGGTCGCAAATAAGAGCAGCCAAAGTGAGGCTCCTGGGCAGGGTGTCTGAGTCAACTGTCCATTAGAAGATCATCAGCTCAGTAAAGACCTGAAGTCAAACACCTGCATTGTCATGTTGTGGGCTGCTAGCTGAGATGGTGCAAGATGTGGACCACTGGAGAAGCCCAAGGGAAGACACAGGACACACTGGAGTAATGATATCTTTTGTGACTGGGGAATAGGAGGGTCAGGTCAGCCCATCCCATCATGTCGGTACACTGCTTCCTCATCGGGGATAACAAAACTCAATGATTATATTTATATGACTTGTTCAGAAGTCTCACGCAGCCACTCAGAGCCATTGAGAGTCCACAATCCAGGCCATTAGACTGCATTGCTTTCCCAGAAAACGGTGGTCTCTGCTTCAGGACGTTGGGTATTGGGTCTCTAGCAGGTTCACCACATAAACAGGTGTACAACACCAACGGAGAGCTGGCATCAGCTGTGACGCTGTTATACACATATACGAGTAAGTCTGGCCTATCTTGGACTAAACATATTTCAGGCCATTTTAGTCCAGGAATGGGCGCCTGTACATGTGTGGAACCCCATGTGAAAATGGCTGACTTTCTGTCAGGTTTGAATTGGAGAAGCTTGAGCTCCCTGGACAATGTAAGGCTTACATGAGGGTTTAGGAAGGTGTCTCGTTTTGGAAACCTTGTGCAGGTAATAACATCTGATGAACTATTTACTGAACATACAACACTCTGTAGTTATGCAATCCATACAATCACGCAGGCTCCGTGTTCCAAAATGTCTCCTAAAGACCTCCAAGTGCACATTGTGACACGTGCATTCGAGAGTTCCAGGTGTTTCTACGACCCCAAAAGCCCCTGGGTGGATGAGCCAAAGGTGACAAAAGGCTTATCTCACCGCAAAGCCCCACAACATCCTCTCCTCCCTGGGCGTTGCCAGGCACTTGTAAGTGTGGTTCGGCTCTGATGTGTTCCATGGATTTTTCCACCTGGTTATGCAGCCCTTCACTTTCCCGTGTCGTTGCCTGGAAATGAGCAGGAGCAGCAAACACCGTTCTCATGTCCCCCATTGCTTTGCTGCCTTTGAAGGGGCCGCTCTGAAGAGGAGAGCGGCTGCTTGTTTCTTTTGAAAAGCTGAGTAAACAGACAGAAGCCCTGTTTGTTCTGTGTGCCTGGCCCTGCCATAGAAACCTCGCTATGTGGTTTGATCAGGCAGTCTGTGTGGTGGAAATCACAGGGCCAACCATCAGCCGCTCGCTCCAAGCATGCCAGCTACTGTCGGGATTTACACATTGCAGCTCCATCACATTAAAGGACGCTCATCACCTCCTCTGGGCAAGTGGTGTGGTTTGTGCCATGCAGCAAGACAGCAGGAAGAGTTAATCATGTTTAAGAGCAAGTCAAATTAACCTGAGGGTTTTATACATAGAATGACACAACATAATTATGTCAACGCAAGTGACATAATCAGTCAGTCCATCACATTGAACGTTCCTGCATGACTCTTAACTCATAGAGGAGACCACCGTAAGAGGCAATGGCTTGCAGGCCACACAATGAGTGGACACAGCGAAGGCAGGCTAGGCTGCTGCATGGCACTGGAACTCTGTGCCAACGAGACCCCATACCATCCAACCTCTGCTCCTTAGAGACAAGCTGACAGAGATGGGAGTAGACTCACACCTGGTGGCATGGATCGTGGACTATCTTACAGACAGACCTCAATATGTGCATCCTGGGAACTGCAGGTCTGACATTGTGGTCAGCAACACAGGGGTGCCGCAGGGGTCTGTAATCTCTCCGGTCCTGTTCAGCCTATATACATCAGACTTCCAATATGACTCGGAGTCTTGCCACGTGCAAAAGTTCGCTGATGACACTGCTATTGTGGGCTGCATCAGGAGTGGGCAGGAGGAGGAGTACAGGAAGCTAATCAAAGACTTTGTTAAATGGTGCGACTCAAACCACTTACATCTTAACACCAGCAAAACCAAGGAGCTGGTGGTGGATTTTAGGAGGCCCAGGACCCTCATGGACCCTGTGATCATCAGAGGTGACTGTGTGCAGAGGGTGCAGACCTATAAATATCTGGGAGTGCAGCTGGATGATAAATTGGACTGGACTGCCAATACTGATGCTCTGTGTAAGAAAGGTCAGAGCCGACTATACTTCCTTAGAAGGTTGGCGTCCTTCAACATCTGCAATAAGATGCTGCAGATGTTCTACCAGAGAGTTGTGGCGAGTGCCCTCTTCTACGCGGTGGTGTGCTGGGGAGGCAGCATAAAGAAGAAGGACGTCTCACGCCTGGACAAACTGGTGAGGAAGGCAGGCTCTATTGTAGGAGTAAAGTTGGACAGTTTAACATCTGTGGCAGAGCGACGGACGCTGAGCAGTCTCTTGTCAATCATGAAGAATCCACTGCATCCACTGAACAGGATCATCTCCAGGCAGAGGAGCAGCTTCAGTGACAGACTTTTGTCACTGTCCTGCTCCACTGACAGACTGAGGAGATCGTTCCTCCTCCACACTATGCGACTCTTCAATCCCACCCGGGGGAGTAAATGCTAACATTATTCAAAGTTATTGTCTGCTTTTACATGCATTTTTATTACTCTTTAATTTAATATTGTTTTTTGTATCAGTATGCTGCTGCTGGATTATGTGAATTTCCCCTTGGGATTAATAAAGTATCTATCTATCTATCTAGTCAACTCAGTTCAGGGAATTCTTCACCGATGGCAGGCTTGGAAAGTTGGGATGGTACTTTTGATGCCTCCAGGAGTCAGTTGATTAAAATAATTTGAGATATTCGAAAGAGTTCATGGCTTCAGATTAGCACAAATTCAACCAGGGCACTCGAGTGTCAAGCAGGCCCAGCAAGCCTGTGCCTTCCCAAATGTTTCCTTTAGTCTGCCCAGACTCTGGGGATAAAATGCCTGAATAAGTCGCCCTGATTTGAGGTGTTCATAAGAAACATAATGATTTACTTCATGAGGTACAAGTACATGATAGACAAGAAGAGTCACATTAAATATGTTTAACATCTAAATATGTAATAAAAATTTTACACATTAGACCCTCTGTCCATAGAGAGCTAGTAAAGGATCCAAAATCAAAAATAACCTCAGATCTGTACTCAATGACACTGAAAAAGCCTAAAACGACAGCTCACATGCTTATGTTTGACATTAGAGCTCTGGGTGAGGCTTTTAGAGGGAAAGGACAACCGGGAAAGAATCAAATATCAAACATATCATCATATTTGTGATCAGCAGCCTTAAAACAGCATAAAAGAACACTCCACATGCTCAAATTAACGATCCCCATTTTCTCAAAGTTTTGACTTTGACCCCTCGTATCCCAGTCCCCTGGAGTTGGTTGATGTGGCCTGAAGAAGTCCTTCTGATCATTTTTGCTGAAGATGCCCACTGTTTACTCTTTATTATAAAGGTGTAATTTCCTGCACAAAATATAGTCTAGTAATGTCCTAAAAATGAAGATTTACAGGTCCAGAGGGCCAAAAAGAGAAGGGAAACCGAAAAAGCTCAAAGTCTTTTATAATCAGACATCAGGGGCAAGTCACATTGTGCATCAAACGTGGGGATCCCTGAGGGTCAGGAGACGGCAGACCAAAAAATCAAAGTGATTTCAAAGTGTCGAGCAGTGCACAGAGTGACGTAAAGAATTGACTGTAGTGAGTCCCGCTCTCATCTCACAGGTCAGCTGTTCAGTTTTGTTTATTTATTTATGTATGTATTGTGGCACGCGGCTGGGGGTTGTACCCAGCCGGGATGCCAAGGAAGACCAGAGGAGGGCTTGTGCCTCCTCCAGACTACGAGGAGGACAACCACCCTGGTGCCTATGGGGACCACGCCAGGGGGCGTCCCGGTGCCTTTGGAGCCCTGGACCTCAGCACTTTCGCCACACCCGGAAGTGCTGGGGGGAAGAGGACCGGGTACACCCGGAGTGCTTCCGGGTGCGCAGCCGGCACTTCCGCCACACAGGGGAGTGTCGGCGGAAGAGTGTCGGGAGCACATCTGAGCGTGTATATAAGGGGCCGCCTCCTTCCATTCGATGGCTGGAGTCGGGTGGAAGTGGACAGAGTCTTGGAAGAGAGGAGAGGAGGCGGATCTGGAAAGGAAAGGCATTGTTGAGGGCCTGGACTGAGAGGGTGATTGGTGCTGCGGCACTGGGGTGTGTGTGTTCAGCATTGTATATATAGTGTAAATAAACGTGTTGGGAAGCAATCAAAGATGTCTACCTGTCTGTGCCGGGCTGCTCCCCACAGTATGTATTTATTTATTTTTACTGGAAGTGTTCCGTTTGGATGGATCTCCAATCCAGTTCTTCTACCAGGCATTCTGTGCTAGGACAGGCCTAAAGTGAAGAAGGGTGTCAGTTTCCTATGGGTGCAAATAGAAAAAAAAGCCTTCCTGGAATATTTGTTGAATTTCATGATTAACGTATCACTATTAGAGTGTGAAAACTGGGCAAAGCGTAAATAGTTTCTACACTCCTGGCAGGTATGGCACACATTTGCATAACCATTGGGCCACCAGTAACGCTACTTCCACGCTGGTACGTTCACTTGTGTTTTCACATTGCTATTTCCGTCAACACAAAAACAACCGAAAACACACAAGATGTAAATGTTCACGCACTGGCGGAAAAATCCTTGGAGGGAAGGTAACACTTCCAAGCCATAGATTTATCACAAATGCACATGCATGCAGCTTTCAAAGTGTACAAAAGACAATTTAGACACATACAGGTAATCAACACAACTTGTGCCATGGAAAGGAGCTCCTGTTTGTCTTCCGTTAAGGTTGACCAATCAGGGAATGAGATGTTTGAATCCAAATGGGGAAGGTCTACTTTGACGTGTGAGTCCCTGTCTTGCACCCCAAAACACAAAGCCGAGTCTCAGTACTTTAGCAAAACCAGCTTTACTCCGCTTGAAACAGGAACAGCATGGTAATTCATTGTAGTGGGATCTACCGCTCTCCTACAGACAGATAGAGCAATCAGGCAGGGTCATGGCCAAGTAATACTGTTCCCTGCGTTTATAATGTTCCTTGCATCACCGATTGACGACAGGTGCTTATAGCGTGACCGCGGTCAACTCGGATTTGCTTTCACGGCAAGCTGCTGCAGCACTGGGAGCCTGCAGTTGCCCTGGCATCGGAGAGGCTGTCTTCCACAGGCATGACGATCTCGTTTTGGGACGCTCTTCGGTGTGTCGTCCCATTGAGGGGAGTCCCAACAGAGTTTGGAAACCTTACAACATATAATTAACAAACAAGCAAATCAGAGTGCGTACACAGTCTGTGTTTTCAAAAGTCTACGTATTCACCCACCCACTCTGCAAACCTAAGCCGATGTTTTTAGACTTTTTCGGCTATGCAGAGTATTTTTCAAACATCTCCATTTTCGAGGATTAAAAAAACATCAGGATTGTGTGGATAAAAAGTGACAATAGAGACTAACATCTGTGTTTTTAAACAAAAACATAGTAGTGTGGATTTAGCTCTTAGATCTTAAACATGTAGGACCCCCCACCAAGCTGGCTCTCCTGCCTAATGCTGACGAACATGACCTGCTCCTTAGGAGCCACTGCTTACTTTACTGCTGTTTGCGCTCTCACCTTCCAGGTGGGACACTTGCTGCTGGTGGATTCTGCTCCTCCCAGCTGACACCAGAAATGACCCTGCCATGCATCAGTAGATCATAGTCAGTCTTAACCAAATGATTTCTATCCAAAGAAACTCACAGATCTTAAGTACATAGTCACGGAGTAAGTCAGAGATCAGGACTTAACTGTTGTAGCCTTAAGCCGACGTCACATTACTTGACTTTTAGTCAGAGGGGATGTCAAACTTGACAACTTCAGTTGCTGATCTCGTGGCGTGAGTTCATCAGATTACATGACTAGACACGACAAATTAAACAACTACTTGACTACTTTCCAGTATAGCTTCACGCTTCACACTTCACAGTATCGCCCCTTTTTTTGAAAGCCAATAGAGTGCCCCCAATAGAATTGGTGCCAGTGCAAATGTGTGACAGGGATGACAAGTTCATCTGTAATTTCTGCCCATTTTATCCATATGGATACACAAAACATGCAAAGTCAGTTAGACAATTCCCTCTTCTGTCTGGCAGGTCCAAAACACAACATGTCCCTTATTCCTCGTCACTGCATTACATGTCACATGCTGATTGATTTTCAGACCTCACGTACAGTACACTCAGCAGTTGGGTATGTCACATCACAAGACCGAAAGATTGCTGCAAGTACCTCGCTAAGCTAATGCAAATGAAATCAGCGACTTCACTGGAAAAGTCATGACATGGTCACACTACCTATCAGTAATTACATTTTCACACGGTGGAATGTGCAGCAAGGTGGAGTACTGTTTCTGCATTCAGGTTATTTTCCATGCAGAGTTTGCACGTTCTTCCCGTGTCTGCACGGGTTTTCCTCTCACATCTCAAATATGAGTGGGCTCTGTGATGGACTGGCACCCCATTCAGGGGTGATTCCAGCCTTACACCAAATGCTTCTGGGATAAGCTCCACACGAGCATGAATTGCAATAAGCAGTTATGGAGCATCTTAGAACACAAGTCCTTCTTTTAATTACATTAACTGATGGAGGCTGGCCCGTATATTTCATCTGTTTCCAAATTTCTACAGGTGGACATTTACAGAAGGTAAGAGATTTCCCCAGGTAACAAAAAGAATTGTGTGTGATTTCCAGCCACTCTTGTGGAAGAAATCATTATCTTAAATATATATTGTGGACGCTAGAGGCGCTGTTGCCCCGTTAAACTCACCAGACAGACGTCCTGGACACACGTTTAAAAGCACCAAGAATAATTCTTTAATAATTTCTTCAATAAAGTGCACAAAGCACCGCACGCTCCATAATTCTCCAATCAATAATAATAAACAATAATCAATAATCACAATAATCCTCCTCTCCACCCAGCAGCTCCGTCACTCTACCACCCAACTCTGGCTCAATCTGCTGGGTTTCCCATAGTCCTTTTAAAGTCCATGACCTGGAAGTACTCCTTTTCCGGGTCAAACGCCTTCTTCAAATATCCCGGAAGTACTGCGGGTTTCCGTCCTCGTGATTCCGAAGTACTTCCGGGTTAGCGTCACCATAATAGTCCCCGGGTTCTTGGTGAGCTCCCCACGGTACCCAACAGGGCTGAAGAAACAGACTCCATGTCCCATGCTGCCCTGCGGGAATCCGGGGAACCATTTCCATCCAGGAGAGCTGCCATCTAGCGTCCCGGGGGATGTAGTGCCCTGAAAAGGCTCTTTCTTTCAGTTGACGTCCCGGCAAGACGGAAACACTGGCCGTCCATCACAATATCTATTAACAATTAACCCGAAGAACCAGGCAGGAGGAAGCTTGTCCATTGAGTCTTTATTTTTCATCATGAAGAGGGTTACATTCCATCACAAGGAATGGTCACAAAGTAAAGAGATATTTTTATAGGTAACTGAATTTATATAACAGTACCAAATTAATGCGTACATATTCATCAGACATTTACTCTGACTGGCTCGTTGGCTTGCGGCATCTGAATATTTACTCTGGGTTGTTACAAGACATGAAATGTTTCTAGAGGAGAGTATAGCCAGTGTCACACACGTAGGAGGAGGCAGTCAACAAGCCCTGAGGTGAATAAAACATCGCAAGATGAAAGGTTGATTTGTGGTACTAACGCCTCCCTCTCTTTATCATCAGACCAAAAGAAGAAAAATAATTCATTGTACTCACCACTCCAGCTTCCGGATTCACAAAATCCAGCCACCCAACGGCACTTTCACATCTGGCTCCCGATGAGGACATCACTTCTGGTCTCCCGTTGATGGTGTCACTTTCCAGCTCCCAATGATGACGTCACTTCCGTTGCGACCACAATGACGTCACTTCCGTCAGCCATGTTTTTCTATATAAATGCCATGTCACTGTTTCTGTTGATCTACTGCTTTGCTTTTTGATCACCTTTTTTGCAATCATTTTGTTGCTTGTCTGCTGGACATTATACAAGGACATTCCCCAACTCTTTTTTCTGTTGTGGAGAGTCTTTTTTTTCCCGACACAAGCTTAGATTCCCCAAAATAAAAGTCTCATTTCTACTACATTCTTGATCCTTACAAAACTTTTCAATACTTCTCGAGTTCCTGGATGTGTGACATCTGTCACATCTTACTGGGTACATGATAGTCAGCCAACATCTTGAACCATCTTGTTCTTTGTTGTCCACTTGACCTTTATCTGGCTTCCTGATACGTTTCTGACATTTATTAACCCTTTTATACCACTTCTACGATAGATGCTTTTTAATATGGAAAGCATAGCAAAACACTTATTGTGCATTAACTATGTTACTCCGAATAGACTATGAGGCCCCTAAAGTCTCATTTTTCTTCCAAACTCTGGCTCCCCATTGCGTAAACATACTTACATAAAAATCCAAAATCCATTTACATTCTATAGCAGCTCTTCCTGTACAGTGCTGCCCGTGCATTGGTGCTACTTCCGCATTTCTACAAGTCAAACAAACAGTGGCACATTGACTGAGCTGCTCTGGTCACACAGGTGGTCAGCCGACTGGGGTCAATCTGCCCAGCCATAAGTACGTCATCAGTCTTTATATCCTAAAGCCTTTTTGCACCATGAAGCCAAGTCATACGTAACGCTAATGTATAGGTGCGCTTACACAAGAGCAGTCTAATGCCTCAGCCACTAGGGGGCCACACGAGCCAACACCCCCTACTGTCAGAGAGAGGCTTCAAGTCCGCCATCTTTGAAACTCGGCTTTGATGGCTCTGACTGACGCAGAGATACTTCAGAGGATGACCTTTCCTTCTGAACTTTGTAAAGTTAATAAAAAAAAAATAGTGAGACAATTAAACAAAAAATCTCCAAGACAGGCTTAAAAAAGATCAAATTCATCATAAAGACCTTCAAAAGCGTGCTATCATGTCTATTGATCTTCATTCCAATTTCAGTTCTCGGCGAGATGCAGGCAGGTTTTGTACTGATCTTATTCCCTTCATCCATAATTACTAATACACTTGTAAGACCAAGGGCAACATCAGAACGCGTGCAGCCTGAGCGCCGCTCCAAATCTCTGCAGGCCCCTGGTGCAACACATCGCCCTCAGGCTAGACTTTCTCCCCATGCTTACCTGGAGCTATGGGCTTTTTTTTAAACAATACATAGAGATTTGTTTAATAAGAAATGAGACCCATCATGTAAAGTTGCTTTTGTCTTCCTTTAGGAGGAACGTTCAATCCTGACAAGGGTCCTGAACGGTGCCCTCCTTCTCCCTGCCGTCCCGCCCCATCCATCTGTCCACACTAAGCTGCTGTGAAGTTCCATATTTGGGTCCTTTGGCTCCTTTTGAAGCTTTTTTTTTCTTCTTTTTTTTGCAGCTCAGGCTCTTTCTGTTTAACATTACGCGTGTTAGAAGTTGCCAACTGGACTGTTTTACGGGACGCAGTTCCAAAACGGGTCTCGATAGGGGTCACCGCTCGGCTGACTTCTGTGAAGCAGACCTCTTTAATTTGTTTACTAATTTGGATCATAAAGAGAGAGTTTCCCATTAGGATGGTAATACAATACGCCGCAGTTACCACCACTTCGGGATCCGCAGGCCACATCTGGGAAGAATATGAAATTCAACAGCAGCGCTCTCCAAGGACAACGTTCAAGAAAAAGAAAAAAAGAAGAAGAAAGGCGAAAGGCGGAGGCAGGTAGAACGGGGGCTCCAGCTGACTGAAGGGATTTTTCAGCCAGTTTCTTTCCAAAGCCTGGTGACATGTTTAACAGAAGATGTATGGAGTCTCATGTAGTCTATAGATCTACACGTGGACCTTTGTCTGTTGTGGGGTTTTGGCACATGAAGGGTCTATTTCTGAAGTTACGTACTTTTAGGATTGATCTTAAAATTAAAATGTTTATTTCTATTTTGTCTGTATTATCACTAAAAGCTACTGTATTGCTTACAGCCCTCAACACTGTAGGTGTGTGTTACCTCTTTTAGGAAAGGCACTAAACGGGCTTCATGGGTTCTTTTTTATTGGTCATCAAGAAGAAAAGTCCCTAAACTGTACCTCAGCTTATTATCCTCATTTTACATGTAGACCCCACAATACTCACCCTTGGGAAGCTCAGCAGTGATGGGCTGCATGCATGTCTCATTACATGATTTTTTGTCGTGGGCCAAATGACATTTGCCAATTGCAGTTGCTGCACCGTCACACAACTGAAAATCACAGCCCATGTCACATTTACTGGCCAAGCGCCGATCTTCCCGCACAGCTGTGCTCGCCCCTTTTTCTAAAAGCCAATGACGTGTTGCAGACAGAGCGGCGCTTTATGAAGGGTTAACAGCGATCTCTGTTCTTTCATTCGTTTCTCCATTCTGCTATGGTATGTAAAATACAAGACATCAGACAGACGAGCGTCTCTTGCATTTGTGAGGTTCTGTTTGTGTATGCTTCTTGTTTCTCGTTGCTACATTCTATGCATTGAAGTTCTGGATGAGCCATTTGGGTGTCAACTCTTCTGTGTACACAAAGCCCTCCCTTCCAAATAACGAGAAAATCAATCTAGCCAGTCATAGACTAGTTGGTCTCACTTGTTGCGTATGGACTTTACGAGAGCGCACCACCGGCTGCCTCCATCTGCCCAAGATTATGTAAATGAAGGCTCCGACTGAAAATCGCTGGAAGAGTTGTCTAAAGTGACATGGCCTTTACAGTCGGCTTCACACAGTTTTCCAGCACTGAGGAGACTAAACAAGGGGGTCCCCTTTTTCATGCAGGACCTGAACTAGCTAGGAACAAAGACTCCTAAGCCCTGGGTGATTGCCAGTGTCAGGTAGCTTCACATCAGGTAGTCTGCCTTGAGCAGCTATGGAGTACTTTATACATCAGGAATCGTCCACAGAGTATTGCAGGTGGCAAACCTTGGAAGAATGAAACTGAAAACCAGAAGAACAAGGAAAATCTGAAGAACAGCCAAAAGAATGCGAAAAGCTCTCAAATTGTCTGTTTATTACAGTACTTTGATGACTGGTGTGAGAATGGAAAAGAGACAAAAACGCTCATAAAGGTTTGGGGAATTTCCCCGTATAGTATGTGCTGGTCCGAGTCTATTCAGACTGAAACAAAACAGAACGAGACACAATGGGACAATGAAGCCAGGAAATGACAGGATTTTATATAGAACTGGCAGAAAGTGATGTACAAAGGAAATGATAATGGAGAGAAGCGATGGAGGCGATGTTGAACACAGAAGCCGGAAGTGATGTCATCGAGTTGGGACGGAAGGTAAACAGTCGTTGCGGGGAGTGCGGAAGTCAGACCGTCTTATGGAGACGTCGCTCTGGTGGTTTTCCAAAAGATATGGACTTTAATCTTCTGCTTTTCTGCTGAATAAATAGAGAGAGAGGTTAGTACTCCGTTCCAAACTCGCTTTCTTTGTGTTGTCACACCTCATTGAGCCTGTCAACTGCCCCCTAATCACGCGTGTGAGACACTGGTCACAAAGGATTTACAGGAACAAAGCAATAGTTGCATCCTGCTAAAAAATGACAACATATCACGTTATCTGTCTTATTATTAGTATGTGGCTAATGCATTTACATTTATTTATTTGGTGACGCTTTTATCCAAGGTGCGCTACAACATTTGAGACGTTGTGCCACAGCGCAATGATACACAGGTTGGCTCTTGTGATTTGCACATTTACAATTTGAGGATCCACCTATTTGCAGGTTTGTTATCAATAATTAAATTATTTTGCGAGCTTTGTGGAAATCTGCAGATGATGCTGTAGCAGTGCTACTTAAATGGACTGCAAATCCCAGCAGCCCCTGGAGTACTGTATCATTGGGTAGCTTCGGTGGTTGCCACCAGGGCTGTTGAGTGAAAGATGAGGGTGCTAGCTTCAAAAGGGAGTCTTAAGAAGCCAACAGGATCGTAATCGGTGGTGTCTTTTTTTTTGTCAACGCTTCACTGAACAATTGGAATACCATTACACCCATCAGATTACAGTTTTCACTGAATTTATGCTCTTGTCTTGTGTCCTCTTATTCATGTGATTTTGACTTTTGAGTTGGAAAACGTTTTCGTCTGGGAGCAACTTCTACAAATGTTCACATACATTGGCATCACGGTACGACAAAACGTTTACATACCTTTCAGGAGGAGCTTGTCTGCAGGGGATTTCATCACCATCATCTAGAACAGGGGTGCCCACACTTTTTCGGCTTGCGAGCTACTTTTAAAATGACCAGGTCGAAATGATCTACCTACATTAAAAATGCTATATTTATATGTACATACTGAGTATACTTTATACATAAAATGTATGTTGTGGTACCTTGCATAACTAAATAACCTTTATGGCACAATAACAATTCAACACAGTTATGGTCACTACAGTACTTGGATTTAATAATTGTCATGTGGGAAAAGGCTGACTCGCATAAATAAGTAGAGCCGAATAATGCAGTCAAGGAGCTTTTGAATTCAGCAGAGTGAAAAATGATGGCTGTCCGATTAACTGCGATCTTAGTTCCCTCTCCTTTCTCTTTCTCAGATCGCTTTTCGGAAGGAAGTCAGTTTCGTAGTTTTTATGAACAGTTCGAAAGTGCCATTCTACATTTTCCTACTTTGGAATAGCAATGATAGATTGACAGATCAGACAAACGCACTTCGATTGTGACATTGTGAGAAAAAAATCCTCTTCCAATTCCACATCCAGTGGCAGTGAGGAACAAAGACAGAAGAAGGAACAGCAAGTGGGACTGGGGCCTGACTGTTTCTACAAATCCACATACCCAAAAGTGTACCAAGAAAATATCCCCCACACCATTACACCACCACCACCAGCAGCCTGAACCGTTGTTACAAGGCAGGATGGATCCATGCTTTCACATCGTTGACTCCAAATTCTAACCCTTCCTCTCCGATACCAACACTCATCAGACCAGGCATTTTTCCAGTCTTCTATTGTCCAATTTTGGTAAGCCTGTGTGAATTGTAGCCTCAGTTGCCTGTTCTTAGCTGAAGGAGCGTCACCGGTGTGGTCTCCTGCTGTTGTAGCCCACCTGCTTCAAGTTTTGACGTGCCATTCGCTCAGAGATGCTCTTCTGCATACCTCAGTTGTAACGAGTGGTTATTTGAGTTCCTGTTGCCTTTCTGTGAGCTCAAACCAGTCTGCCCATTCTCCTCTGACTTCTGGCATTAACAAGGCATTTTCACCCAGAGAACTGCCGCTCACTGGATATTTTCTCATCTTCAGATCATGCTTTGTAAAACCTAGAGATGGTTGAGCGTGAAAATCCCAGTAGATCAGCAGTTTCTGAAATACTCAGATCAGCCCGTTGGGGACCACCAGCCATGCCATGTTCAAAGTCACTTAAATCACCTTTCTACATATTGTGGTCTGGACAATGTCTAAAGGCAAAAATACATTGACTTACTGCCTTGTGATTGGCTGATTAGATATTGGTGTTAACAAGCAGGTGTACCTAATAAAATGGCCAGTGAATGTATAACTATAATAAGAGAGCAAACCACAAACACAGGCAAATGAAAATAAACAGTAAGTGATGCACTGGTCATCTTTGTGATCAGCAGGCCAAAATCAATGAGATGCACCCAGCAGTGTTCAGGAGCCAACATCTTCATTGTCCGGTGCCATCAATTCCTTACATCTACATTGAGGAGTTGCTGTCCATTCTTCCATCTGAAACTCCTTGAATTGTCCTCAGTTCCTTGTCACTAAAAAGCTTCATTCAATTTTTACCATGATATCTGGGGATGGTGACCAGGCCATTGCAAGGTGTGAACTCTGACCTGCCTAACTCATCATGTTATACAATTAGAGGTTTGGCTTCAGCTCAAGAGACCGAACTGAAAGACTTGTGCTTTAAAATCCAACATTTTTGCCACTGTGGGGCAACACCCCCTGAAATGCTAGCCCACAACGATGAATAGTTTCAAATCGCTGTACATCATTTTTACAATGAGAGCGTATCGAGTTAAGGTACTTGCTTACGGTGACATAAGGAGTCCGTGCCGGGGACTGAACTGGCAGCCACATATTTTACAGTTCAGCTCCTTTGCCACTAGGGGGCCAATTGCAGAATCTGTATGTAAATTGGCATCTTCCTACTGCAGGAACCAAAGAGTAACCCATAACGAGGCAGCCCCTGAGCCACATTTGTGGGTTGTGTTCCGAGTGCACAACAGGAAATGTAACTTTTATGCCAAATATGTGAACTTTGACAAACGAGAGGAGACCATTCAGTCCATCAAACCCATTTTTTTAGTTAATAGCTAAGCTGTCTTAAAATGTCATTCAGATTCTTCTTAAGTTGTCAGGTTTCTGCTTCCGCTCCATGTCTCAGTAATTTGTTCCTGATTCCCACAATTCTTTGCGTAAAGAAGAGCTTCATGTTTTGAGTTTCAAATGCACTTCCCATTAAAGTTCACTGATGTCCTCAAGTATGTGACTCACCCTTAAGTTGAACGAATGGTGCTGGATTTACTTTATTGAGGATTTTAAATACCTGAACTTGAAGAAGAGTGATGTGGTGTGAAGTGCAATATAATCGGGAGTTGACCAGGGACCCCTTGCACCATATCACTTTGAAGTGATCTCGTCTTCATGGAAGAGATTATTGCTTTGATGAGGCGACTATGAAGAGTGATGTGGTGTGAAGTGTGCTATTCCATCTTCACCAGTAACACTCCAAAGTCCAGACTACCAACAGATTTGTAAGATGGCGCCAGTACTTGTGGTCAACTACTCAGCACAATTCATCGCCAGAGTTCCACCCACCATAGTTCCTGGTAGAAATCCTGGAGTAGGAGCTAACAAAAGTACCAGGAACTACAAATGACCCGAGTTCCTGTGGTGGGAATTCTGCAAAGGTTCCTGAGTTTCTAAAAAGTCCCTGGTCTCAGAAAAAGGTTTGTGTGGTGGGACCAGACCCTTATGTGAAGTTGTCACAGGGCGTGGATGCCACCTTATGCCTGTTGCTAGTCTCCAGTAAGATTTGAATAATCAGAAGTACCACTGGGTATGAAAAGATGATGAAAATGAGCTAGCGGCTCATTTAGATCAGAACATTTAGGCAGCAAACACAACTCATGATTTATAAATGTCTGAATTATGTTGAGAAGGAAGAATGAAAAACAACGAAGCACATTGCAATCGATTAAAAACGCACACAGGAACTGGCATGAAGTCTTCAGGAGTGGCTAAACAGGCTGCATGGCACCAAAACTATGAAATAAAATGTCACCAAGTCTGCCCGTCGCTCCCAGCCCTTGAGACCACCCTTAACTGCATGTTTTTAATCCTTTTGAAATTTTTTCTCCCCCACCGTAGGATTTTCTGTTTATTACGGGATGTTGCCAAATAGACTGTTTTAGTGGACGCAGTTCCAAAACGGGCCTCGCTGGGGGTCACTGCTTGGCTGATTTGTGTGGAGCAGAGTAAGATGAGAATTCACGGCTACTGAATACAGCAGAGGCCAAGAGCGACTTCTGTTTGAATTTGAAAATTGACATCTTAAAAGCGGGTAGCACGGTGGGAGTGCTGCTGCCTTGCAGTAAGGAGATGAGGATACGCGTCCAGGATCCTCCCTGCGTGGACTCTGCATGTTCTCCCCATTTCTGAATGGGTTTCCTCACACAGCCCCACAAAGACATGCAGGTAAAGCAGATTGGCGATACTACACTGGCCCTAGCATGCAGCTGCTGGGTGGGTGTGTGTGTTCATCCTGTGATAGGCTGGTGCCCGTCTAGAGTTTGATCCTGCCTTGCAGTCTGTGTTGGCTGGGTAGGCTCCTGCAACCATAGAGACCCTGTTTAGGACTAAGCGGGTTAGACAATGACTGACTGACATCTTAAAAGCCACTGCAACAGTCACTGGGTGAGGACTTTGAAGAATCAACGAAGAATCATGCATGTGTGACTATATATATATATATATATATACAGTATATATATATATGTA
>JANRMT010062806.1:91802723-91868574 GCA_026402145.1 Polypterus bichir lapradei
GGTGGCAGTGTGACGAAGTTGCTTCGGAAGACGGCGTTAGCCGCGGAGCTCAGCTCAGAGCGAAATGAGGTAAATGGGAGGGGAGATGATGACGTGACTCCCCCACCTGCCTTAACTGTCAATCCCCCACAAACACAGTCTCTCGGAATTTGCATAAGCACACCCCTTCACCTGCAATTTTAACTTAGTTACAAAGTGATCAAAACTCTCGTTTATATCCTGCGTCCTCTCATTAAACTTGTATCCCGCATTACCCGTGGGCACGAAAAGCACCAGCGGCAGCCTGTCTATTAAGTTAATTTAAAGTTTAGGTTTATACCTCGCTTTGTTTCCGAAGTAGCTGTACTGATGAATATGGTAGTATGTCACTCGCTCGCTTCTTAATGTTTCGCTGCCTTCTCAATTATATAATGCATGTTTTGTTCAGTGTATTTTGGAGCTCTTCCTGGTTTTCTACATAGTGTGTTGACAGTCAGTTCACGTGATTACGTGGGCGGCGTAATGATGTCACACGAAACTCCGCCCCCACGGCGGTCAAGCTCAACTCCATTACAGTAAATGGAGAAAAATACCTTCCAGTTATGACCATTACGCGTAGAATTTCGAAATGAAACCTGCCCAACTTTTGTAAGGAAGCTGTAAGGAATAAGCCTGCCAAATTTCAGCCTTCTGCCTACACGGGAAGTTGGAGAATTAGTGATGAGTCAGTCAGTGAGTGAGTGAGTGAGTGAGTGAATGAGTGAGTGAGTGAGTGAGGGCTTTGCCGTTTATTAGTATAGATATATATATATATAGATATATATATATATAGATAGATATATATATATATATATATATATATATTGTTACAAACTCCACACAGAGCCATAGCAAGTTTGGGGCAGCCACCCATATAATTGGTATCCTGGCTGCAATGTCGTAAAAATGAATAAAGCACTGATGTGCACAAAACTGAGTCCAAAACAGAACTGAGGGAATAGGGAGAAGGTGGAGGCTTTTAAAGGGGAAGACAGGAAGTGAGGTCAGAAGGGTCGGGCTTGTGAAGGTCTTCAACCATAGGCTCAAGCCTGGACCTGACATCACAGGGGCTGGAGCCGGCAAGGTCTTCTTCCATATGCTCGGTCCCAAAAGTGACGTCAAGAGGACCAGGTGGAATCTCCCATGACTGGTCTGCAGGAAAGGGAGAAAAAGAGTCCGTGCACTCTGCCATATCCTGGTCTGAATCAGAATTGCCCTCACTCAAGCCCTTTAGCTGCCTCCCATGTGCACATGTGACACTATATATATATATATATATATATATATATACACACATGCACATATACACATACAGCACCTTCATAAAGTCTGTCTCTCTGTATATATACTGTATATATATACAGTATATATATATAAGTGTATATGTATGTTATAGTTATGTATGTTATACAGTATACATATATGCACACATATACAAATACAGCACCTTCAGAAAGTATTTAGGCCCTTTCAATTTGTCACAGCTTACTATGTTGCTGCCTTCTGCTAAAATAATTTATTTTTTTCCCTCATCAAGCAACACTTAATACCCCAGGATGACAAATGAAAAGAGGATTTTAGAAAGTTCCGCTCCTACAGACCCTTTACTCCGTCTTTAGTTGAAGCAACATTGGCAGTGGATTTCAGCCCAAAGTCTTCTTGGATCTGATGGACCTGGGTTTGGAATTTCTTTAATCTTATTTTGTTTTTTTTAATTTCTTGTCATTTTTCGCACACTCCAACTTACTCTCCAGAGACACACAGAGTTTACTTGCGGTCAGAGCGCAGGGTCAGCTATTTGTAGAGCGCCCCTGAAGCAATTGCAGATTAAGGGCCTTGCTGAAGGGCCAACTGAGTAGCATTCCTTTCTGTCACTGCCAGGATTCAAACCGGAAACCTTTGAGCTACCAGCCCAGATCCTTCAGCCTGAGAGCCACCACTCCAAATGAATGCTCTGCTCCCACCTTCAGTGGCCTGGAAGTCTTTTTCAGATTCAGCTACTTCAAGGTCGACTCTAGGCCCCCCATGGCCCTGCTCTGCATTGTTGGGTTTTGAAGACAGGTTTATGAATGGATGGACTGCTTCAGGGAGGTTATCCTCCCACCAACATGGCTTGAAGTCGGCCACTATGCACTGGTATGGTGTACTTAAAGTTGTCCATTTCTTTTGCAAGTAGTAAATGATGGATACTGGCACGTCCTGCTGTGACCTTAAAGGGGAACCAAACCCACCCAGCCACGCTTTCTGATGGACGGTACATATCTCACTGCATTCCAAACCCTCCTCATACCAACCCAACACCATTTGCCACACAAGATCGTGTTCTGCTTTAGCACTTTCTATAAATATTAAAAAATACATTGTCCACACTCGTGCTTTACAATGGAGGCCATGGGTCACAGAACACCACCAAAAAACAAAAGCATAACCAATGAAGGGGCAAAGGTTTTGTTATATGAAAACATGCCTTCCATGTTTCCAATGCTTGTTTGTCACAACAATTAACATAATAATATTTTTCAAATTTGTTTTTGAAGAAATAAATTTGGGTTGAAAAATACCAAAGTTGTTTTTCAAATTGGTTGCCTGTAAGCCTCTTCAAAATGGTCTTGGATGTAATTTTGGTTCATGACTCAAAGATCACCCAGTGTTGCAGAATATTTGGAAGTGGTCTTCAGCCCGGTGGGGGCAGTCCATATTCGGAAAAGGCTTCTCTGTGGTCCTGGCCCAGTTTTTTCAAAGAGTTATTCCTCAAGACCCTTTTAGGCCAGGTTTATACTACACACAACGTGACTCATACTCCAGCGGACGCTCCTGCTATGCTAGTGTTTTACTGTTTATACTTTACGTAAACCTGGAGGAATTCACCAGGTGGCAGTGCGAGATATTATCACGGTGAGAACAGGTTCGGCTTCGCTGTGTTGTGAATTGCCTGGAACATCCATTAAATTCTGATGACACCTTACCGCAGTATCTCTGAAAAGGATGTTAAATGATTAAATCCATCAGTCCAGGGATTTGTCCATTTCAGCAAGCATTGGGCACGAGGCAGAAGCAATCCCTACATGGGGCATCAGCTCATCTCAAGGTGAATACAAGCACACACATACACGCTGGCGTCATTTTAGTGTCACCAAATCTGCACATCTTTAGAAGGAAACCAGAGCACACTGTGGAAACCCAGCAGGAAAACATGAGAACTCCAGGCAGGGAATACCAGCGACGTGACTCCCTGTGAGACAGCAGCGCTACTGCTCTGCCACTGTGTCACCCCCATGTGTGTAATTATTAACAGTGTTTATTATTTAAATGAAATTAACAACTTATCTGTAAAATGTAACATACATACTTTAATGTTACATATTGCACGGCCATATCAGGCTCACTCTTGATATCGGGAAGAACATTGTGTCTTATGTATTGAATGACTGGGACAGGTTCAAGGTGTGGACTGATGACGGTACAGGAGATAATTATACTACACAGGAGCACTAGAAGAGTGAAATGCTTAAGCCCTTCACCTATGGTTCTGCATGTGAGTTGATGGCTGCCGCTGAATTGTTCGGTTGTCGCTTTCAAGTGTACCGAAATGGCCAAATATTTTACACCTTTCGTCAACCGCCAATGCCTCTTAAACATCTTACATTCACAGGTGACGATTTCAGTAGTGGACACTTTGATGTTTATGAATGTTTAAACTCTCAAAAGCTGGATGTGAAGTTATCGATGAAACCGGTTGTAAGCTTACAACGCTTGAAAGATGCCGAATGTCACTTCAACACAAGTCCTGCAAATACTGTCATAATTGAAACAAACCATGAACCTCAAACTGATTATGACAGCAGCAATCCAAGCTGTGAGATTTGAGACAAGATTACTGTTCACATGGCCAACTGTAAGTTGCATGCTCAAGAGTAAGCTCAGCGCACAGCTTGGTCATGTTACAACCGGAGGGCCGAACTGACAACGTGGTATGCAAAGAGATCCTTAACAAATAATTATTGGCATATTTTCCCTCAGTTTATAAAGGTTACATTTTCTTCTTAATAAAAATTTTAATGCAGTACTTCGCCGCTGCAAAGCGCGGGTATTTTGCTAGTTTAACATAATCCTGATACTCTGTATGTTCAATTCATCATAATAACTATTCATGGTGGCTCTAAAATCGGTACTGACCCCTACTTTCTCTTCTGTTTCTTTTTTCCGGTTTCTTTGTGGTGGTGGCCTGCGCCACCTCCACCTACTCAAAGCTTCATGATGCTCCAACAATGATGGATGGATTAAAAGGCAGAAGTCTACGTGACCATCATCATCATCAAGTCCTTCTGTGAAAACCCTAACTCCAAAGAAGACTGTTTCATTTATGTTAGGTAGAATGCCCAGAGGGGACTGGGCGGTCTCATGGTCTGGAATCCCTACAGATTTTATTTTTTTTCTCCAGCCGTCTGGAGTTTTTTTTTGTTTTTTCTGTCCCCCTGGCCATTGGACCTTACTCTTATTCTATGTTAATTAATGTTGACTTATTTTGTTTTCTTATTGTGTCTTTTATTTTTCTATTCTTTATTATGTAAAGCACTTTGAGCTACTGTTTGTATGAAAATGTGCTATATAAATAAATGTTGTTGTTGTTGTTGTTGTTGTTAATGCATTTCATCATGAAAGTGAAATCAAGTATAAATCTAAGGATTCTAAATGTGCAGAAAGTTGGAATATCATACATTTAATGTGTTCTGTGTGGTGATCTATTGCTGTTTGCCGCTGCCGTCAGTTCAGGAGGAAGCCCTGGAAAAACAAGACAGTACAAAAGATGGTATGTGAGACTTTTAAAATGTATCGTGTCATTACGATCGGGAATATTAGGCGCTTGAATATAAAAGCACCACGAATGCATCTGTATGTCGGTATTTTGCCTCACCACATCGAACCATTCATCAGACATCGAAGCGCGCACATCGATCCTCAAAGCAGCTTTCTGTCTCATGTATAGTAAACAGAGACACTGACGTCACGTTCCAACTTTAGCACACTGCGCCCCCCGACTTTTTGCTGGTACTGCAACTCGCGCACGCACTGCGTTCATTTCTGAGGACCTGGTCAGAGGACGCATCAAATGAACGCTGGGAATGCGTGGCAGCCATGATGCGGGCGCGTACTCGTTCTGAGCGTGAAGTATAAACGAGCCCTTAGATTAGTTTGGGTAACTAGAAACTCCATTGGTAATTGGAAGGAATCAACTACCCCCTCAGCGGCCTGGATCTCCCACCACTTGATTCAAAAGCCTCAGTCCTTCAAACCACAGTTCAAGTGAAATGACAACGTGTGAAAAGATGGGTAGATGTTTGAGTGCAGGTAGGAGACCTGACACGAAGCTATAGCATCTCTGAAAGTCACTTTAGTCACCTTCCAGTTGGAGGACACATCTCTAAGACATAGCAGAGATTCTGTAAGGTCTCCCTAATTGCCACCTCTCACTCCACTTGTGCTGCCCAGCTTGTCTCTCAACAAAGTGGCAAAGTGCTCACAACATACACAGCACCCTGGCCCTTCTCAGCCATCTTCTTTTTTCTACACCAAGCCTCCATTATAGACCATCAGGCTTCAGACTGCAGCCACTTCCGTCATATTGGAGACCATAAAACAATTTTTCACAAATGAAAGCCCTTCATTTTTAAAGGTGTAGATGTTTTACATGGGTGTGGACACCATTGTTGCTGCATTGTGCAAAAGGACTGGGGCTTGGCTGTTGAAAGAATCAGCCATGTCTGTGAGTCTCTCACAATGAAAACAACGACACTCTTGGATCGCATTTAACTGGATGCAGTCTAAGAATTCCAATAAACCTGGCTTGTTGAATAAAATTCCTCTTGTGACTTGAAGGCTCTTTCCACTGGCATACTGCCCGAGATGCAGAAATGACAGCCAAATCCCGAAAAGCCGTGTGTAAAGTCAGAGACGTGCATTCCCATTGTTCCTGTCAGATTCAAAAGCCTAGCATTAGAATGGCAAGTGCAACACCACAGTTACACAAAATCACTCACCGCCTCCAGATGGGTGGTCTTCTGTCTATATCAGTGGTGCCTCCAGATGAAGAATTATGACTGTGGTCAATAAAATTCATTGGAAAAATGAAAGACCACTGTACAGTCATTGGGGGCGATGGTGGGGATTTATCAGGACAAGATGCAGGAGAACAGGGGTCACTGTAGGCAAAGCTGATGTTGATATCTGAAACACTAACCACATAAAGAAAAGGTCTGAAAATACGGCACGTCTGGTTAAAGACACGAGATCTTCAAGTCAAAACAACAAGAAAGACAGGCCTCATGACTAAATGACACATAACTGTGACGAGAACAGGCCATTTAACAAAACAAGCTTGCCCAGCTTCTTCATCTGATTTATCCAAAATGACATCATGTCATGTTTTAAGGTCTACTTGGCAATTTATTCCAAAATTTCTGTGGTTCTCTTTGTGATAAATGTGCTCTTACTAAGTGTTCAACTGTGTTCTGTGTTCTTGTTGAACTCGATTTAAATTAACAGCCGAGTACATCTGTACTAGAACATAACGACATAAGAAACGAGAGGAGACCATTCAGTCCATCAAGCTTGTTTGTTTAGCTAATAGTTAAACTTTCCCAATATCTCGTCAAGATGTTTCTTAAGAGGTGATCCAGGCTTCTGCTTCAATGCCATGTCTTGGTAGTTTTTTTCCTGACTCCCACAATTCTTTGAGTAAAGAAGAGCTTCCTGGCTTCACTACTAAATGCACTGCTCTTTAATTTCCACTGATGTCTGTGAGTATGTGACCCATCAATAAGCTGAAAGAATTCCACTGGATCTCCTTTGTCGATACCTTTGAGGATTTTGAAGACCTGGATTAGGTCTCCATGCAGCCAACAGTTCTAATTCTCTGAGTCTGTCCTGGGATGCACATGGTTGCTTTCCACTGTGCAGCTTCAAGTGTTGCTATGTTTGATTTTCTTCATAATGCTAAACACCTCAATCATGGCACCTCTTAATCTCCATTTGCTTAAATTAAAAGGTTCAACTCCATCAATTGTTCTTCATCGCTCAGGTTATGTCATAGCCAAGGGGTCATCACTAGTTCATGTTGTCTTCATTTGTTGATGTCTCTTGTAATTGAATATGTGATTTTTTTTTGTGATTGGTTTTTTCTATATTGCTCTACAGTACTTTAAGCCTAGGGGGGGCCCAACACTGCAGTTGTGGACTTGTCTCTGCTGGGCATCACAGGGATAGCAAGGAGTAGAGCCATCATTGCGGCTGCCTGTAAAGCCTCCAGATGACTCAGGATGAGGAGGAAGAGTGTGAAAACGCCTACAGTGATCTTCAGACCAGCTATCAGCTGCTAATGGATATTACCCTGCAATGACGGTGAGCTTTGTGATGGGTGCCATATAACATAATGAAATTACAGATACAAACGCCACCCACAAAACTAACTTCATCTCCTTTCCAGGAGCTCCGCAACCCTTCCTTTTATCCAATTTGAAGTATAAGAAAGCGACGTTTGGGGTCACCATAAAAATACAAAATAAGAGCAAGGAGAAGCTTCATTCTGTCCCCCTTCCAAGCTCTCCAGCTGCACAAGGAGCATCCTGTGGATCAGAGGCATCTGCTGTTGCTCTCTATGTCTTCTGAAAATGTCAGAAGGAATTGAATGATTTTCTAGGCTCCTCAGAGGTCAGCTCAGGTCACAATCACTCTGATGGTCCTGTTCAACATTAGAAGCCCGGAAGCAGATGACTTAAGCAGGCGAATCTTTTGTACTTTGGGCACAGAGGATGGGCTTTGATCTTTGACTGTCAGGACTGGACAAGAAAAATCAGTGTGCCACGCACCTCTGGGTTTTAGGGGCTGTGGGCCTCGAGACAGCTGATGAGCACCCTGACCTAAACAGTGGGGTGGCCCATTCCTTTTGCCACACCTGGTCATTTACTGGCCCCTCAATCCATGGGGACTGCATTGTTCAGCCCTGGTTTGCCAGAGCAGATCTGACCGGATGAGAATGGCGAGGCCCAGCCACACTCTGCGAATCTCTCGACACTCCTGCTGAAGGATAACACGGCGACAGGAGGTCACCGGGGGGAGAGTTGTGCAGACACTTTAAAAGCAAAGTCAGGATATCGATGCTCTCCACTTTACATCTAACTTAATAAAGACGGATGCCGAGAAGGTTGCTGGATTGATTCTCAATATTTCTTTAAACAGTAATCAATGCGAGGGGCAGGAGAATCGACAGAGGTATCAGCAAATAAATGGCATGTTATGAAATTAATTCTCAGGCTCCGGGGTCTGCTGAGTGGTAAGTATGTTGCTTGGATTACAAAGTCCCCTGCAAAGATGCACATTTAAAAGCGACGCACCGGAAAACAGATTTACGCAAAAAGAAACACTTTGCCATTGATTACTTGCAAAGACAAGCTAGCAATTTTATTTTATTGACAGAAAACTATTAACCAAGTGGCATTCGGTCTGAGCAGCTGAAACTTAATCAACTTCAGTGAAAGGCATCTCCTTTACCGGAGGTGACAGCCACCCCCTCGGCTACATTAAAAGATTTTTGCTATGGCCCACCGCAAAGCCATTATTTAAAACAGCACACCCAGTGATTGCTCTCGTGCCTAAAGTGAAGTAAATCCTATTTAGGCCCGCCGGTCAAGATAGAGGACCTCTCTGCCATCTGTATACAACTCTATAGTCCCCTCTGAAACGGTCACGGGTGCTCATTCTAATTCTTTCCAGATGCAGAATTAATTCATCTGTCAGTCACACCTTGAAGAAGATCTAGCGAATCCAGTAGCCCTTTGATGAATTCTGTCAAAGCACAGTCATCCATCCATTATCCAACCTGCTATATCCTAACTACAGGGTCATGGGGGTCAATCCCAGCCAACACAGGGCGCAAGGCAGGAAATAAACCCTGGGCAAGATGCCAGCCCACCGCAGCAAAGCGCAGACACCCCCAGTTAAAGTGCACGAATGACCACAGAGTCTCTACGTTTCCAGTCCATACTCCATTACGGGTATTAAAATGGACATCCTTGCACTGCAGTCAAAGATGGCCAGAAATGATATTGATGGAGATGAAATGCAGGGGCTGCTCCCATTTATATCTGAGTTAAAGCATGGACCTTGGACTTGGCCACCTGCTTATTCGCCTCCATGGCTTCAGATTTATGCCATCCAGTCAAGTGCTGTCCAGTGGTGATCTTCACACTCCAGCACTGGAAGCAAAGTCTTCAGATAATCCATAGGGCGTCCATCAGCTATGCCATGTTCAATTACTCCTAGTCTTGTGCTATTCATTGTTAAATCCAGTCGTTAATTTGTTAGCTGCCTTGGGATTGTGCCCTCTTTCAGTGCCCTGATAGAAAATCAGCAAAGGAAAATGAAAGGAATGAGGGGTTCAGCTGAGCTGCAGCATGAGCAAACCCACCTGCTTTTTGAAACTCATGCTTGAAAAAATCAGAAATCAGTAGAAAGACCACCCAAGAAGGTCAAAGGACACAATTCAAACACCAACATCACTCAAGTCAATCTTAATCAGAACTAATCTCAGATGCACAATGACCCGTCATGAGGGTTTATGAGGCGTCCAGTCGATGACATCACGTGATCTGACTTCCAGGACCACGCCCCCTAGCAACCAGGAGCCACACCCTCACAACGCGACATTCAAAATAGCCGAGCCTACAAACAAAATGGCATTGCGTTAATGCTAAAATGAATAACAACTATATATTTAATTTCAGACGTGGCCAACAATAAAAGACATCAAAAATGATCTGTGATTAAAAAGAACCCCAAAAAGAGCAAATGAAGTAATCAGAAAAGATGTGTTGAACAAGAAACATGTTTTGAAAGTTGTCTAGATTATAAAATCTTTAATGATGGTTTATGTTAAAAAAAATTGTTTTAAATGATTGATTAAATGATTACCATTATCTGTTATTTCAATTTTGTTGTAACAGTCCCCATGGAGAAACAGAGTACTGAAGGAAAATTTTGAAAAAAATAATTAAATAAAACTAAAAAGGAATTGAAATAAAATAAAAAATATGGAGCAGGCATGAGTAAGAGATATTGTTTGTATCTTTTTCAAGAAAAATAACTGGGAGATTAAAGCAATTAAAGGCACAAGCACAATTTTGGTCAAAAGGCAAGTAGGAGTTAAAAATGTGAAAAACACTTAATTGATGAAATGCAATACGGAAAACCCAAAAAGCCGTCCAGAAAGTGGAGCAGTCCTTTTAAATTCTTTAGGGAACACCTATTTAGTTCCTATGACACCAATGTGATAGCAATTTGATCTGAATCTATGATACGTGAATAACCACAAGGCCATCCTAAGTAATAAAGTAACAAATATATGTTATGTGATTTTTATGACTTTAGGGGTCTTCAAAAATTGACTTGATGTTAGTTTGGAAAAATTAGGTGGATAGGATTGGAAAGGTTTGCTGGGCTGTGCATTGATATGGACTCACACCACAAACCACCTCAGATCTGCCCTGCGGTGAAATGCCTGGCAGCCAGTCGTGAACCCACAACATCCGACTCTGAAGTGATCTCCTTGCAGTGTGAGATAACAGGAGGACTCCTAGTCTTAGCGGCACTGACACCACTGCAAGTGAAGCACTTCCTAGTGAGCTCTCTCTTTTGCTTTCTCAGCTCCATTTTGTCTGCACTACTACACTCCACCTGTCCCCAGTGCAAATCCCATCCTCATCTCCAAGTGACCAGCTGTGGACTCACAACATGAAACATGTCCGTTTGAAAATCTTCACTGTGGTAACTGGTGGTGGTCAGTCATAAACCTGTAACATCTGACTCTGAAGCGATCTCCTTACTGCGTGAGCTAATAGGGGGATTCCTTCAGCCAGCCATGTAGAGACCGTTTCTGAAAACTGTGAGCAGAGCGCTTCCTGGTGATATCAGCTGCTCTTTCTCTGTGTCAGTCCTCACCTTTCTTGCACATCGTCACCACTACAGGCTGAATGGCCTATTCTTGACAAAAGTTTTTTAATGTCATGCAACATATACCATAACCATAAACAATATGGCCACCACCACCAGAAACTGGTGAAAACAGCAGCACTCATTGCAAAACAACTTCTAATAATGTTGCCTCAGTAATGTCACCATCATAAGGATCAAAACAATAATGAAATCTAGCTAAATTAGTTTAAAAAGAAAGTAACAAATACGAATTTCTGAAGAACAAAAGCCCAGAATTATGCTGTCATCCCAGGCTGAGTTCCCAAGAAGCTTGTAATTAGACATCTACAAAGCTACTTGGTGACCCACCACAAGCTGTAATGTTAACCACCTCCTTAGTGTTATGTTTGTTACTGAATTAAATGCAAGTGGCAGAGATGTGGCCACCAAAGTACTACAAGGTGACAAGAGAGTTGTCAGACGTTGCAAAGATTGATACAGAAAGGCAGACAGCAAAGCACCAAAGCCAAAACACGTACTCCACATCGATGACAGAAGAAAACTCAGTTCAAACCTACCATGTGTTCTCTGCTAGCAATTCATTTCTCAGCTAATTCTGAGAGTCTGGACTAAATTTATATCATTACCTTTACTTATCCAAGGCGACTTACCACATTTGAGATACAGTCAGTTGCATTTCATTTGTTTTCCAATTGGAGCTCAGGCAGGTGAAGTGACCTGCTTATGGTCACATGGTGTCAGCAGTGGGATTTGAACCCACAACCTCAGGGTTTGAAGTCCAAAGCTTTAACTAAAAGTCTTCCCTTTATGTTACATACAATTCTGATGGTAGATCATGTGTATGATTATTTATGGCCCTCCATTTTTATAGTATGACAGAGGAATCGGAATCCCTCAAGACTGCCAACGATATTAGAAAGGTGACGCATTGTAAGAATTCTTTTCATTTGATTTTCTGGTTTGTTGTGAACTGTAACTTATTTTCTTTGCTTTCTCACTGGAACTTGTTTGCTCTGGGTTTCCTTAATTTAGCTAATCCCTTTTTGCCTCTTTTTTAGCAGTTCTTATTCTTTTCATGTATTTCAAATAAATTTCAGCCTTTATAAAGATTCTTATTTGGACTTGTCTCTCAAGCCAGAGGTTTTCATGATTCCTTTCCATTCAGAGACATTTTTTGTGCATTTTTGGATATTTAGACATATACGAGGGGCGTTCAGGCTCTGCTCTTATAAAGAGTGTAAGGTAGATACAACTCCTAGGACAAACACATGCATCTCTGAACTTGTCGTTAGTAGTACTAGCTGCTCTTTCCCTCCTTCCTGTCAGGTGTAATCAATATGTTGGAGCAGGAGGTACACAGTAGTGTTACACAGCGAATCATTATTACATTTTGACAAAAGAAGGAGTCATTCCATCTCAGACTTATTTGAGACTTAAAAATCCATTTGGGGATGAGTGTCTCTGTCAGTCTGGAGTGTATGATTGGTGCAAGTCATTCAGAGAGGGTGACTATCTTCTCTTTGGTCCACTTAAGGAATTTTTAGGAGGGAAGAAATTCAAGCTGAATGAGGAGATTACTGACGCTGTGCAAGAATGGGTCAACATGCAGTCAACTCTTCTAGGATTAAGGAGCTTCCCGAGCGCTGGAACAAATGTATTGCAGTGGCAGGAGACTACACAGAAAAACAGTATGTAAGTCGTTTCATCATATTCAATAAAAAAAGTGTAACTCATAAATTCCGGTTTATATTTGAACGCCCCTCGTATTTATTACCACCAAATCTCTTTTTTGGGCCTATGTAGGCCGAAGCCTGGCTGTGAAGTTTGGTGGTCAGGCTGCATGGGGTGAGGCCACTTCTAGGCAGGTATGGTTTAGGGGACTTTTAGATTCCTCACACCTCTTCACTATTTCAAGTGCATTCAAGTCATAAGGAAAGATGGGAGGCAGGGCAGGCTCTCATTGGGTCAGTTAAAGAGTAATAAAAACAAAAAAAAATCAACATATGTTTACAAGTTTAGGATCATCAGCATGTGAACATAAGGAGAACATGCAAACATCACACAGAGGGGGAGCAGAACCCTTCACTGGGACAATGAAGCAGCGGTATTAATGACTCAACTACTATAAACACTTCACTTCTATAAGAAAGCAGCAATTCACATGACCTGAAGAGTGACACACAAAAGAACGTGCATTTAATCTCAATGGAAAATAAATCGAGATTCAGCAATTATAAACTCTGTGGTGTCAATTAGGAGTCCTAAATGAATTTCACATTCCAGGATAAAGGAGAAAAAATAGCAGGTCATTTATGCCACTCATTCTTGCTGATGTACTTGGAAGTTCACGAGCTCGGCAGCCCCTCTCCTTCATCCATATTTATGATGTTTATAATTCGGGCGCACACATCTAATATGGCACTTGACTGATCACTCTCAATATCCACATAGCTGGCAGAGGAAGGCACAGCCGGCGCCCGGCAGCCTGCATTCTAAGCTCTTGCAAACTGGAAGGCAATTAAGTTTAACCGAAGCGCAACCTGAGGTCAGCTGAAAGCCAGGTGAGAAGCAGGCTTAATTGTTTTGAAGTCGCCAGCCAAAATGAAATGAAGGAAGGCTGCTGGCACTGGGGATGATGGCGGAGCGGCTGCGCTGTGCTGTGTGCACAGTGAGGAGCGACTGAGCAGGGAGAACCGAAGGGAGGTCGCAGTGAGTCTTGTCACATTTTCCTAAATGAAATGGGCAGACTCCTTACGATTAGTCAAATAAAGTGAGCTTAACAACATTTTAAAATTCAATAGCCCACCTGAATATTTAAACAATAAATACTGGCAGAGGGGATGCAACAAGAAATCAGCAAGATGGTAGAGTTACCTCTGAAGGCGGTGTCAATCACAGCGTCACTTGTTAGTTATCAAAGTTCACAATGACAGGCTCAAGGGTGGGACCCTTAACAAAAAAAAAGAAAGTCAGCAATTATGGTCTTATCAACAGTGGGGCACATGGTCACCACAAACAAGGTGTAGCGTTGTGTCCTCGCTGATTCCGTGTAGCTGATTAAGACTTTAAAGTCCACCACCTAAATCATAGTGTCAGGCCTGTCCTCTCCAATGAGGATTTAAAGTCGCCCTGCCCCGTTGCCTGTGAAGCAGGCGGTCTTCTCCCAGGGCCGGTGAGTCACAAGAGCCAGCCGTAATATTAAACAGGTCTCTCATCCATTAGAGATGGAATGCAGATGACTCAATTATCTCCGGCTGTCCGGGCAGCTTGGCGGAAAAATCAAAAATGTGCAGCTCTGTCTCCCCTAATCACAAGACGTATGGCTAATGCCGCTGCAAAATGCTACTTTTTATTATAATCACTTTATCAGACAAAACGGTTATCATTATGTAAATAAGAGCTCCGTGAGGCCTGCCAGTGGTTCACTTTGAATCTGTGAGGATCGAGTTTCGGCAAGCAGACTGGACAGCGTCCAAGGCAGACAGGACTGCTGGACAGTCTGGGCTCTCAGCATTTTTTACTCCATCTAAATCTTTTCCAGATACTTTTGCTCTTTCCTTTTAACTGCCTTCTGATAAGGCTACACCAGGAGGATGCTGACATTCCATACAAGTGCATTCACAAAGCCAGCTGAAAAGATCAGCACCAGCAATCTGTCTAGAAGTTCTGATCCCAGACACAGAAAGTCACAAACACGGGTCAGCTGGATGTGAGCTCCATTCTCGACACATCAGTCATAATTTATTATGAAGGAGAACAACAATAATTTATTTCTTTCATAGCCCAAAATCACACAAGGAATTCCTCAATGGGCTTTAACAGGCCCTGTTTATGACAGCCTTGACCCTGTAAGAATGATGGAAAACTGAACGGTCCCATGTTTCAAGTTGAAATTGCCTTCACGCACCCTCTCCTTGGATTTGGCAGGCTAACTGGATGTCATTAGGCATGACAGTCACTCTCTAAGCATGAACAGCACACATTGATGTCCTCGAACAAACCTACCAGACACACCTCAATCGCCTCCTGCAGAGCCATGACGGCCGAGCTCTGGAATCGCTTGCAGCCACTGGAAGGGGGACTTGCAGGTGAGGAGCTCGGTACAGCTTTGGTAGCGGTGAATCTCTCTCAGAGCCACCATACCTGGTCCATAACGATGAGGTTTGGTCACTCTACCAGAAGTAGGAGACTTTAACGGGCAGCTTCTCTAGCAAGTTGCTTTGCCTCTGGTAGGTCTGTGGGTAGTCTGCTTGGCTCTTGCCTTTGTACTTAAAACTCCTTTGTTCAGGAAGGCATTAAACTTAACATGACATTCTGACCCTCCTTACAGTCCAGGAGCTCAGGAGGATTTGCATTTGTATCACAAATTGTCTTATTTGCTCATGGTTTTCTTGTATATTTTAGATTTTAATTCTGGATTATTGTGTCTTATTCTAATTCAAAGCTTTGTGCGATCTGCGTTTAACTTTATATTTATAAAATTTAAATGTACAATAATTATTTTTATTATAATTATAACTCATGCCCTAAAAATGCCAATTTCAAAAGAGCTGCACCATGGGCTTCAGCAGATCTGTCTAAGCTGTGGAGTGGGTGGTGTGATATTCAAATTCTTACATTGACTATATAATATTATTCGTTCACAGAATATGGAGGGGAGTTGGAAGAACTGAGAAAGCATAAGAAACACAGCAGCACCTGAAGCTGTGCAAAGGAGAGCAACCAGGTGCATCTCAGGACTTAAGGACATGTCCACCTCCAACACACTTGGAGAATTAAGTCTGTTTAGTTTCAAGAAAAGGAGACTGTGCGAGGACCTAATCCACGTCTTCAAAATCCTCAAAGACACTGATAAAGGAGATCCAGCAGAGCTCATTCGCGTATTTGAGGACATCAGTGGAAATTAAGGGGAAGTGCAGCCAGGAAGCATTTTTTTTACACAAGGAGATGTGGGAATTGGGAACAAACTACCAAAACATGGGGTTAAAGAAGAACTTTTAAGAAGAATCGTGATGTGTCATTAGGACAGCTTAACTATAAGCTAAACAAATGCGAATGATGGACTGAATGGCCTCCTCTCGCTTGCCAAAGTGAATTACATGGTAAACCACTTAGTCTGCGATCCTCAGTCTGAAAAAAGGGGGTCCAACTCCGAAACTTTTGAGGGCTGCAGGGGCTCAAGGTTTTCCTTTCTGTCACTTTCTTAATCAGTGAAGAATGTCTTCTGTTAATCGATTTTGTTTTCCTTCATTTTAGTTGCCTTGTTTTTAAGATTCAGTTCTGTGAATAGCTTCTTCTTCCCTTAAATGGCAACCAAACAAAAATAAGATGTGAAATGAGCCAACAGATGACTAGCTAAGTCAGTGCCTTAGGCAACCACTCTCTTAATTAGAAACCAATTAATCTTGTTAATTAAACCCGTTATTTACTTCTATGGCTTGTTGGTTCTCTCATTCTGCCACAGCAGACATTTCCAAAACAGGTAATTTTCAATTTCCTAAGACCACCATCTAATTATTTTGGTGACCTGAGCAGATCAACATTACTGAGATCTTCACCTTTCTTTATTTTCAGATATTGTACAAGAACACTGGTTAGCTCTTCAATTGTTGGCTTGATTTATATCTTTTATTGGAACAATTAAGGGATCTGAGTCTTAAATAGTAAGACAAACTTAAGGAAAAAGAAGTCAATTAGCAGTAAAAACTCATCAGTAAGTAAGGAAGTGGTTGGAATGAAATCCTGCAGCCACTGTGGCCCTCTAGGATCAGAGCTAATGAGGTCTAATGAAGCCGACAGGTAGCGGTTAACACTGTATAGTGTGATGGCCAAGCAGACAGGAGTCAGCACATCATCAGCCATGGAGCTTCTCCGTTCCTTCACAAGTGTGATATGGAAGAGGTTAGCACATATGCACTCATCAGTCCGTCACGTTGGAGCTTACTGCCACCAGAATGTGTGGCTTCCTCAGGGGAGTAATGAATGCAGCAGCCTTTAGGTGTTTCCAAGAGAATAAATTAGTGTAGGACTCTAAAACTGCCGAGAGGAATTAAACAGTAAACGTGTTAGGGCCTCTCATTAGCCTTCCTCTAAGTGACCTGTTTCAGTGACCCAGGCTTCAGCATACAAAGCGCCATGCTTTTGGCGTTTTCATGGACATCACCCCCCACTGTTAGCATTAATTACATGAGTTACTGGCTAGAAGACACAAACTTTATAGAGCAATATGTTAGTATTTCAGAAACGAGGCAAACAAACTCAGTCTTCACAAAAAAGTAGAGCCTCAAGATGGATTCGTTCAGAAGCCCTAAGCAGTTAGCCTCTGTGGCATCAGCTCACGGGCAAAGGTGCACCTTGCTTTGTTACTTACCCCTCTGCATTGTGGGACATCTCACTTCACATTCTATTCCATCACTCTCTGTGTTACTGCTATTAGCACTGTTGCGTCTTCCTCAATGGAATTGAAAATTGTCAAATAAAGTAAAAGGTTTCCAATTTCTAACATTGATCTGTTAAAGTTTCTAAATGTCTTGGTGATCTCAATGTTAACTTAATCCAGCAAAAATCCTGCACACTATGAAAAATAAGTACATGTGGTCCACATTTCTTACCAGTCAAGCAAAAAAGACAACAAATTAATAACCCTTTTCACACATCTAAGCACCCAGAATGAATCGATAGCAGAGAAGATCTGCTATTTGGGCTGCGGAGTTCATGGTGGTGACTCGCACATCGCAAAGTGAGATGTCGTGTAGGAAAGGCCACTGGTGCATTTATGAGGCTCATTGCCGCCCTTGTCGGACTGGACTTTACCATTTGCTGACTACTGTACATCTTAGGTCTTCATTGCTGGTTAGTGATTTGTAAAGTCTCCCGGATTGCCGTTAGTATCATTACACCTGGACCTTCTCGTACTCCCTGCCTCCCACAATTCTCTATAAAGCACACCCTACACCCAAGGAGTTGTACAAAGACACCTTACTGCATTTTATTTGCTGACTCCCTTTCATATTTCTGTCTTGTTCTGCCTCAGTAGAGGTGCACTACACTGTGCTCCACTTTGGAAGCCTTTGTTGCAATAGGGAGTTGACAGAGCAGATTTGGGCATATCGCATTTTTGAGGTCAGCATGCAAGATCTTTTCTGACATACAGTACAGGCCAAAAGTTTGGACACACCTCCTCATTCAATGTGTTTTCTTTATTTTCATGACCATTTACAGCACTCCATCACTCTCCTTCTTGGTCAAATAGCCCTTACACAGCCTGGAGGTGTGTTTGAGGTCATTGTCCTGTTGAAAAATAAATGATCGTCCAACTAACCTGACTTCTGCACAACACAACTGCTGGTCCCAACCCCATTGATAAAGCAAGAAATTCCACTAAATAACCCTGATAAGGCACACCTGTGAAGTGAAACCATTTCAGGTGACTACCTGTTGAAGCTCATCGAGAGAATGCCAAGAGTGTGCAAAGCAGTAATCAGAGCAAAGGGTGGCTATTTTGAAGAAACTAGAATATAAAACATGTTTTCAGTTATTTCACCTTTTTTTGTTAAGTACATAACTCCACATGTGTTCATTCATAGTTTTGATGCCTTCAGTCATGAAAATAAAGAAAACACATTGAATGAGGAGGTTTGTCCAAACTTTTGGCCTGTACTGTATGCATTCTGACATGTTGTCTCAGTCACACATACAGTAAAATGGGAAATAAAGGAAAATAAGTACACAAACCAACAGGCAGTAATGAAAAGCAACAGGACATCCGGCAGTCTACACAAATAGACTGTTTACAGTGCATAAAGTGTCATATTTAAGATAACAGAAAGCGGACCATCATGATTTGTTTTTCCGTGTTTTATTATGATAAGATTTTAGAAAGATTAGCTTCCTTGTTCTTTGCCCTGTCTTCTCTATGTCAAGCTGAAGGAGGCAGAGCCACCAAATTATGCCGATGGGGTACCAGCCCAGGCCCAGCAGTATTGTGCCTTCTTATTTAGAATAATGTTTTAGTGTTTTTTTTTCCTTTTTGCTTCACTTAGATTAACTGAATTTGAGCCCTGGCTTTTGTCTAAATGTACAGTTCCCTGTCTTGTGATTTCATTGAATCTGTGTGCTTAGAGTTTGTGTTTTGGTTAAAACCAATTTTTGCTACTTTTGTTCCTGTCTTGCCTTCTTATTCTTCTTTCTCAATCTTTAAATATATTCTTTAAATATAAAGAAACTTGATTTTGTTTGTCATTTGGGTCACTGTTTTTTTAATTAAGCTTTGTCCTTTCTAAAGGGCATTTTTGAAAAGTTTAAGGCTTCATCATTAGGCCTCTGTCTTTTGACTTTGCGGCCATCTTGTCTGTGGTGGTGAGACTTGCTCTTTGGATGCATCAGTATGGCTTTTGTTTTGAAGAGGTCTGCATCTTATTTTGTGATTTTCAAATGGTAGGAATCATGACAATATGTACCACTGTCTGCCAGACTGAAGAGCTGTGTCCTGGTGGTTGCAATCCTGCAAAATGGCACTAGCTTATTACAGCATCATCTGCTACAGTTGACGACAAGTTAAATGCTACATTTAGTTGGATGAGTTTCTTTTTTTCCATTACACATTATAGTGCAGCGATAAAAAACTCCGTGAATTATAATTCCAGTCCAGGTTGGCAGATATTTGCAACATGAGGATTGTTGCTGTAGCTATGCTGAAAAGCACTGGGCCCCACACTGTGTCTCCTGAAGCTCATTTGGCTTGGTGTAACACAGCTTAGCTACTTCCAGAAAAGTAGAGCTCATCTGTTAAAACAAAGACATACGTGGCAGGATGAGATACTGATCAAACAATAGGCTTTCTGTCACATCGGTTCAATACAATTCCATTTATTGTTGTATAGCGCTCTTCACTGAGTGCAGGCACAGAGCACTGTGAGGCATTCTCATGTAAAATGCAGATACAAATTACTGGTTACATAATGAGCACACACAAAGACACAGATTTGTTTAAAAAGGCAGGAAGACTAAGAAATGGAGCGAAGCAGTATATGTCCATTAATTAACTGTTGGACATCGAGTCACTTATGCCTCTAATAAAATGGAAGATAAAAAAGAAAGCAATACCTGATGGTAGACTGACAATTTTGACATGATGGGTCATCAAATAACTTCTTTGTATTCCATACTCTCATAAGCTAGCAATGCAGAGACACTCTGTGCAAATGCTAGTTGTAGTTTTTTGGCTGCAGAAGATCACTCTTCAAACCCAACTGGACAATGAAGTGAGGAATGAAGTCTACTCAAGAAAATGCTGAAACACTTTTACTAAGTATAAATTTATTATTTCTACTAGGATGACACATTCAACTGAACATACTACCAACAACAGTAAGGAGGAACAGCTGTTCAAAAGTAGATGATGGAAGAAAACATCCTCACCATTCCTTAACATTGTCTCTTGAAAGTCAGATATGGTCTCTCTCAAGCATCCCTTTCATAATTCCAGCCCAGGACTTCAGGTGGAATTCAATGCTAGATGGGGATCAACCAGTTCAGTTTTCTTTCCGGATAAAAACAAGCTTGCATGTTTATTTCATGGAGGCTTTGCATCATCATTGTGTTTTTCATGCCTAGACATCTTTGTTGTTCTGGAGTTTGAATCTATCCAGAAGTAGATACTGTAAGAAATGTGTATGACTTGCGCAGAGCTATTAAAGGTGTAATCTTATTTTAGATGAGGTTAAAAATCTATTAAAAATCTTTTAAAGGTCTCTGCATAACCAGAAGTGTTGATTTTATATCACTGATATGCCAATAATGCGTCTCCAGCAAAAACAAAAAGAAAAACTGAAGAGTTGTAGAATATTAATGGAGGTTACAAACACGTAATGTGTCAAAATAATACGAGAGAACAGACATTGTGTCTGCCTCTTCCAGTAAGGATTTGTGCACGGAATACACTGATGAAGACATATCTCAGTTCTGACTGCCTCCTTCAAATAAAATAGAGCACTGTCTGTGAAGGACTTGGAGACATTTGGGACCTAGGAAACTTCTACCTACTAGGAAATTCAAGATGAATCCTACAAGTAACTGGGACATAACACACGCACTTGAATTTAGTACCATATTGAAACTGAGAACTACATGGTGAGGAAAAACTAAACAACAGAAAAAGCAAGAGTAGCACTTTAAAAAAGTGACAAACAGGAGGATCTAAAAAGTGTCAGAACAGGCAACTGCTGTAGAAAAAGGTCAAATGACAGCAGACGCCCATCTGATTTTAAAAGTTTTGCTGTACAACCAGTCCTTGAAAGGTGGATTCCATTTTACAGCAAGTGATGACAACCCGAGAGATCAGTATCCAGAGCCATTGTTTTCTGATGATATCTGCTGTTAAGGATCTCATTCAGAGATGTTCTTCAATGCCTGATGACAACAGAACATAAACAATGATTTTTTTTTTAAGATACCTGTAAAACTTTGTATTAAGACACATGCTATGTTATTATTTATGATGTTTCAAATATCCCGGCATATCTTTTAAAGCTAAACTAAAATACTCATCATTAAGGTACCCGTGGAAATGCCATCCGTGACAAAGACCACCACTGCTTACAGGCAACAGCATCAGGAGTTAGCAGAGCACTCAAGAAAAGACCAAATGGAACGCTGGTCTGCTTTATCTGACTATTCAGAAGGATGTACAGAACATTACCACAATTTTTAAACAAATATTTATTAGGTATGAGGTTGTTTACTGTTAATGATTTAGACTTAAAACTGCATAAGGAGTCCAAGTCACAAATGCACTTTGCAGCATTTACAACTTAATGGCTACAGCCTAGACTGATTTAATGTTAAAAGTAGAACAACCTTAAATGGATTTGGAAACACAAAAGGTGTCTACATGTTTAATGGATACTCTGCTTTGTCAATCATTTTAATTATATCATTCACAAGAAATAATTGTCTTAGCCAAACCAGCTGCATGTTGTGCTGAACTCAACTTCCCAGGTTTATAGGTGATCAAGCATATTTGTCTGCAGTTAAGCACTTCGACCAGCAGACATGTTTTACTTTGCAGAACACCCTTGCACAACGTAGAGTATGCTACCCAAAGCACACAGATAATAATTTAACTTGAATATCTTGAAACCAGTGGAAGTGAGTGTGGATTTTAGGAGACTCATCTCACCTCCCTCACCCCTGGTTAGAAAAGATGGCACTGTCAACAGGGTGGAGTCGTTTGAATTCCTTGGCACAACCATCACTCACAGTGTGAACTGGGACAAAAACAGAACTGCACTTACAAACAAAGCTCAGCAGATGATGTTCTTTTCTCTGTCAACTTAAAAAGTTTAACATATCCCACTGAGTATAACACATTTTTGTAGGGCAATCATTGGAAGCATTCTCATTTTCTCCACAACAGTCTGGTATGATAATGCAACATGTTGTTTGGACAGCAGAAAAGACTGTAGGACTGAAACTGGACTCCATTGAGGTCTTGTACACACCTCAGGTCAGGAAATTTAATCAAAGACTACACTCACCCGGGCAACCATCTCTTTCAGTTATTACTTTCAAGGAAATGGTCACTAAATTTAAGAAATACAGGACACATAAAGAGCTTCTTTCCTACTGCAGTCGCTCTGGTTAAGCACAGTGTGTGATTCAACTCCGTCTTTTCCTGACTTCTATACTCCTCCATCCAATCTAAATTATGTTTATTTTGTGTTTCTCTAATAAGGACTTACTTGATATATCACTGGGCAGGAGAACAACTCTGCATTACTATATTGTTTATGTATATGTGTTTTGTTCAACATATTTTCCATTACTTCAGTATGCAATGTTGTGACATACTGTACACTGTGTAAATTGTATTAACGTTGTTATGTGTATTGGAATAACACACCATGTTGTCTAGCAATAACGTTCAAGTTGAAGTAGTACAATTGCATTACATTTTTACATTATATATAGTACAGGGTGGTCCAGATCCAATTATGCAATTTTCATTACGCTTCAACTTATTAAGTTTATTACATAGAGAATTCACAAAAAATTATTTTTGTTGCTGATAGATGGCAGCACCTGCCCTGCATTCCAAAATGGCAGGGAGATGGTTGTCAGTCGAATAGCAATTCTTTTGTCTTGTATTGTTTTCCTGCATTGCATTAAAAGTTTCATAATTAGATCTGGACCACCCTATATAATTCTGTCCTTCTAGGCTCCTACAGAGAGGTGTAAAGGGGAATAATCTGAAAGTTGCACAGCAGCCTAACAATTCTCAGCCAAGAAGACTTTGACCACTAAGATGATCTGCGATGTCATCCAAGCTCCGCAGCCTCACCTGGCTCTACTGGTACATCGGCTACATAAGCAGAGCACCATCAACCATTCGCTGTCAAAAATCCAACAAAACACAATGCACCCTGGGGTGCCACAGGGAACTGTACTTTCTCTGGTCCTGTTCAGCCTATATACATTGGACTTCCAATACAACAATACCTGCCACGTGCAAAAGTTCGCTGACGACACTGCTATCGTGGACTGCATCAGGAGTGGACAGGAGGAGGAGTATAGGAACCTAATCAAGAACTTTGTTAAATGGTGCGACTAAAACCACCTACACCTGAACACCAGCAAAACCAAGGAGCTGGTGGTGGATTTTAGGAGACCCAGGCCCCTCCTGGACACCGTGATCATCAGAGGTGACTGTGTGCAGAGGGTGCAGACCTATAAATACCTGGGACTGCAGCTGGATGATAAATTGGACTGGACTGCCAATACTGATGCTCTGTACAAGAGAGGACAGAGTCGACTATACTTCCTTAGAAGGCTGGCGTCCTTCAACATCTGCAATAAGATGCTGCAGATGTTCTATCAGACGGTTGTGGCGAGCGCCCTCTTCTATGCAGTGGTGTGCTGGGGAGGCAGCATAAAGAAGAGGGACGCCTCACACTTGGATAAACTAGTGAGGAAGGCAGGCTCTATTGTAGGCACGGAGCTGGACAGTTTGACATCCATGGCAGAGCGACAGGCGCTGAGCAGGCTCCTGTCAATCATGGAGAATCCATTGCATCCACTGAACAGGATCATCTATCGACAGAGGAGCAGCTTCAGTGACAGACTGCTGTCACCGTCCTGCTCCACTGACAGACTGAGGAGATCGTTCCTCCCCCACACAATGCAACTCTTCAATTCCACCCCATGTGGATAAACGTTACCACTACACAAGATTATAGACTAATATTACTGCCTCACACTCTCCACCTTGCATTTTTTAACTTGCACTGCACTTTTATTACTCTTTAATTAATATTGTTTTTATCAGTATGCTGCTGCTGGAATATGTGAATTTCTCCTTGGAGATTAATAAAGTATCTATCTATCTAATAAGGGACAAGTCAATATCATTAAACAGGGGAGCCCATGGTGCACCAACCCTGCTTGATGATTTATCGTCTTTATTTTCCAGATTATTATATCTACTACATAATAAAACACCATCGTCTGTGTGTCCAGTCCCTTAGAGCAATCTGGTTGGTCAATTTGGCTTTAGTGTGATTGGTTAGTTTGGCTTCAGTGATGTGACGAATAGGGAATTGTGAGTATGAAATGAACAGGGAGGAGTAAAGACGCATGCTGACAGAGTCACCTTCAAAGACATAAAAGTATAAAACCATACTGGAGTCGAGAAAGGCACCTCGAAAATAATGACAGAGTTTCACAAACAGGCTTTACGTGAACATGCTCGAGAGATGGCGTGCCAGTGAAGAGACACAAATGAGCAAATACAGAGGAAAGGCGCTAAAGGTAGAGCAAGATATAGCAAATGTTATTTAATTGTTCTAGTACCCGTCTTCAACTGGTACCGTGGCTAGTATTATATATAATGGTAGTTCCTTTTGTGAACACAACAATCTGAACCTGCTGTATTCAAATGTTAATGCCTTCAAATCTACAACTGGACTGACTGGTCTGATCTTCTTGCTGCCACCTACCAGCCTGTTACTGACAGCAGCAGCTCTCCAGTACACAAGACAGACGTTTTTCTCTCCTGAGCTTCTGTAAAGTTTGTCATCCTGTGGACAAAAAATATCTACCTATCTCTCTGTCTATATACAGTATATACACACAAATGTGAACAGTGAATATATACAAAAATATACATATGAAAATATGCATACAGATATTGCAAACAATTTGTTTTATTTTCACATTTTGGAAGGTGAAATTCATCATGAAGAAGCTCACAGTGAGTTTATTGTAAGGATTTAACCTGTGTCCATGTAAATTATCTTCCAGTTCCCAAAACTCTACACCACACAGCTCCATTCATCTTTCTGTGCTACGCAATATTTAAAAAAAAATATTTTCAGGTTGTTAGGAATCTATTAGAATTTGAGGAGTGTGTTCTTAATGCTCTGGTAGAACAACATATTTTAACTTGATTTGAAACTTAACTTTAAGAGGTCTAAAGTGTGACGTTTAACATCATGACAGTGAAATTCAGCAGTGGGGTACAGTGGACCACTGCCAAACACAGCAAAGACTTCTGAATCATATTATCTGTGAAAGTGGAATTGAAAATTAACAGTACAGTGAAGGTGTGACAGTCCTTTACAGCCAAAATCATCTTCAGTACTTTAAAAGATTAAAAAGGCAAACGACTGATTTTCAATAATGGAGTATACTATTTTACAAAGTAAATAATTCCAAGTCAATACTGATATCAGCAGTAGAATTTGATTAAATGAGCACACCACTAGCTGAAATCACAAAGCAGCCATTTGAAAGGCTCAGATGACAGTGATCTGCAGCAGGCTATTTACTCTGGTAAGTGAAAAGTGAGTGAAACAGAAACTTAGCATCCAAACATTTTCCTCAGTAGTGTTAATAAGTGTGCCACACTCTCATATTGCAGGATTTAGTAACACATGCAGATATGTCTCACAGACCACCACACAACATGTGGCCTGCAGCCCTCCCCATCACTAACATGAGTGTGTCCTATTTCCACTGACTGTCTAATAAGCAAAGATAAACTGTTTGCCCGTAGCCTTTATGCTGATTTATGGCTTTCATATATTAAACTACTACTGCTCTCAAATGAAAGGCTCCATCAGCAGTGAGATCAGGTAGAAGCAATCCCGTCAACAATATTACTTTGTTAGACCTTTAAATCACCTGTAGATGTCACAATTTCCTCCAGGTGTGCTATTGTGCTCTGAAGATCAAAAGGAAGAGGCATAGATAAATCTCCTTCCTCCCAGTAAGGCTGGCACATTGGTCTATCATCAGCTGGTAAGGATTTGGCAAGCTTGGACTGGCACCTACAGTAACAAAAGAAAACACAGAATTGAGAAAAAAGAATGTTTTTTTTATCACAGTTAGTGTTATGACATCTTCACACCACAGGACATAGTTACGCTGCTCATGAAATAATCACATTTTTCCTCATCTTCCATCACACAATCACATTGGTAGAAACTTCTCATTTAAAATTAAAGAATCAGAAAACTGACGCTGACCTGACAGGATGGCTTGGTGCAGCTGACTATAGCTTATGGAATCTTCTGCATTTCACTTTAAGTAACATAAAGGACTGAAAAAGGTGATGAAAAGGCACCGCAGAATAAATAAGACACACCTTCATTGGCTAGAGGAGCACAAGTGTTTTTTTATTTATAGTAGCAATATTTTTCAGATGAAAGAAAATGGATAAATCCGTAAAAGGACAACATTGTTATGCTATGGTTAGGGTTCATTCATATCCTTTTTATTGTTGTTTTTGTTAAATTCCTGAGTTCTTATTTTTCATGTTTTTGTGTAATTTCTGTTATGTTTGTTTATTGTTTGATACTTGTGTGTTGTGTTTTAAAGAGTTCTGATATTCCCGGTACTCTTTGGTGGAATCATAAAAGGCAAGGTCACCATGATGTCAGAGCTGCTGGCCGGAACCACCCTTAGTTCTCTATACAGAGGTGAAAGAGATTTTCCCTGCAGTTGGTCATCGAGTGTTGTAGGAGTTTTCTTGTAAGTATTGCTTTTACTGTTTTTTTAAATATATATTTTGCTTCTCTTAGACCAATCTAGATGAGATCTGGCAATTCAACACAACAAAGCTCACCAGTCCTCTCCACATAATTCTTCCAAAATAACATCAAGTCGAGGTTTGAAGGTCCCTAAAGTCCTCCTGTCTACCACACTACTTGGTCACTTATTCCAAGTGTCGGTGGTTTTCTATGTGAAGAAAAACTTCCTAATGTTTGTGTGAAATTTACCCTTAACAAGTTTCCAACTGTGTCCTCGTGTTCTTGTTGAACTCATTTTAAAGTCACCGTCTCGATCCCCTGGACTAATTCCATTCATAATTTTAAACACTTCAGTCAGGTCTCCTCTTATCTTCTTTTGCTTAAACTGAAAAGGCTCAGCTTCTTTAATTTTTCTTCAGTACTAGGCTGTGGTAGCCTAGTACTGTACTGTGTTAGCCATTATGAATGTAGTGAGAAGTCAAGCAAAATGACACCTTTTATTGCCTAACTGAAAAGATTACATCTTGCCTGAAGATGGGGCCTGAGTTGCCTCGAAAGCTTGCATATTGTAATATTTTTACTTAGCCAATAAAAGGTGTCATTTTGCTTGATGTCTCGCTTAATCTTTCTTCATAATTCATCCCCAGTAGCCCTGGAATCAGCCTAGTTACTCTTCTCTGGACTTTTTCTACTGCTGCTATGTCCTTTTTGTAGCCTGGAGTTCAAAGCTGCACACAGTACTCCAGATGATTTGTACTCTACACATATGGCGTTCGCCTTCTTAATGGCTTCTGAACATTGTCTGGAAGTTGATGATGATAAGTCCAGTACAACTCCTGAATCCCACTCATAAGGTGTAGTTTCAATTTTCAGACCTCTCACTGTGTATTCAAACCTAACATTTTTACTTCCTTATGTGTTAAATTAAATTTCACCTGTCATAAATCTGTGCTGTCCAAGTCCCTCTGTAATGATTCAATGGAGTTTAGATTACCTGCAAACGTAACCGGCTTGTTACTTACATTCCTATACAAATGACTTATATATATTAAAAATATCAGCAGCCCTAGCTCTCACACCTGAGGGACACCACTCTTAACATCATCCAATACTGATAGGGTTCCATGCAGTAGAACCCTCAGTTTCCTATTTCTGAGCCAATTTTGCACCCATCTACACACAACACCTGGAATTGCCACTTCTAATTTGATGCCCACCCTCTCATGTGGCACCTTATGAAATGATTTCTATAAGTCAAGATAAATCATATCATATGCTTCATGTTCTTGGATTACTACTTCTGGGTTTCTTATTGGAACAAGTTCACCTTGGATTGCCTTTTTAGGCAAATTATTTCTACTTTATTTTTCAAATTCTGTGCCTTCTTTTTGATTTTCTGTAGTAAATTATTTAGTTAAAAAGATTTCCGTTTTGGACTTGTCTATTTAAGCCAGAGGTTTATTGGTTATTCTCTCTTGATGGGCATTTTTGTTAATTTTGTACATTTAATATATATTTTAAACTTCTAAAAGCCAGGGCCCAATTCTGACTTTGCCTGCAGTGGTTAGGAGCTGGCAGTCTGGGGTGAAGGCAAACCTAGAGAGGTTGTTAAGGGTCCCAGCCTGCTTTATGGGACTTTTAGGTGGTCTCATAGGCTCTTTCTTATCATGTTTGTAACACTTTTATATACATGTCAGTGGTTTCTTCTTTCTACTTCCTCTTCACACTGAGAAATGTCCTGGAACTCTGCTGGCCTGCAGTTTTGTTTTTATATTAATACTGTGATCTCTAGTGAATGTATTGTAAAACTGTGTTCAATTATGATGTATTGCAGAACAAAATAACAAGCCAATCACATAATGTGGATGAGAGAGCTGTAACAACTTTTAAAACTGCATTGAGACCAAACCACTCAAATCAAAAATCAGGAGCATAAGTCAAGCATATCGTAACTCTTGAAGTAATTACCATACATTTAAATTCAAGCAGCAAGCTTGTAAACCTTTAGCAACAGGCTCAACAGTAAGCCTGAAAGCCACCCTCCTGCTGGATGTACTGTGTAAGGTGCCCCACTGTTTACTAGAGCAACGGTCACTTGTGTTGCCAGACCATGACATCACATACTGGGTGATAAACACAATCTGCTTTATTAGTATATCTGGCTAATGCCTTAATTCAAGGAGACTTACAAGATCAGGATGCGTTAGAACTGCCTGCAGGAATTATTTACAGTTGTAGAACATGCAGATGGTAATGAAACTGGCAAACCTGGTTGTTTAAGGCCCAGGATTCAACCAACTACATTACACTTACTTTCAACATTATTTTTTTGTTTTTGTACAGTATGTTACATGAGCATGCAGATATTTTAAGAAAAACACAAATGCACCAAATTTAATCCTGCCCTGGAAAAATTGGGAGAAAAGCAGGATCCAACCCTGGATGGGGATAGGCAGTTACTCAATTTTTGGGAAAGTTAGGCACTAATTATTATGTAGATGCAGGATGGCTAGATGGTGAAGAGCAAAGGCTGCCATGAATTAGAGAGTTCCTAAGCACAAAAAAATCTCCAAAAATGCCTGTCAAACCCTGGCTAGTCACAACAAAGGCAAATATTAAATCTTTATGTATAAAAATATTTATTTTTACAAAGAAACATTAAATTAACAAAGCAAATGATGGCACACAAATTCTCAAAACATAAAGTATACAGATCAAAAACAAAGCAAAATTGTTGAAAATCCAGCAAATGCATAAAAGCATAATTAATCACTAAGTCACCAAGCCACCAAGTGTATTCATTGAACCGCAAGGGACTGGGGGTTTTCTTCAGCCTTTATAGGGCCGAGGGCAGTCCCTTGTGATGATGGGCTGGTGCCACAGAACGCATGATAGATAACAGAAGATGCTGTGACATAAAGAAATGAAATGGACAACAATGTTAATGTAAAAAAACAAACACAACCACCATAAAAGAGACCTCCAAACCCCAGCCCGGTGTGAACCCTGGCTGTACCACTACAACGAGTAGTGAATGACTGGTGCAAAATGGCATAAAGGCCCAGTGTTGGTACCCTACTAGTCAGAGGGAACAGTAATAACCAGGGAATGAAACTAAGAAAAGTCTGTGAGAGGTACAAAGCATATGAGTAGATACTGGGAGTATGGTGACGTCTGACTGGAAGGGCCAAACTGGTATGTCCCAAGAGAATGGTGACAAGTCCATGAAAATAAATGAGCAGTAGCAGGTAGGTTACCTAAAACAAGGATGTGAACCAATGGCTCGGTCTCACCACAGGAGGCGCAGAGAAGGTACAGAGTGGTTGCTACAGATTGTGGCCGTACTTTTAGCTCCAGTCATTTAAAACTTAAGTGGCTGCTTGCCTAAGTGCTCCAAGCCCTCCTCATCTGCCCTCAATCTGTAGTATATTAGACTTGGAGGACAGTATTAACATATAACATTCCAATATATCTTCAGCGCTTCACATCAGCTGCAGATAATAGCATCTGTTAACATGCACTAAGTACTATTATGTAGCACATCACTCCATAAATAATAAGATTAGCCGACCTCGGGGCTCTTGGACGAGGAATGTGTTTAAATGTTCTCATTATTTATTTAGCTTCAGAATTAAAGAAACAGAAGCTACTTGAGACAATCTGCTTATCATAAATATTCAACCATTGGAAATATGTATACAAATGAACTTTGAGAATTGAAAAGAAGATTGTGCTGATTAGGCAGCCTGGACAGATTTGGGAAGGTGAGGAGCTAATAGCACCTGTGCATTCAATTTCAGTGGGCTTCTCATATGAAACTGAACAGTTGATCAATCAACAGGTCTAACTATAAATTAAAAACAAAAAAAAAGTGGCCCAACCGTAAAGGATTAGATTAAGGAAACACTTACAGAGGATCTAAACAAACAGGAAAGATGCACAGAAATGTGGAAATTATTGTGAAGTATATTACTTAAACATTTTAACTGCCTGCGCTGACACGAGAGTGAAATGTCAGATGGAGTTTTCGCAGATTCACTTAGTATGAGACTTGAGATGAACAGGTGATCGACGTGGAGGGGACGCTCTGCTTAGGTGATAAATGCAGACGGCAGGACTTGGAGACATAAACAATATGGCTCCAGGCATCAGGCTAGGTGACTAATACAGTGGAGTGGATTGTAATGGGATGAGCACTGATTATGAGTAAATATGGTAAAAAATTAAACATGCCAAAACAATGTAAGCATCAATTGTAGATGAATGTAAGGAGTTTATGGAGTTTGCTTTTAGACTGTCTAAAGTCCTGCAAGCAGTTTGTTAGTGCTGTTGCCAACATTCAAATGACCTTACAGGGTTAAATGACAACAAGACAGAAGCCAATGAGGGTCTCTAAACTGCAGCTACCCAAAGTATCATTGCGGCCTGCCTCGCTTTTCTTCAGCTGGACAGCATCAGGGTGAAAAGCTCATGGTATGCTGGAGTGCGCATGTTTCAGTGCACGCGGGTCACAAAGCTAAAATTATCCACTTTAGCTGAAGTGAGTGTTAATTATGGACGTGCAAACAGTCAATAAAAGGTTAATGTAAAAGTCAAAGGAGAAATTCTTTTAAGCATTGCATCACTCTGCAGACAAAATGACTAACATTGTGCCCGTGGTTTATTTAATCAATATGTTTTACAGTAATGTGCTGCCCATCGATTTTGCAGGGGATGTAGACCTTATTTTTTTCTGCCTACTCAAAAACATCTTCTGTTGTAAGTAAATAAAATTATTAATCTCTTTCTGACTCAGGCATGCACATACACTGCAATAAACAGTGTTGCTAAAGATTAACATCAGATGTTTCCAATAGGTACATAATTGTCCAACATCCACAGCGGTCAGGCACAACAGCATATTAAATAAATCTCACTGATAGAAGGCAGAAAAAGAGACAGGCCACAATAAAGCTTAGACCAAGCGACCCCAGTTAAAATAGAAATCCTGGCCAGAGCACCATTATGAGGAGGCCGTGATGTCATCATTTTGAAAAGCCTTTACAAGGGACTTTACGAATCTGAATTGGGGAAACAGGGAAAGGGTCACAAGTCCGAAGGGGAGCTCTCAAAAGCATTACACCAGCGGAGCAACCAACTTCATGAAATAAATAATTCCAGAAAAAGCAATCCAAGAGTAACGGGACAGCTACTATACTTTACTGCCACCCTCAAATGAGAATGGCATACTTTTAGCAAACAAGAGGCAAAAATCATCCCCAAAATAGTTAACTAAATATTGAAGAGTAAAGAGTTGTCCAGCCTTAAAGTGGAAATGAAGTTTCTTTGAAGCAGCTGAAGAGATTCACATTACTAAGAAGGCTCATCCATTACATGGAGTTGTTGTATGATGCTCCTGTAGCTCTGCCTATAACAAGTATTCACCCCCTTGGAATCTTTCACATTTTAATACTATACAGAATCACAGCAGATTTAATTTGACTTTTTGACAATGATCAAAAGAAGACTTTTCAATGTCAATGTGAAGGCATATCCTTGCAAAGTGTTCTAAATTAATTAATGGACTTTATTGTCATTGAATAACAGTAACAAAGAAATTGAGATGCCTTCTCTGATGATGCTAGTAAACAAAGTAAATACTAACAAAGAAAGAATAAAATAATACTGCTAGGGATAAAATGATACAGTAAGGGGTAAAATAACACAGTAAGGATTAGAAAATAAAATACAGCAGCTAGACCAGTATAAAACACACTTCTGTACATAATCACACTATATACACATACAAATGTATACCTGTACATGATTACCATCCGGGCTTGTTAAAGGTAAGCACTACCACCCAGCGACACCAGGGGGTGTGATTGCTGACTCTTCTGTCTTTTTTCCACCCACCCACAGTTCCAAGAAGATGTCCATTGATGGCATGTGGTCATGCCCCTTCAGGTCCATGAGCTATAAAAGCCAGGCACTCCCAAAGTTTTTTGTGGAGAGTCTGCTCTATGCAGATTTCCAGCTGTGCCATACTCTCTCCATTCCTTAAGAGCTGATTTAACTGAACTCCAAGGGATATTCAGTGACTTGGAAATTTCATCCCCTGACTTGTGCTTTTCAAGCCCCTTTTCACGGAGTTCCTTGTAGTATTCTTTTGTCTTCATTGCATAGTTTAGGCCACCATAACTACCATGACTGCCCAGAAGTTGACCCTTCCACATACAAGAGCATTTCGACTACAATCAACTGAATCCCTCAGACAAGTGACCTCCATTGAACTAACTGTGGGACTTGTAAAGCTGTGCCAGGTGTGTCATATAAAAGGGGTGGACATGTGAAATTAAATTCACTGTAATTCAATATTTTACAACAATAAAATGTGAAAACATCCAAGGGGTTGAATACTTTTTATAAGCACTATACAACACTCAGACATACACGCTACAGAATAATGAAATGGGGCTATAAAATACAAATATTTAGCAAAGATGCATTGCTCGACTGAACAGGTACCTGTCCATCCTCTTTAAACTCTCACCTCTTGCCCCAGTTTGTTCTAGGCACACTTTTAATGCTTGATGGGACAGGTCTGAAGACCCAGGCATTTTTGCAAGAAGAAAAGATTATAAAGGCCTTTCTTTTGGAAGTAGGCAGGCAGAAGCATACTCATTAAAATCAGTACACTGAAATCTTTAGACGTGCGTCTTAGAAGGATTGAACTAAATGAATATCACAAAATACAAATCGAGTCAAAACCCCATTTTTCTTTCTATAATTTCTTTCTTTCTTGATGTTGTTTGAATGCTGGTGGCTCACAATGTCTTTCCTTCAAGTGGTCAAAGAAGCTTCAACACTTTGCTATGTGTGATGTCCTCTTTTATAATGTGACAGGTCTCATCTCATGCCACAAAATGGCAGCAACCATTCACAAACACAGAAAACAGTTACAAAAAAACAAAAAATGAACAGCACACTAGAACAAAAAGAAAATATTAGATATCAAATAATGTTTCTAAATATAAAATAATGGTGATTATCGAAAATAAACAGAATTAAATGTTAACAGAAACAGAGAAAAAGACAAATAGAAAAATGAATCAACCACACCTTCCTGAGAACTTCAGCCTTTAATGATAAACATCCTTCTCTGTTAACACCTGTAAGCTGTGCAGAGCCCATCCACTGATCCTCCATTTCTTCTGCATCATTGTGGTAGTTTACATTTTCTTATTCTAATTTCACTTTACTCCTCCTACGTCAGCCACAGACCTTGTGAGAGGTGGCAGAAACCCAATTCAGTTTCTTGTTTTCTTGGATGCATTGTGTCAGTTGCATTATTCAGAATAATCTTCGGCACCTCAACATAAGCAATTTCCTCCTGCTTTTTAGTTCCAGCAGACCCTCCTGAATTGCCTGCTGACAACAGGGAATGTGGTCGCTCACTGGGATGGGTTTAACTGGAATGAGAGATGTCTTTATGGCAAAGAAACAGTAGCGAGAGTCAGCACCTGAAGTTGGACAAAACAAGGCCAAAGTCGAGGTGCTAAACCATGAATGAGGTCAAAAGGGGAACTGCCAGTAATTAGAAAACACACTGATACAAAAACAAGACACTATACTGTAACAGAAGTCGAGAGGAGAGGAGCTATGAATCGATTACCACAACACACTAATCACTACGAGCTTTCTAATACACAGAGTGGTTCAAAATTTGAATACAATGAATGCCATGTGAGGTTATACAGCAAAGCATCCATGATGTGGAGCTTAATGTATTCTGGGAAGTGCCCCTTATCAACAGTACAGGGTATCCTAGCAATACAATTACAAAACCCTGAAGCTACAAAAATGCAACGTGTTGCACTTTGAATTACACAGTTTATAATGTAGTTTATAACTACATTATTAATACAAAGCACTCACTTATTGATATTCGCTAGGAGTAAAGCATTACAAGGACCCTCAGTGGAGCAACAGGAAAAAAGTTTTTAAAACTGGGAAAACTTCAACAGCGTGTCCCAATTCAAAACAGCACAAGTCACGTCCTCTGAAGGGAATGGTTGGTTTGTGTCAAGATTGGTACCCATCTCAAGCTCACTCTCAGATGCTTAGAGCAACCTATACTCACCCATCATTTGCCCTGCAACGTCAAGACAACTGCCAACAGACACTCTTGTTACCTTCATGTAATGGCTGATAACTGGTACTGTGGACAAGACTGCAATTATACACAAAAATTAAAGACTTCTGCATTTTGTCAAAAATGTTGTCCATATATTCAATTTTTGAGACCATTTATTCCAGTTTTATGTTTAAGGATTTTATCATTTTAGACATCTGGGAACTCATTTTTTACCTGCTTTTTACTGTTTCAACTTTATTTCAGAGCTATGAAAATTATTTTTAATTTTGTTTGTGACCTTACCATGCTACCATTTTGTGCTGCTTTTTGAGTTATAGTCGCCGGCAGTTTGTAGTGATTGTGACTGCTTTTGTGCACCACATGTTCGCTGTATGAGTCAGTGTGTTATATCATCCACTAGTAACTACTGAACAGGAGCGTCCAGCATCATTACTTGTCCAAGTTTCTGGATATTTTACAATTCAAAACAACTAGCTAAACAGATGTTTTGTTTCTTTGACCTTCATGGCAACATACTTTGCATTCTTTATTGCCATAAGTAATTCTTATGAAAACAATTATTTTGTTTCCATATATATTTTTTCACTTGTTTCAATTTTCTGTTATTGTTAATTTATTTTTTTGAAGATTACAGACACTGATGCAGGGACAACTACCTGCAATTCAACATTAGCAAGATGAAAAAAAACTGGTGGTAGACTTCTGGTGTGCCAAGGAGCCTCTGAGACCAGCCACCATTCAACAGTTGGGGCGCAGAGGGGATACACAACTACAGGTAGCTGGGGGTTCACATACACAACAAAGTGGGCTGGTCTAACAACAGAGTGGCACTGTAAAAGAAAGGTCTGAGCAGACTGGACTTGCTAAAGAGACTCGAGTCTTTTGATGTGTGCAGCAGGCTGCTGGAAATGTTCTACCAGTCCATAGTAGCCAGTGTGGTGTTCTACAAAATGGTCTCTTGGGAAGCAACTTGAAGTCAAAGGAAGCAAAATGCCTGAACAAACTTATCAGGAAAGCCTGCTCCATCACAGGGTGAACCCTGGACACACTAGAAACTGCTGTGGAAAAGATGATGATGGCAAGATTGGACTGTATCATGAAAAATCTCTTAGAGCACCTTTAGCCACAGGCTCATTCCACCATGGTGTGCTAAGTAGGACCTCTGGGGGTCTTTTGTGCCCACTGCTATCGGACAATTCGATGCTTCCAACCTATGTACTCATTAAGATTATTTTTATTTATATAATTAGTTATTGATTGATGAATTGATTGGCTGAGTTATTTGTCCTGTGAGTCTGTATCCTTGTTTTTTATGCTTCTGCTTCTGTATGCATATGATTTTCCCCATGGAATTAATAACGTTTATCCAATCTAATCTAAAACATGCTCTCTATTTTCTTTTTCAGTTTTTTTGAAAATACAATATATATTCTTTTAAATGTTCTGCTCATTCCTTTTGTTTATTTTTATTGTCACCAGTGCTGCCATTACACGCTGCCAAATTGTGGCAGTTACTGCAGATAGGCTTTATGGTGCCATGTAGCATTTCTAACAGTTGTCAAGCAGATCTTCTTCTGGTTGCCACTATCCCTGCTACTGAATTACCAATGGACAGACAGATTACAGTTTGACAAAACAGAAACAAAGGTCTTACCATATACTGTACCTCAACCTTGTTTCATTCCAGGTGGGATGTTAAATGAGACTAAACTAACTTTATTCGGTTATTAACATAATGAAGGATAACAATATTAGCTCATCCATTCATGAATTTTCTAATCCTTGTGCTTAAAACAACAGCGTCCGTCTGACTCTTCCGTTTATCCAGAACTGACGGAGCTTCCCTCAGTTCCTGGCCATTGACTAGAGTACTGAGCAAGTATTTCTCCAGAATTCCCAGCTGGACTTTTCTCAGACTGTCATTCTATTGCAGTCGTTTCCAATAAAGCTGGCTTCGAAATAAACATAAAAAATCAATTTTTGAAATGATCACTTCAATTGGTTTTGAAACAAGCCTAAGTGAGAGACGAGGAGCCGCTCCAGCGAGATTATTTTCAAATGGAAGTACTCAGGAGGAGTATGAGACTCGAGGGCTTGGCCCATCTCACTAACTGGTTAACAGGTACCTCAAAAGCTTCCAGCGAGTGTAAATAGAAAGCCCCTCTAGATTTGCTTTGGGTACAGGCAGGGCAGACGTCGCAAAGCATTTCATCATCGTGTATGAACACAGTTTAAAGCAAGAGCTGGCTGAAAGTGGCAGCTGCTGTTAATTTCCTTCTGCTGCTGTGAATTCAACCTTCTCCCCCTAAACAGATGAAGGAACAATGCTGAGTTTCTGTGATGAAGCCAAGAAGCAATATTCAACAACAATTTGGTTTGAAAGCGGAGCTCTTTAAACCACATGAAACAACCGTGATCATTTATGTTAAAACTGTGAAAACTGTATTTCCGGTGAAAGGATGGAAAATGCAGGAGGCATCTCCGCATGGGAGATGCTGCACATATGCCAGCCAGCTCGCTTTGGTTGTGCGGGCTGGACCTCTCAAAGCATGCGGTGCTTGGCTGTCTGGCTTGCCCGCCAGTGGCAACTCATATATAGAGCCTTACTGCTGAGAGCGCAGTAAAAAGTACCCTGTCTAGACAAGCAGGAAGGAAAGAAGGCGCTTGTACTCGGCAGCCATTAGATGCCTCACAGGCTGACAAATTCTGCAACTCCTTGGAGCTGTCAGTTTCCCCACAGGCACCATAGTTATTGGCAAGCAGGTAAAGGGAAGACAAAAACATTTTTATAGCCATGCCTATTTGTCTGGCCGTCACAGAGGGCTGACTATGATGAATGGGCTGTCCTAATAAATATATGGCACCAAAGTGCTGCTCCCTGACCCCAGTCACATGATAAGGTCAAGTGAGCCTCTCCCAATCCCCACCTGTCTGCAGGTAACATTATTAGGTCAAAGAGGCCTGCCTAATTATACGTATCATGCTTCGGTTTGCCCAGGTACAGCTTGAGGGGGCGTCTTGCTGAATTCCAAAGCTTAAAAGCGCTAAGCTAAGGGACAACAGCTGAAAAATGCAGAACAAAAGAGATACTGTTTCAGAGAAGGATAAGTTAACCTGCCATATAGCAGAGTAAAAAACGAGCACATTGTTCCCATAAAATAACGATGAAAACAAACAGGTTCACATGAAATTCCTTCAGTTCATAACAACATGGAAGAAACCCAATACTCAAACAGAACGCATGTCCCTGGTGACTTAAAAAAAAAAGATAAAAAAGAAAGCTGTCAAACAAAGTCAGATAGATGTAAGGTCACCCAGAAAGAGGAAACAACAACAAAAGCAACACCTAATGCCATCGGGGACTTCAGAACAGAGCGCAAAAAATCAGATTATTAATGAGCTGGGTGGGGGAGTCGTGATTTACCAAAAAAAAAACAAAAAAAAACTTCAGCCCACTGTAATTTACAGCGATAAGCGTATTTCTAGTCAGGTACAGAAATGAAGACACAGGGGCCGCAGACCATGGCGTTGGTGTTAAAAAGGGCTGCTCGTTTATTTAACACTGCTATCTATCAGGGCAAGAAAGCAAAGCAATTGTAGTGACACTCGTTCCGAGAGCCTAGAATGATAAATTCACTTCACCTTTTCCTTCAATACAATAGCCGTAGGAAAGGCCTTTTCTTTGACAAGTGGTCAGACCCAAAGGCAAATGCTATCTACTCAGATCTGGCAGGACCACATTCTTAAATGGTGAAACTGCTGGCATCTGCAGCTTAATCTAAGTCTGGAAGGAAGGAAGAAACCAAGAAAATTAATGTTATCCATTAACATCACGGCTGTGCATGACTCTTTATTTAATAGTATTTGCTGCCAAGAAGAATTCAGACTGCAGAGAGAGAGAGAGTTAAAATGTAAAAAAGGTGTTAAGAGTCAAAGAAAGTAAAGTTGCCATTCTGTGTAATCTTAAAAAATAAATCATAAAAAGAGCCAAACAGTCTGCAGAAAGGAAACAATTTTAGTTGAATGTAAATACTTGACACCACTGGTTATGGGTAAATGGCCAATCTGTTACACTACATTCATTTATTTAGCTCACTACTTTATAAAGCTCACGCTACAAATTAGAGTGGAACAACTGCTTACTTAATGCTAGATATTGAGAACTGGTATGTAAAAAGACTGTCAAAGGCTAATACGGTGAACCTTGTCATATACAAATCAATCAATCTATCTATTTACAGTATATACTCATATACTGTATAGTCATACACGCATGCCAGGGTGACTACTTCAGGGCTTGTCAGCTTGTAATTCCATACTGAGCCAAGGGTTGGCGCTGTCTTGTAACACTTTTCCACTCCTTCCCACTGCAGATCCAGTAACCAACATTTCACTGGCACATGACATCACTTCATCAGTGACGAGCACTACAATACAAAAAATAAGTTGTATTGTATTGCGTTTCTTGTTTCTGGGCTTTTTGGCCCACCCAAGCCACTTCACCAACTTTATAACTGCACCACTGTCATCTTTCTCCAGTCTAGTGATTGACTTTAGTGATTGTCTGTAAAGTCATTTTCTCCCATCACACAATGTATGAGGTTTGCCTGAGGAAGCCTCAAACCTTTATCTTTGTTATATATATATATATATATATATAATATATATATATATATAAACATATATACCTTTTAAAACCTTATATATACAGTATATATATATACACCTTTTAATTAACTGTCCATCCAGTTGCTATGTCTCTGTTATTCCAAAAGATGATGTTCCACAAACATGTTTAGTAATAAATTGCATTGCATTTGTCAATCCAATAGATGGTGCATCATAAACATTAACACCGCTTTTACGAATCCCATACCAAACGGCATATAATAGGGACATATGCATTACATGTGTTACTGTAAACATTAACACTAAGGTCTGAGTGGATTGCAAACTGCCTTAGACAGGTAACACAATCAGTATATATACATATATGTGTGTGTGTGTGTTCGTGTGTATATACAGTATACACAGTTATTCATTTACTTACATTCTATTGAGTGATGTCTGATAGTACTTACCAGCGTCCAAGGTCAGTAGTGGGTATCTATCTTATATCTGCCCTAGCGTCCAATTGAACATACTTGCGATGATCATAGCTAGCATATCTATCTTCCTGCAGCACATGCATTCCAAACAGAGCTAATATGTTTCAGATATATATATATATATACTTTTTATTGTTATATGTTAATGTTAACTTTTTCTTTTTACCAAGAAAAAGAGCACTGTACTATATAGCATTTGCTACCTGTCTTATAGAATAACAGGCACCAGCACCATGTGTGCAATATTGTTCACTTGTGTCTCCTGTATGTGTTTCATATTTTGAACTTTTTATATTTTCGTGAAATGAAATGCATCATGGCCTTACAAAAATATCACCCAGATAAGTCCATGAGGGAAGCCAAGAAGAAAAAATGTTAAAAGTTATCAAATAATACGAAAGTGGCAAAGCAATGAATGTTATTGTAAGCAACTCTGATTAGTTCCACTCTTCAATTTCAACAATTTTTAAAAAACAAGGACATGATTAATGAGGCTGTTAAAGATTTTCCACCAATAAAATCCACAATAGTGTAGCATCCCTGGGTGCAGACTTGTGAAGGGCACACTTCTCGGGTGGTTGAGACCTGCCTAAAGGGGTTGAAGTACCTGGAGAACCTGGCATAAAAGCAGCACTGTGATCAGCAGTGGGAGGAGTACAGACAAAACACTTATAGAGCACTTCAGATGCATATCCTGGCTGTTAGAGTTCGTCGGCCATGATGTGTAGCTGCCCCAGGTTGTTATAATATTAAACAAGCAGCAAAAGGGATCTATAGCTGAAATGGAGAAGTAGCTTATACCATGGACTGAGGAGAAGAGGCAGAAGCGTATCCCCCTAAGCACCATGACAATAACAGCAAAGGCAATAATGTTGTTTAAAATGTTAAAGAAAAAGCAGGACCTGAGTATGAGTATATCTGACCCCTCTCCTATAATTATCATGATAAACTTTATTGACTTGCGTCCCTAGTACCGGAACATAAGTTGATGTATACCTGTAAATTCTGTACATATGCAGTACATTTTATCCACTGGCCCAGATTGTCTATAGTTATAGTCATAATATCTAATAAAGTGCATAGAAGCACGGCAGAAAACCTCTATATAAGATGTCCAAATCTAAAATGTTATCAGTTTTGAACAATCAACAGTCCCGTTTTTTATGGGTAGCAGATTACTGATGGATTTGAGAAAATGCCACTTTACTTGCTGCAGCTGGGACAAAAACAAAGAGAAGCCAGTCACATAGAAATTAATGTCCTTCACTTAGTTTGAATCTGATCTCCCGCAGCTTCGCAGGCACATGCACACCTGATGGAAGAGGACAAAGAGACCTGAACGCTGCATGTGGAGGTGTGAAGGTCATGGATGTAAGGAAACAGGGAAGATGACTTTGACAAGACATCTGCAGGACTTCCACTTCTCCATGATGAACACCAAGTAGCTCAGGAACTACATTTTAAAGGTTCACCATTCTGACCTCCACAAAAAAAAAAAATATCAGGAAGTCACAACGACGCTGAAACTTATCACGATTAGTTCGGCCACATGCTGGTCCTGAGAATTTGCATGTCTGCGCTCCAGGGTCACATAACTTTCTACCGAAGCTAATGTGGGAATTTGTAGTTAGCATTTCAATTACCAGCTGCTCCAGCAGGGTGGGTCACTGGCATGGCAGACTCCTTCCTTCATAAATACATCAAGATCCGTGACAAAGGCACATAGAGATGAGAGATAAGCGAGAATCACAGCACACACACACACCTCTGATTGAGATACACATATAGAGTGAGCGTGAAGACAGATGTACTGCATGTGGAAATGGAGGTGCGAGGCACATATACAGCACATACTGTAGACGCAACTTGTGATGCATTGGCTTGCCGGCAACAACTGGAATGGAGCAATGGGTGTAAAGAAAAGCCACCGCTAGTGACAAGAGAAGTCATCTAAAGGTCAGAGTGGGTCAAACAAGGAGTGGTAAAAACTCAGACTGAGTATAATGAACCAAAAGTAGCGGCTTGAGACGCATACTATGGGGGGGGTGATCTGGCCAGATGTGCGTATGTCTTTCTCTATCCACCAGATCAATTGTCCAGTAAGGGATGCAGTTTCTCTTAAACTTGTAGTTTAATGGTAAATGGCCTCTGCCCTTTTAAAGTAAGGACAAGCCCAAGGTGCACAGAGAAGCTGGGTAATATAGCACCTTCATGCTTAACGACAGACTTCAACATGAAAATCTCTAAATTAATTGACTGTTGATATGGCAAGGAATAAGATCTACTGAGCAAATTACAGGAATGATAACCATAAATTTATGCATGAACCTCAGCAAGCCATCTGAATTGCCAGTCCTTTAACTTCAGGAAAACCTAAAAGGCAAAAAACAAACTGTTCTGGATAAAAGCATCACCTAAATAAATGCATTAAGTATACAAGTGATTGGATAGAAAAACACAAGAGGGAATACAAATTAAAAGGAATAGTGCCACAGAGAAGGCAGCTGCAGTCCTAAGGTCAAATAAAGAGCTCTTAAGAGGATCTGCTCAAAATAAGATATTTGCCTAAAGGCGCTCGGTTGAGCTCCGAGTCTTTATTTGACCTTAAGTTAGTCCAGCAGGATGACACCAGTTGCACTGCACACATGGGATGCTCACGCTGTGCACTTTGTTCTGGTTAATGTCAATGTCTGTCTGGCAACAACCAACATGGCACAGGATGTTCTCCCAGAAGTGACCAAAAAGACAAATAGGAAACTTTTAAACACAGGGCTTTCACTCAATTAAAAAACTAAAAAAGATTAATATTAACATTACATGAAATAATAACTGGTAAGAATGGAATACTTAATTTGAAATTATCCCTTAAACATAGATTTCAATGAGGTATTATGGGCCCATGATCTAGCAGCTTACAGCTATAAAAAATACATCTGAGGGCTTAATATTTTGTCTTGACACTCCTCAATCTTGAATTATCCATACAAAAGAACTCGTGGGTGCCCTGTAACCACTAACTTATGATTATAATTCACTGTAAATGTGACGAGTAATAAACAAATGTTTATCATATTGCAATGGGAACACAATGAAAGCATTGCCTTTTCCTGGCTTTTGAGCCCAGTTTTGCATATATATTCCACTTTGTCAGGAAGAGACACAAGACTACTTTGGGACCCAAAATAGTGACTGGGAAGGGTACCCAAGTTTTAAGGACAATGCCCTTTTCCAGTTTGAGGCCATGAAATAAATTAATTTTATTTGTCTCTGGTAGGGTACACTTTGAGAAACCCCACTTATAGAGGTTTGATAGTTCTGCCTTTAAAATTACTTACCCGGCCAATGCTGGGTGCGGCTGCAAGTATATATAAGATGTTCATGAAAGTCAGTGTATTTACACAGGCGTCCTCCTGTTTTGGGAAGCTAATTTGCCTCTTAACGCCCTTTAGGAAAGTCAGTATTTGTAATGCAATTACATAATTAGCAATAATTTATATGGAAGAAAATTTGAAGTGTTTCTTGACTGGAAGAAATTACCCCCAGTTTTGCTCAAATTAGATCAAAATACAGTATATAGAAGTTGAAAAGAATTAGCTTAATAACAGAAGTCATCAAAATAAAATCTGATTACAGACATTCTGTTTGATAAATGCTGTGTAAGGAGGCTGATTACCTAAGCTTTATCACTTCAAGTTTCAGATTCAAATGAAAGTCATTTTGATTCTTTTTTTTTTTGGGCCTTTTCCCACTCTTTCAATATCTTTTTGGGAGCCACACTAACGATGAGTGAAATAGGTAAGTTTTAATCCACATACAGTCTTGCAAAACTGGCACTAAAATTGATTTTTCGGACGATTTAACAATTGTGAAATGTGAAAGTCACTAAAAGAGTTGCTTGAAGCATATGTTTTTTTTGGAGTAGAAAACAAGGAATGCTACTTCCTCATTCACACTTCTGTGTTCACCTGTGTTTTTTTCTGTAATCCATACCACACTGGTAAGATCAATTCTGTTTTTGCCTCTCGTAAATACCATCACAGAGAAGTGCAGTCAATTAAAAAAAAAATACTCTAACATGCTGCATATTTTCCACATGAAGACACACCTCAACGCACCATCATGCACATTCCTCTATTTTTTCCAAATTAAAATTATGTACGTGGACAGACCCAGCTTCCAGTAGAAATCAGATCTTTATTTAAATACTAAATGACAGACAAGACACATGTGAAATTAATGTATGAAATATTGGGACAGCATTTTGGGACACCTTAGCTATTAGCTAAACAAACGGACTTGATGAACTGAATGGTCTCCTCTTGATTGTCAAATGTCTTATGAAAATGCCTTTCTTCTTGTGTGAATGGCACAAATTTTGCTGGAAGCGAAGCACAATTTCTTTTGTGAATGAATGTCTTGAATGACTATTCTGATCATCTGGACTACTGAAGAATCCTAACAAACCCTTATTTGTTAATAATCGCAAAAGGGAAAGTGCACTTAATTACAGGAGTTCAGGCAGAGGTTGAGCCACAAGGACCTACAGGTAACTACCAAAATAGTTAACCAAAATTTGTTGTCTAAATTCCTTCAGAAGCCCACTGAAATATTGTTGGAAAATTGCACTTTTATAGTATGCTAAATATGACTAGTACTATTTATTTTGTGTTTTATTTCAGTCTGTTTTTATTTTAGAATTATTTAGAGTATTTACTACAGTATTATGATTTACTCTTAACAATATTAACACTTAACTTGTGGGCTCAGAGCTCATGTGGGAAATGCTTGGTACCTGAAATAACAGGCAGGTACAGATGACCTCATCAGATCATTAATATTCATGAGGGAGCGCCCATGACTAAAATGTGGGATTAGATAAATTGTGGAGTGTATGCAAAATAATCATAGACAGGAATTCTGGGGAAATACTGTAAGTATGAAATTGTTAAAAAAAAGTGGCATTGTTTATTAGAATGTATATGTTTAATCTTAAATAAAGTGACCAATGTGTGTATGTTTGTAAGAATATGTGAAATGGAGATTTGGGACTTTAAAATGAATATGTTTCATGTCTAGTCAAAAGTAACTAAATTAACAATCAACCAGACCATGGGAACTTGTTAATTTTCCAAAATTTTTCACTGATGTAATATCTTGCATAATGTAGTCAGCAAGAATCTATAAATTCAAAGGATTTAAACATCAGCAGGAGAAGGAGATAGAGTGAGAAAGAAACAACTGCTAAACAGAAGCGAACTCGGTCAGACTTTGCCACTTACAGACTGCCCCTCCACTCCCAAAACATCATGCCTGGTTTAAGAAAACAAAGACCAAAGCTACAGCCAACCGAAATGAAGCTTGCTGTGTGACTCTGAATTGAATCGATTAGATTGTATGTATTCATATCTAACATTTACAGCTGGGTTCTCCTTCAAATAAACACATGTAATAATTGAAATGGTTTGAGTATTGCTTTGCTGAAATTCTCCTGTTGTTTACTGACATTTAGCATGACTGATGATTGTTAATGAAAAAATGAACTGTCAGGAATAGTGATTAGCTGTTGGCTTCTGTTAAGATTGTGTAGCCCTTTGGGATACAAAGCCAGACAGGGGTACCAGCTCCTGGATTTTGCTGGGGTATTCTGAAGTGTAGCTTTTACATTGCAGCAATCTGAAAATGGCTCAACATGTATGTGAATTCCGGCAGGGACACCTTGTGTGCAGAGCAGCTTCTAGCCCCTGCTAAGGTATCAAAGTTGAGATAGCCAGCCTCATTCAGTGGTGAGATATTTTTTGCTTTGTATATGAGAGTATCTGTGCTGAGTGAATGTTGAATAGCTAAGTTTTGCAGCATTTATGTGCGAATCATGGCTAACAGTTTAGTCATTGCCAGTAATAACTTGTCCACCAATACAGAAGGATCCTCGGAGGTTAAAGTCCGTTTACTGGACACTTTTACACCAGGAAATATCAATACCAAACTAACTCTGATTGCTTTAATCTAAAATGAGGACCCCCTTGTACATAGTGATCATTAAGTCTTTCATTGGTTTTCATATAAAGTTTAAGAGTGTCGACATTATGTGTCACTGTAAACCCATGTAATGGTAATGGGTAACATAGTGAACAACGATATGGTACAGGCGGTCATGACACAATGATGTGGCAACCCCAAAGGAAAAAAAATACTAAACAAAATGTAAATATTGAGATGTTGGAAAAATGACAAAAATAAACAGAAAAATGAGTAAAACCCAGATTTAACAGGAGCCTGACAGTGACGCATCCATTCATGCTTCCCTTGTTTATGTCCCTTGTCACGTGAGTGCAGTAGGATAATAGTTGCACTGTGACACACACAAATGGGGGTCCAAGGGTAAACGGCTGACAGAAAGAAATCCCTTTGTGACATAAAAGAGGAATGACTGGAGGGGGCTCACCATGAAGGAAAGACAGCTCAGAGTGTGAGGTGCATATGTGATCCTCAATACCACCTCTAAATCTGTTATGTTATTTGAATTAATACTTCACAGTTCTGTTAATCACAATACAAATGATTTATTTCCTTCCCAAAAAAGTTGTGCAATCTGTAATTAAACTCTCGCAATTTTAAAATTCAAATTTTTGCTTTCATACTCACATCAACTGGACATGTTGGCTCTCGTAATTCTCGGATCGCTTGCACATATGTTACAATTTTATTCTATGATATTTCTCCTAGGTCTAAAAAAGACAAAACATTTGGATGACACTTGTAATTATCTGACATTTAAAACCAGGAAAGAGTGAATTTTCCTTTTCTGAACGAGAAGTGTCAAATATGGGCACCTGGGAATGCATGTCTAGAAAGACAGACATGAAGCCTGCAGGGTGTTACAGACCAGGAAGACGCCATACCTGGCAATAGCTTCAAACAGGAACTTTATAAGACACAAAGCAGGCACTGGCCGCTCCACACCATTAGCATAAGCAGACCAACACATTTTTAGGCCTACAGTGTGGCTATAAAACAAAGTGTAAGGTCTGAACAAGAGGAAGGTGCTGATTACAGATACTTGATGTGAACGGATGTGAGCAAAAGATCAAGCTGAACAGTGCTGACGATTGACAAAGCCTCATTAATGGTCTCCCTGGAGTGAAACTCTGCTTCTCTCTTCCACCATACTGAAATGTTGACTTGTCAGAATGATCTTGTTCCATTCTAGTGTTTCATTCCCTTAACATTTGACTGACAAACATAGCTTAGCAGCTTAGAGTATCTCCTGACAGTTTACAGGAATATCCATTGTGGTGTTGAGTGTCAAGGTGTTCCGCACGTGTAATATTACAGGAGTGTCATGACTACCAGGTAACCCTGTCAGGCTGGTAACCAGTATATCACTTTTACCAGATTTGGCTAAACTATCAGTTGAACAAATCAGAAATGGACAGAGGTCAACAATATTCTGGGGCTCAGAACAAGAAATGTGAAGTGCGGAAGCTATGAAGGTTTGATCATTTTTAAACCCATCATTTCTTTGTGACCAATTCAAGCAAATATTTGAAATTATTTAGTATATAGCACAACAGTTTATGAGTTAAGGGTATTCTTTTAAAGTTGAAACACAGGTAGTTTAAGTGATTTGCTAAGGGTCAAACTGTGGCCGTAACTGAATCAGCAACATTCTGCTTTTGAGTTCTGCTCCTTGGCCACTGCAGCACACTTTCTGTTAATAACAGCAACAAGAAAATCTTAATAAGACATTTCTGTCTGCTTTATGCAGCCTGTCTCCACAAGTGTCACAATCACTATCTAACGATGAGGGAAGCTACCCTTCTTTGCATGTACCCTCTTTTCCCAACTAAATTCCTAATTTTTCCTTGTGTGTTTATTGTCTGTGTTATCCAAATTATACACAGTAAAAATTTAAATTGAATGCATGGGTCGATATTGGAAATAAAATGTCTCAACTCTCAGCTCATGACTTGTTATACATCAATACATGCAAATGAATAGACACCAAAGAATGGTCATGAGCTGTTAACCGTGCTTGTACTGTCACATGTCACTGAGTACAATGAAATTCTTACTTACATGTCCAACCAACATTGTTGTAGACTGGACCAAATGAGGAAAACAGATTGGGTGCGGAAGAGCAATGTGAATGCCAGTATTGTCATGATCTTTACCACTTTTCCCTGATAGACAGCTACAAAAGCCAAAGCAAATCGAGGAAATGTTTACCAGGTACAGTATGTTGGCCTTTTGAGGGATTTACTCAATATAAACTAGACCAGCAACTGTAAAAACACAATGGAAAAAGGGGAACAGGACAAAAAATAACAACACCAAACCAAGACCTCACTAAGTCTGATCTAGTGGAAATAAGCCTCACCCCTCGCAGCCAGGTACCAAACTCAACAAGGCAGTCTTCAAAGGCCTGAAAAAGCTCAAAATGGAGCTCTGGATTTCAAAATTCAAAAACATCTTTTACTATTAAAAAAACACAAAAGATTTTTTTCAGGTTTTTCTGTAAAGCTTTAAATGATTGCAGATTATTTGCTGCTCAACCTAATTTAATATAATCTAAAAGCATAATCAGCTTTTATTCTTTTTTCTCCAAATTCACTGTCGTAATCTTCTTTATTTATTTATTTGGTTTGTACAATGCTATATACTGTATACCCTGCCATTCTTTCTTATATTCTGTAAGTGCCTTGAGCATGGGAAAGGCGCTATATAAATAAAATGTATTATTATTATTATCAAGATCATTCAGGTACAGTAGACAGAGAGACAGACAGATAGATAGATAGATAGATAGATACTGATAAGAAATTCACTTGTCCCAGCAGGAAAATACATAAAAAGTGCAAAACAGTATAAAACAAAAGGCATAGAATTCCATTAGTACAATTATGCAGAACTGTAAGGATGGCTATTCTGAATCTAAAAATATTTGTAACTATACAGTAATCCCTCGCTATATCGCGCTTCGACTTTCGCGGCTTCACTCTATCGCTGATTTTATATGAAAGCATAACTAAATATATAACGCGGATTTTTCGCTGTTTCGCGGGTTCTGCGGACAATGTGTCTTTTTACTTCCTGTATATGCTTCCTCAGTTGGTTTGCCCAGTTGATTTCATACAAGGGACGCTATTGGGGGATGGCTGAGAAGCTAACCAATCAGAGCATGCAGTTAAGTTCTCCTGACTGAGAAGCTAACCAATCAGAGCACGCAGTTGAGCTCCTGCGTGCTGAATGCAGTGTTAACCAGGAAGTCTCATCTCGCTCATTCAGCATCAACGTGTTTCGCTGTGTAAAGAGTTGTGCTCTTTAGTGTTTATCTTTGTGCATAGTCAAGCCCTTCATTATGGCTCCAAAACAATCTGCTACTGCTTCAGGGGCCGTGCCCAAGCACAAGAAGAAGATGTTAACGATTGCCGAAAAGGTAAACGATTTGGATTTGTTGAAGGCTACGATTCTTTTTATTTAAAAAGTAGGAAAGGAATATAAGATCTACGGCTGCAGTGTCCTTTTAACCAGGATGCAAAACGAGTTGTAAGTGGATGTAATAAGGCAGTAGTCTGGATGGAATCTGCTTTAGGGATTTGGATTGAAGACTGCCAGAAGAAGAACAACGGCAGTGCTACACAATCGCCTGAAGTGGCTCCTTTACAAGGGCTGTAACACTCTCCTTTGTTGTGCAGTAAAATTAAACTCATTGTTATCGGACAAGTCATCGTGTCATTGTTGGTGAGTAACCATAATTAATTTTCTTCTTACAGTGCTTAGCACATGTACGTACGTTTAGTGTCACTGTACACACATTTACTGTATACTATTTTCTTGCATTGTACGTATTTATTGCTGGTGGCCTGTCTATCGTAATGGCTGCAACATATGTGATATCGGAGACACTCAATATCTTTAAAATAATATTTAGGTTTTACTGTATATAAACAGTGTGTTTATATACATAATTTCAATGAATCTTACCTAATATCTAAGAGAATACAAAGGGATTATGCTGTATAACTCTGCGGGGAATATTTATAAACAGTGCGGGAGAGTTTATAAGGGCTTAAAATATATAAAAATAACCATACAAACATATAGTTTCTACTTCGCGGATTTTCACCTATCGCGGGGGGGTCTGGAACGCAACCCCCGCGATCGAGGAGGGATTACTGTATAGCATAGGTTTAAATGTTGTGTAAACAGTTTCATGACATAAAATATAAAGCAAAGTTAGAAAAACATGAACTGAGAGTAATCACAACTATATGTAGAGTGTCTTTAAAGGAATGAAAACCAAGTGCAGAGGTGACAGGAAGGACTATGGGATGCGCAGTATGTGGACAAATGGCCAAGCTAAGAGATACACTTTGGTAGAGGTATATGGATAAGGCCAGTAAAGATGCTGAAGATGACGGATGTAAATTGTGGTAGATGATATGTGAGAGCTATCTTTTAGATGACCATGAACTGTGGTAAGCAAAGTGATGAAAATGGGGAGGCAATCCTTGAACTTGTGTAAACCAAGAAAACGACAGTCTGTTGTTATTGTGTATGTACACACGCAGCAACAATATACTGCAGGAGAGATTGGGTTTTCCACATTAATTCTGGCTTAAACACTTACAGCCTTGCTATGCGCCAGATACTACTGTATACATAATTGATCGATTTGGTTGACCCAAAGAAGAACTTGGATAGCCAAAGAAGGCAGCAGTGAACAGAGCCGTCACTATACCACAAGAGGTTTGCACATTGAACACTGTGGCTCATGCACATATGAAGATGCAGCTGAGCAGAAAATGAAACAAGAGTGGAAGAAAGGAGTTAAAATAAGACAATTTGACACTACGGGCTTAAAAGTATATAAATGTATCCCCGTTAATTTTGCCTTCACCCACACTAGACTGTCTGTTCCATTGCCTTCATCCTCTTCTCTCTCTTCTTTATGACTACATTTCCACTAACCTGCCATTTACCATCTACACCTCCGCTTCCCATTAAATGACGTGACCATCCGGTTTGGCAATCTACAATAACCCCTGTTGTTCTCAAAACAGCTATGAGGCATATAACTAACCATTTGTTATTGACTGGCAAACAATAGAAAACTGCAATCGACAAGCAACAGTATAATGGGATAAATGAGCTGTTTTCATCAACACATTTTCATATTCAGTTTAAGGAAGTGTGAGGAGAGCAGAGCACTTGACAATAGGTCAAAACTTAGTGAAAAATAAAGCTGACCTGACTGCAGTAAAATATTCTAGATTTGGACTGAAAAACAGTGAGAATCACACCTGAGGCGTGTGATAAAAAAAACTGAGCTCCCCTAAATCTGTATGTTGATAGAAAGATTTACTAACTGCTGTGAAGGAGTTCTGATCAGTTATAGGGAGGGGAAGTTTCGGATAACTTTGCTTTTGAGTTTGGGCTCAGTGAGGCTTTACCTAATACTATCGAGAATTTTTGCATTTGCTCGAAGTCTGAACCCACAGAGATCAGGGCCACTAACCATGTAGAACCTCAAAACTGAAAGGATGATTGATAATTAAGAGCACATCTGTAGAGAACCAGCCCTCCATGTAGTTCACACTGCCTACACACTTAGCGGTCATGTGAAATAAAAAGAATTTAACACTTCAGAGAATCGGCCAACTTATCAGATCAACTAATCAATACCATTGAGTAAAAACTGCAGCGAGCAGTAAGGCAAGAGACGCAAACGCTTTCCTGGTGAATTATCTCTGGTCCGCTACTTCTGCTACAGGACTCATGGGGCACCTGGCTTTCTCTCATTGTTTCCGCCCAGTTGCATGCCAGCTCTTCCGCAACCCACAGTCACCCCCTCCCCCCCTCAAGTTTCAATCTGTAGCCCCAGTGGCAGAGCATGACCCAGGAAAACAGCATAGAAAATGCACATTCACCACAGCGTTATACTCAGAGGCATAAAAACAGTGATCCAGGTCAGGATACTGCCACGACAGGGGCCATCCAAACTCATGTAAATCTCAGCGCTGTACTTTCCGTCTGAACACTCAGTGGGATACAAATGGCTTCTTCGTGTATTTCATCTGCTTTCTGAAGCACAATACAGGATCCTCCTCACTGCCTGACATTCACCTGACTGTCTTGGAAAAAACACACATACACACTGGCAAATGCTAGCTCGCAGAATTTAATGCTCTAAAAAGCACTCATGTTTAACTTCGCTTTTAAGTGCTCCTATCACACAAAACTTTTGGAGACATAAAAGCTACACCAGACAAAGAGGTCACATTGCGGTGTCTGAAAAAAGCACTGCAGAAAAAAAGAGAAAGGAGATCTGCTATACTGATAGTGTGCAAATAGCTCTAATAATGGCTTTATAAAAAAAAAATATCAATATAAAAGTACATTTTTGAATACTATGTAGTGAAAATAACTGGGAATGCGAAACAAAACAAAGTGTTGATGGTGCTTTGAAGAGACAATGCACTCCATTTTGGGAGTCAAGATATTTTAGAAGAATCCTTCTTCTGCCTTCTCAAAGGTAAGCTGAGAGATGTCTTCTTCTTCTTCAATATGGTGAATAAACAGCTTGAAAAGGTACACTGAGTGTCCAGTTTATTAGGCAACCTTCACACAAATTCTACATTCTAGCACGGTATGAATCAGGCAGACCAGCATGTCTAGCATAAGTTAATTAACTGAACATTGGAAAGGGAAAAAACAGAGCCCTTAGTGACTTTCAACTTGGCTTGTTATTTGGGGCTTGGTATGTTAGTTCTAGTGTCTTCCAAATTGCTGTTGTGGGCTTTCCACAAACAATTAAGTCAAGGGTTTATTTTTTGAATTTTGTGAATGATATACAAAGAAAAAAATGACCCCGATATTAGATCCTGTGAATGAAAATAGCTTGTGGATCAGATTGGTCAAAGAAGAATGGCAAGCGTCACATAAGGAAACACATGGGCCACAACCAGGCAGAACACATTTGAATTCTACATTGGTGTACATAATGTCAATTCAAAATACACCACTCATCAGACTTTATTTTGAAAGACCTACATGTGCTGAAGAACATGTTGGATGCTGATGTCAATGGAAAAACAAAAAAGCACATCTCCAGTGTGCATAAAAGCATCAAAATTGGCTCTGTAATGAGTAGTAAAAAAGTTGCTTGGGCAGATATACTCACGAGGCCTGACGTGATTCTCAAACGAAAATACACATCGGGAGACAGCCTGTTTAAGCAATTTGCAGTGAACAGCAGCAAAATCTGCCACTGCAAAGGCTACTCTTCTTCCTAAAAACCTGTCCCCAGCTTTTCCAGTCCGTGAATTTTAAACTGCCGCCATGGTTTAATGGAAAGTGCAAAAGAATCTGAACAAAAGACTTGAAACAGAGAAAATAAAAAGCTAAAATTACTGCAATTCAATCAGGAGCTCAGTAGCAAAAGGTAACTGAAGCTTAATAATTAATTTGTACGGTATAATAAGCTCCGAGATCACACAGACAGACACAAACACACACACATAGATCACTGCAGCTTTGAAAAGTGCTTCGGTCTGCTACAATATCTTTCTGTCATTTTGACGACTGCATCACTATATGGCATAACAACAGCAAATAGAGTTAACAAAAGCTTTGTGGTCTATGTATGTACAAGGTGTTAAAATGCCACAGTCATATTCTGTCATGGCATGTTTGCATTTCTAATGACACAGTAATGTTAACTCACTTTAGTTTCTCATTTAGACATGCAGTCAGAAGGTGGACATCTGTGCTTTTACTGATGTTGTGAGGCAGATTTGTTGATTAGGGTGTTTTGAGTGCTGAAATCTGCATCTCCTGGGAGAGTTCTTTGTTCTCAGCTCTCATAATGGCAGTCCTTTTGATGGCACGTGACACACCATTTACTTTAAATGCACAATAAGCAGTTCATATTTCCATGAATATAGCTTCTAAATATTTTGACCTTACATCAGCTCCTACATTATCGTCCTAATGCTGAACAACAGAGAGCACACACAGCACCTGCAACAACCAGAGGCGAGTTGAGTAGCCAAAAATTGTACTCAAGTAAAAGTAGCGTTACTTCAAAATAATATTACTCAAGTTGAAGTAAAAAGTAGTCATCCAAAAAATTACTCAAGTAAGAGTAAAAAAAGTACTTGGTGAAAAGACTACTCAAGCACTGAGTAACTGTTTGAACATAATAAATGATTTATTTTTAGAAATGTTGTAATAAGACAGACAAAAATATAAATTTTCAAATAATAAAATAAAAAAATGAGTAAAAATAAATAACATCTTTACAAAATAAAGATGCACAAATAACACAAAGTTCCAAATCTCAGTTTTTCACAACAAAGTTTTTGAAGCCAATACCTACAGTAGGTAACATATATGTCTGAACAGTGCAAACTATTTACAGTGACAAGATATTCTGTACACTGACAGGATAATAGTATATATTCACTTTGTGGTGTAGCGGGTCTGTGGTTTCAAAAAAAAAAAAAAAAAAAAAAAAAGCCAGTTTCAAATTCATAAAGCCATGTCACTCTCCGTGGGGGCAATTGCACGACCGTGGGGAGTTAATGAGGTAGTTGGAACAAGTCGCACCTCCACGTGTGGGTGCGATCTTTCTCAATTGCTTCATTGGCTTCCTGTGGCATGTGATTAAGGCCCATGGAGACGGGAGTGTATATATAAACATCAGCACAAAAAAAGACGGGGGAATCAAAGAAATGGAGAAAAGAGCCAAGACGGAGGTCAGCCGAAAGGAGCTCGTGGCTGCTGAATCTCTGCCGGCTACGCGAGCAATGGGTGAGCCAGGAGAATGAGAAGGAGGTGGTCTGAGATCAGGAGAAGTTAGTCTGCACTTTAACCTCAGATTTTTAACGGATTTATTTATTGATTTTCTTATCTTTTTCACAATTATTTTTATGGATTTATATATGTACTGTTTTTTTAAGAACACTGCACCATTGACACTTTTGTTGATTTTACTTTTGTTTTGACAGGTTTTTAATAAAAGCATCTGAGCACTTTTCCCACTATCTCCTGGCCTCATCAGTGAATTATCCTCAAATGTCAGCTCATCTCGGTCATAACTATCGACGGTGTGGGTTTCAGCAGACAACCATGTGGGAAGAGGGAATCTGTAGGGGACCAGCATCGTCACACACTTGCCCTCCAAATAGCAGAGCTGATAGAAAATAACATTAGAAAAGGCAGCTTGTGCATGTACAAGAAGTCTCACTTTACCATGACTGTCTGTGCATGTTAGGTTAAAACGTGCTTGTTCTTCACTCAGTGAAGTGATGGTTAAGCTTCTCAAGGTTCTTGTGGTGAAGCCGCGACTGTTTAGCAGTGAACAGGAGCCCCGCATGACTAAATAGTCTTTCGCAGGCTGCAGACGCAGGAAGTTTGTGTGTGGTCATGTGACTACATGGCTACATCTTTGGTGAAAAGGAGTCATGTGATTATTGTTGCAAAGTCTCATTGGTGAAGCGTAGTCATGTAACTATTGTTGCTACGTCTGATGGGTGAAACAGTCATGCAGTAGATCCATTGGCGACTTCTCTCTGGCAAAAATATTGTGTAATGTATAAAAAGTAATGAGTCGAGTATTGCCCAATTTAGCGGAGTAAGAGTAGCGTTTCTTCTTCACAAATGTACTCAAGTAAAAGTAAAAAAATATGGTGCAGTAGAACTACTCTTAGAAGTACAATTTTTTTAAAAAGTTACTCAAGTAAATGCAACGGAATAAATGTAACATGTTACTACCCACCTCTGGCAACAACATATGGTTCATGTCTACCACTCTTCCATTGATTTCTTTAAATGCTAATGTATAATCTGATGTTACAGAAAAGATTTTCCCTTGCAACAAGTCATGTTTATTTTTAAAATGTGCAGTGTGCTCTGTGGACACACAACACACATATATATGTTTAATAGGGGGTCTTTTCAGAAGACTTTTTGATTGTAGACAGTTAATCATAATCAGAAGCTTGTTGTCTGTCAGAAAAGATTAACGAGAGCACCTCTGATCTATACAGTTCATAATCACTGCTCCTACTTTGAGCGCTGCCTTCATTAGGCGTTGGATTGGTTTAGAAATGTGATGCTAAGTGAGCTGACTAATTTTTCCACCCCCGTTTTTACCAAAATCCTCTCACTGTTGTCTCCAGACGTATATATCATATGTCTGGCTTAAGCGAGAATATAGTCAGACAAACCTGGGTTTCTTTTACATCATGCTGATGGAAGGATCAGAATTTGGTGCAAAAAACATGTCTTCAAGGAGAAGTCTTATTTGGTGTAAGCAGCAGTGGCAGTGCAAAGGATAAGGAATGTTTCTGGGCACATATCAGGGCTAACCACTGAAGAACATCTAAATGGCAAGGCATATCTGAACATCACTGCTGACTTCATCCCTTCATGGCTCCAGTTTAACCAACTTGATAATCTATCACCTCACAGACCAAGTGTCATCACCAAATGGTTCTAAGAATGTGACAGCAAGTTTTATTTTTGCTTCAGTGGCCTGCACAGACCCCAGATCTCAACCCTAGCGACCATATTTTAGTAAAACGAATTTGTAGCAACAGTGTAATGAAATCTTTTCTGTATGGTTCAAATGTTCTGAAGAAAATTTACAACGTCTTGTAGAATCCATACCCAGATGACTTCATGACAATTTGAAGGTGCAGCACGCTACTAGACAGGTGTGTCTAACAAACCTGAAACTCAGTGTTTAATATACATCAAAGCATTTGAGGGGCCAAATCTTCAAAAATGGAGTACAGGTTCTATCAAGAAAAAACTGCATTAAAGGAAAGCAATCAGGGTGAAAAGTATGAATAAAAGAAATTAAAAATGAAATCTTTTCCAGTGGTTGTTACAACAGTGCAGCAAATAGTGTGGATGAATCCAGCATTCCAAGTTCAATTTCCACATCCTTTCCTTGCCTATATGGAGTTTGCCCGTTTTCTCCATGTCTGTGCAGGTTTTCCCACGTTCTTAGAGATGTATGGATTAGGTTGACTGGTGAATCCAAACTGGCCCATGATGGACTGATGCCTTATCCAGAGCTTTTGCGTGCCTTGTGCACAGTGCAGTTGGGATAGGCTCTGACCGCCAGTGATATGGAATTGAACTGAGTGGGTCTGAGACTCTCCTGCTTTCATTATACTGTAGGTAAAATAAAGAGGAAGCAAAGACAGACGCGATTAATGTATTCTAAATTATTAAAGGAGTAGCTAAGGAGGAACCAAAATTTTACTACACAAAAGTTCTTCATCATGGACAAGAAATTTTAGATAAATGGTTTCATATTGATAAATATAAAAACATGGAAGTATTTGCTTAGTAATTGAGTTCCAGGCAACGCCCACAGAACATTTTATAATCCTGCTTCAATTTTGTTTTGCAGATCTAAGGTAGTTTTTAAAACTATATTAGGCTGAAACCCCAGTAATGGTATGGCTAAATAGTAGCTTACAAGAGACTCTGTGCCACCTTCCCCCAGATGATGGAGATGAGAATCTGGAAGAAATTATGCACCACCAGTTTTTATCCCCACTACCAAAGTGACATGACTGGTAGGGCAAAAGAATGAGGCACAGCCAGACACACATATGTTCGGTGTCATTGCAGTACATCAAGTCACCTCTACTCCCTTAGGCAAAAACAATAGGCAGCAGCAACAGCAGAGCTCTGTTAGTCAGATGTTTCTACCAATGCCTGGAAACCCCAAAGAAACTTCTGTCATAGCTGAATTTATATGATGGCTCACTGCCTTTAACCCCAATATCTATCTGTGTGAAGACGTTTAGTTGCTGACGTCTAAGGCTTGGCTGGCAAATATCAATTCTGAGGAATTTAGTCAGGGTGGTAAATATTTGGTAAATATATTCTTTGGTAAATATTCTTTTTTTGCACATTTCTATACAAGCCAGGAGTTTATGATAACCAACTCCCTTGAGAGAGCATTTTGATTATATTTTGAGACTTTGCATATATATTTTTGAACCTTTGAAGCCAAAGCCCATTTGGCCTGGTATAAGCCAAAGCCAGCCTGTAAAGTATGAACTCAGCTTGCTGTTCAGTGTGCCTTTTTATGGGCAGGCTGATAGGATGCTAGCCTACTTGGAGGCCTTACACTACTTTGGCCATTTTGTCTGCTGCAGTCAAATAACAGGTATAATGCGAGTTCAAGTGGTATAAAGACAGACCACTTCCAAAAATACCCTGTACTCATAAAAACAGATTATATTTTATCATTTAAATTAAAAAGGGTTAAATAAGCAACCACATGGCATTAGTAGATGTCTGAATGACCGTTCTTTTTCACAGTATTTTATTCTAAAACAGAGAACAATTTATTTCCAAAGCCTTTACTTAAACAACTGGAATGTAAAAGAAAATTAAATTACTGCCATGTTTGCACAATAAAATAGCAAGTATTTGCACTTTTGTTTCTTCTAAACAGCATGCATACTGATGCCATCCAAAAATGACATTTTCTTATAGCGGCTGCTGTCTCTAAATTGCAGCCAACTGTTTCCAAAGGTGACTTTGATGGCCGATTTTTAGAAAGCAGATGGTAGCATCCTGAGAGCTTTAAATGGCACAGCGACTGTGTTTAGAAGAATGCGCTCTTACCAAATGTGAGAACTCCTCCCTCCAAGTGTGGAATAACAAAGTAAAGGAAGAGACGGCTAGAAAGGCCGTACACAGCAAAGCAGAAGACGTCCGATGTGAGATATGGGCAGTGAGGCTGTCATGGGTATCACTGAGAACGTCCTGCTGCATGCTAGCAAGTCTGGGCTGTACTTGGTCAGCTGCCTGCCAGAGTCGGACTGTTACATTTCATTCATTTTGCATTTTAAAGGCCAAATAAATAATAAAAATCAAAAACAGAAGAACCAGTTTGTTGGCATTCAAATAATCAGCTGCATTCAAAGAGTATCTATCTCTTTGTGCTAAGGGGCCATGTGTGAAAATGCAACATGTTGTTAATTTGAGAAACATGTGCAATTTAAAATGCTAAATAAACTACTAAATAAGTTAGAAAAAGAGAGACAACACATACATTACCCTCAAGTCAATATTTACAGGAAACACAGCTCAATATATTGATAATTGTCTGTTTTCTGGAGAGATTCACTTTAACCCAGTCAGATACTGTAAGTATTTCTTTGTCCATCCATTACTGAAACCACTTAATTCAGTTCAGGGTTACTGCACTGCTGAGCACACATCTACAGTGGACTTATTTAAGGACACAAATCAAACTATCTGATACACCTTAAGAAAGTGGGAGAAACTTGAGAAAAGTCCACACAGACATGGGGAGAACATGCAAACATGACAGGTACAGTGCTGGGCTGAGTTTCAATCCCAGACTCTGGAGCTGTGAGGAGAAAGCAGTGCTCCTCAATACACCACTATACAGCATGTACTCACCTAACAAGTAATAATATTAATGTCAAATGGGTTATGTTGCTTGAGAGTTCCCAATCATGCAAGTCCCTAACAATTCCAAACATGCTCGCTAGAGGGAGATATTATCGTCAAGACCCTGGCTAGCAATAGAACAAACACAGAATCTTTTTAAAATAAAAAGATTTCTTCTGCACAAAAATATTCTTTGGGGCATAAATGGAATTGCCTGAATACCAAGGCAATCCAAGGTGAATAAATCCAAATCACAGATCCAAAGAAAAGCCAATAAACACAACACAGGTTCAAAATCCTGGAAATCACAAAAGCTCAAGAAAAATCACAGAAAAGAATCCCTCACTTTTGTACGACTGAGGGAAGACCCTGGAGGTGATAGGCAGGTGGTGTCACCTCTTGAGAGACCACCCACAAAATACAAGGCACATAACAAAGGCACTGACACACAGACAAAGTCAAACAAAAAGTAAAATGCAAATAGACAGAAAAAAAATTAATACAAAGAAAACAATCAAAAATTAACAAAGAAGACATACAAAAGAGATTTGAACTCCAGCCAGTAGAGGAAATCTGACGGAAATATAATAAATTCTGGGTGCCTAAAAATTTAGTATTTTAAAACACTTGCCTGTCAGCTTTACCAAATGGGTATCACGCAAAAAAAATGAGGCAGTGTGGTTAAGACTTTGGACTTTGCAAGATGCGGGTTTAAATCTCGCTACTGACACTGTGTGACTTTGAGTCAGTCACTTCAACTGCCTGTGCTCCAATTGGAAAAACAAAAGAAATGTTAACAATGGTACCTCAAATACTGTAATTCACCTTCGATATTTAGCGTCGGCTAAATAAGTAAATAATTGTGGCATGCACTACCAAACACATTGGAAATGAAGCTTCTACACTATATATTTTATGTTCTCCAGCTATGGCTGCATTGGGTCAGACTGCAGAGGATTTTTTTCCTCTTGTTACAATTAAGAGAAACACTAAAATATTGATTTACTGTATATACCAACTTCTTTACTCAACACTCTTTGAAGATGCATTACAAGTACATTATATTTGCATATTGCTACTCTTTAAGAGCTGGCACTTTAAGTGACACCCCCAGGGCCACACAGCGAGTGACTAATTGGGTCTGAACCCATCCTCCTGCACTTCAGCCAGAGCTTTCACCTGGCAAGTGAGGGCTGAACCTGCAATGTGGGAAGCACAAACAGAAACCGGAAAATGTGATAACCAGATTTTCTGGAAGGGTATCTTGGAAGCTGACTCCGTGAAGCCAAGGGCTGCCGAGCCACACACTGCCAAGTCCCCCTGATTTGCATGCTCCACTGCCATTCGGCTGAATTGTAAGGATGCTGCTTCTACATTCTCGTGAACACATGTAGCACTTACAATTACATTATCACCGCCTCGGCTCCAAAACAAAGTGGTTCATCATAATTCCAAACATAATACAAAAGTAAACAACTTCATCTTGTGTTAAAAATACATGTCATTGTGATTTCATTAAGCTGCATGATGTAGCTAAACTGGCAAAGCACTTCTGTACCTTCTAATTAATGCAGCCATTTAGGAAAAGAGAGAGTACTTACAGAAACGCTCCCTTCAAATAAACCTTTCCTCCGGGATCCCATTGTTTGTCTGACAACACGAGCAGGCCCTATTTACAGATTTTAATTGCTCTGGTGATATGTGGGTAAAACTTAATAATCACACCACAATAGAATTGTTACTCTTTTTGACAATTGTAATAAATAAAATGTTAGCAGCGTCAGGGGGAAATGAAAGCAAAATTAACTGCTAGCACTAAAATTATATTTCTGTTTTATTCTTGAAAGGTAACTAATAACTCAGAAAAAATGGGAGTACACACTTTAGTACTTGAGGATGATGGTGAATGTAGCTGACAATTAGGAGAAAAGCTCTTTACACTAATCTAATATAATTTTGATTTGAATTTTACTATTCAAACCAGCATTTTAAAGTACAAAGTTGATTTATCCAAGAGTGCTCAAGGAGGCTAATGAGTACATATACTGTAGAAGAATTTAATGTTTGGATTTAAAAAAGCGGAGGCACTGCCCCGCAGTTAGGAGTTGGGTCCCGGGCTGCTGGGTTCCGGCCCCGGCCGACTCCGGGGTGAGCGGCTGCGGGCGGGCCTGGGGGCTAGCCGTTGATGTCTCCCGGGACTCTGCCGGCAGCTGGTTGTGGCCCCCCGGGGTGATCCTCTGCGCCTCTCGAGGGGGGGGTTGGGGTTTCTCTGGTGATGGTCTCCCTGGGGTCTCCGCGCTCTGGGGTGACCACTGGATTTCTGGGCTTGGAACTCCCTCCATCTTCCGCACGTTTTTGGAGGCAGGTCTGTGGCCCTTCACACTCACTATTGGACGCTCCTATAGAGAAACCTTACACATACAAGCGTGCGTACGCACACAGGTGCTCACATGGTGCTTTCATAAGTATGACTTGGACATCTTCAGCACATGACCTAAGGCTGTGGTTGGCCCTTAGTAATAATTACTGTGTGATTGTTAGCAAACATTTTTACTTTTATATATCTTCATGTAGCTGATGCAGCAATGTTTTTGTCTTGTGGTTCCCCCCCCCCCCTTTCTGCAGGTCTAGAAGCGGATTCTGGTTCATTTATTGTTTATTCTATACGAAAATCCCCCCTTCCCCCTTTACCTCCATCTCCTCCTTTTCTCTCTTCTTTTTCTTTCATTTTTGTCTCCGTGTCCGGTTCGAATCTTAAAAACATCTGAAAATATTTCTAATAAAGTTTTGGTATCAGGCGTGACGTCAGCAGAAGCTGTAACGCTCCACCTGAGAGAAAAACTGTAAGGCTAGTCGCCAGCATTCAGACATCAATTCTGATTGCTTCACAGCCGAACAGGACACGGTTAAAAAAAAAAAAAAAAGGAGACCCGGGTCCGCTATCCGGGTCCTCCCTGCGTGGAGTTTGTATGTTCTCCCCGTGTCTGCGTGGGTTTCCTCCGGGTACTCCGGTTTCCTCCCACAGTCCAAAGACATGCAGGTTAGGTGCACTGCCGGTCCTAAATTGTCCCTAGTGTGTGCTTGGTGTGGGGGTGTGTGCGTGCAACCTGCGGTGGGCTGATGCCCTGCCCGGGGTTTGTTTCCTGCCTTGTGCCCTGTGTTGGCTGGGACTGGCTCCCGCAGACCCCCTTGATCCTGTAGTTAGGATATACCAGGTTGGATAATGGATGGATGGACAGCTTTCGAAAAGCACTGCAGAATGGAAGCTAGAAATTATTATCTTATAATATAACATATGATATCCCATTATATATTGGTGGCAACTACTATATTTGCCGGCATGCTTAACAATTGCATGTAGACTAACAGAAGCAAATATTAAGTAAAACATTGAGCTGCGCATGTCAAGTATAGGAGTGTTAGTCAGCATGGGTGCAGAGTCAACATGTGGAGGAGATTGTGTATCACTAATATGCTTGAATTGTATGAGGAAGCCATAAAATAAAGCTATGTGGAACATGTAAGCAAGCAGCCAGGCCCAGAGTTGTACACTAGGGACCTTCTGAACTTGACTTAATATTAAAAAGACTTGTTGGGCTGGGGCACTTGTTGTAATTGTTCTAATGGTGGAGCAACTAATACAGGGGGCATACTTCCATAAAGAAGACAGGGTAGAAACCCAGCAAAGTATTACAGAAAACTGCCAATACAATTGTCAAAACCAACAAGTGAATGGAGAAACCTTACATGTTCAAGTATTTATTCTGTTGGGATGCAGTGATGTTTGCCAATCAAGCGTATTCCTTCATGGCAACAATGTTTTCACCTAAAACTGGGGAGTTTTATAGCTGGAAAATGGTCCATGGCACAAAACCAGGAAGGTCCTGAAATGGTACACAGCACATGACAATAAACTCATCTTAATAAATAAGCATCTACAGCTTCCTGAACTCAATGGCTGCAATGGATTGTTAAGGTGCATCTACAGCACTAAATAGTGACTTAAAGGGGATGAATACTTATGAGATCAATTATTTTGTGATTTATATTTGCAATTAATTTTTCACCCCTTTGCAGAGGTCTTTTATCGCTTGAACATATTTTTTCTGTTGATCAGTGTCAAAAAATACAAAGTAAATCCACAGTCACTCAATGTCATTTAAACAATAACATATGAAAACTTCCAAAGGGTTGAACACGTGTTATAGGCACTGTGTGAGTGTGTGTGTATATATATATATATATATATATATATATATATATATATATATATATAAATAGTACATAGACTGGGATTATATCAACTTATACAAATATACAAATACTATGCATACATGGACATTCTCCAAATCACTAAGTTCAGGTATTTCATTGCTATCAGGTACATAGCATGAAGCACACAGCCCTGCAATCTCCATTGACAAACATGACAGTAGAATGGGTCGTACAGAGGAACTCAGTGGCTTCAAATGTGGCACTGTCATAGGCTGCCAATTTTGCCACAAGTAAGTACATGAAATTTCTACTCTGCTAGACGTCCTCTAGTCAACTGTAACTATTATTAAAAAGAGGAATTGTGCAGGACCAACAACAGCTCAGCCACCAAGTGGTATACTACACAAACGCACAGAGCAGGGCCACTGACCGCTGAAGCACATAGCACATAAAAAACATCTATGGCCTATATAGCATTACTTACAACAGAAGTCCAAGGAGCTTCATTAAATGGTTTCCATGACCAAGCAGCTGCACACAAGCCTAAGATCACTGTGAACAATGCCAAGCATTGTGTGGGTGTTGTGTATAGCATGAAACCATTGGACTCTGGAGAAGCGGAAATGCTTCACTATCTGGAAGTCTGATTGACAAATCTGGGTATGTTGGATGCCCAGAGAACACCACATTCTGGACTGCACAGTGCCTACTAAAGTTTGGTGTTGGACAGATAATGGTCTGGGACTGTTTTTCAGGGTTTGGGACAGGCTCCTTGGATCCAAAGAAATGCTACAGCATAAAAAGACATTTTAGACAATTGTGTGGCAACAGTTTTAGGAAGGACCTTTTTTGTTCTAGCACGACTGTGCCTCTGTGCACAAAACCAAGTCCATAAACATATGGAGGAACTTACCAGCCCCCTCTGACCTCAATCCTATTGTTATTATTCAATGCTGCAGTTCAAGTTTTCTCGTCCAAATCATTACCTAGCTTAATAGTCTATTCCAAAGAAGGGAAATGTGGAAAGGCACTTTCGAACTGTTCATAAAAACTACGAAACTGAATTCCTTCCGAAAAGCGATCTGAGAAAGAGAAAGTAGAGTGAAGTAAAATCGCAGTTAATCGGACAGCCTTCATTTTTCACTCGGCTGAATTCAAAAGCAAAGGCAGACACACCGAAGCATCGTTCCGGGTGAGTCACTCGATCATTAAACATAAGAAGTCCTTCCAAGATGGAGAGATGATAAAAGATGCCTTCGTTGAGGCAGACAGCCAGGGAGAAATTCCTGGTGAGATTTCAAGAATCCTGGACGGAGAAAAAGGAGTTTCTCCTTGTCATTAAACATGCAGAATACAAGCAACTTAATAACGATCAATGGCCGCTAGACTTGGCATTTTTTTTCCGATCTGACCAACATGTTGAATGAGCTTAATTTACAGCTGCAAGGAAAAGAGAAAACCATGGTCAATATGATTAGCTCAGTTAATGCTTTCAAATGAAAAATGCAACATCTGTCCTCAAAGCTGCAGCGCCTTGATCTTTGAAACATCCAAAACCTCGTGTCAGAACTGGAGACGCAATGGAAGGCGTGTGTGCAACTTGACAGCATACACTACAGAGTGCAGATTGAAAATTGTCTGTCAGATTTATCTAATGTAAAAAAGCAACGATTCAAGTGTTGCCGAATGTAGTGAAGTAAGAGTAGTGTTTCTTATTCACAAATGTATTCAAGTAAAAGTAAAAAGTATAAAGTATGGTGCAATAAAACTACTCTTAATCTTAAAAGTACAATTTTTTAAAAAAGTTACTCAAGTAAATGTAACGGAGTAAATGTAACTCGTTACTACCCACCTCTGATACTCAGTGTATGTATATATATATATATATATATATATATATATAT
>JANRMT010062806.1:91873574-91895051 GCA_026402145.1 Polypterus bichir lapradei
AGTCAGTCAGTCAGTCAGTCAGTCAGTGAGGGCTTTGCCTTTTATTAGTATAGATTAATTATTGTATTATTTATTCACATTATTTATCTTATTTGTCATCTTCCTCTTATTATTATTAAAGTGTACCTGAGTGTAGCAATCATAACCTGTATGTGTTTTTCTATATGAATTAATGTAAACTTACTTTTATACCTATTTTATATATATATATATATATATACACTCACTAAACTTGACACCCAGAGTGGTATGACATGTTCATTACTACATGCAAGTAAGAATTTCACTGTACTCTTTACACATGATAGTAATGACCCTAGTATTATTAATTATTATAATAATACATAATTGTATTAGTGATGGGTGTCCTTGTAAATGCAAGACACAGACTTCCAGAGTTGAAGCTAAATTCAACATTAATTAGTACAATAACAATTTCTTTTACACATGTCCTCAGTAGAATTTCTGAACTATAGTTGCTCCTTTTAACCTTCCCGGATGAAAGTTAACTAAAGTGACTTCCAAAGGAGCTCCCATTGGACCTGTGCAGAGTAACCTTCTGATATGTGAAGTCTGGACTGTTTACAAGATGACCTCAGGCCATTTGAAAATAATAATAATAATTAATTACATTTATATAACGCTTTTCTATCTACCCAAAGCACTTTACGTAGAAAGTGGGAAGCCACTTCAACCATCACCTATGTGCAGATTCCACCAGGAAGATACAATACCATTTTTTCACCAGTACTTTAGTACAATGGTGAGAGAGATAGTTAGTTAATAAGGTAAAGGGGATGAATAGGGGCTCAGAATGGATGAAGTCATGATGGGCAATTTAGCTGGAGCATCAGGAAATACCCTACTCTTTTTGAAAGATTCCCAGGGATCTTTTATGACCACAGAGAGTCAAAATGTCAGTGTTATGTCTAATCTGAAGGATGCCTCCAATTTTTGCTGCTCAGATTCCACATCTCTACACTGGGGCATTGAGATCCACACACAGACCACAGGGTAAGCGCCCACTGCTTGCCTCTCCAGCACCTCTTCCAGCAGCCACCCAATCTTTTCCTAGATGGTCTCCCTTCCAAGTACTGGCTGAGCCCAGTAATGCTGAGCTTCAGGTGGATGACCTGTTCTAATGTGCTGATGATATGGCTGCTGGATCAAGGGTAAGGTCCAGTTCTGTCTTCTAAGGTGCATTCTACTTTGTAAACTTGCCGTCCCTTGCAGATCTGATGAAGAAAATAATCTGATTCCATTTGTCTAGCTGCCTGTTTATTTATATGTGAAATCTTAAAGCACAAAATGAATTATTTTTCACTGTTAATTTAGCAGTTCTCTTCCACTCTGAATATTTAAACATAACCTCTTCAGATAACATATTTTATTAATAAAAAACACAGAATTGTAATTTGTATGTTAATTTGTTTGAAGATACATACCTCTAAGTATATGCCAGTTCCCATTTAACAGATGGATTGGTGTTCTGGTGTGCAGTTGTGTACACTAAATAAATGCAAGCCGTCTCTTTAAGTCTTCTCCATTTTTATTTGCTTTCTATTCTTTGCTATCAACTTTTGATAAACAAAGCCCCATCGCTCTTTTTCAATAACATAAACAAATCACACAAAAAATACTTTACTGTATCAGTCTTAGCAACATTTCTTGAATGATAAAAAAAAACCAATTGTCATCACTTTCTGAGACACAAAGATTTATTGGCCTTAGATAGGCGGCAAATTTACCATCCTGTTCAGCAATATAAAATACCACCTGCATTTATTTCTTAAATAGCATTGAGGGATTAAAAATGGGAACCATCTTCTATTCCCTCCACCGACCACAACTTTAAGCACAGAGAGAGACCATAAGATACTGTCGCTGTTATAACATAAAATAAAGAAAATATGCACTATGTGATGCTTTCTCCCCTCCTTTCAGGAAGCAGTGACAGATCGGCAGAGGCAGAGGACTTCACACTTAACCCCCCCCCCCCAACCCCAAGCCACCACCCCCCATATTTCCTAGATTGTCCCTCGAGGCCACTTCCATTGTGCTATAATATTAATTCTGCTAACTTTCAGACTTCATTGCTGACAACAGGCCTTTTGGCTTTCAAAGTATATTACATTAAATTTTCCATCAAACCGTGTCGGCTTTGCAAACCACAGATGCTAAAGATACAGTGGGTACTCTGCCACTTTACTCTAGGGGCAGGTGTTTTATAAATTGGTTTTAGCTGCGTTTTCCTAGAGTCAGGAGCCGGGTTAAACCTTTTTTGGCACTCAGAATGTATTTAATCATCAGTATAGGAAGAGGCCAGTGAAAAAGACATATGACTGCCACCTTTTCTTGATAAAACTTAATAGGGATGTCGTTTCTTCTTCTGGGTTACACAAGGCTCTCTCTTTTATTTTCTTGACCTCTGTCTCAATACACTTTTGAGAAATTCGATAAAGTGATGCTTTTTCAGTGTGCTTCGTGCCCCTACAGGTTAACTTTTGCTTTTTTTCCTTCCGTTTTCCCGCTCATTGTCAGCTCTGTCTGATTTCATTGACCTGATTGGCCCTTCTCATAGAAGTAGGTCACTTTCTTTGCTATACAGACGTACAGCACAAGCCCTGATGAAGATATCTCATTGGATATTTCACTGATGTTTATTTTCAACATACTTATTAATGAAACTGAAGAAGGAAGTTTATGAAGTGGCTTCCTTTTCATAATTATTTCATAATTTCAAAATGCACAATAATTTCTTAAAGTTGACTTTTAATGAGTTTGGAAAGAAAAGGTTTTTGTTTCCATTTTTGGCTCTTCCTCTTACATCTTGTATGACCTCAGTCAAGACTAATAAACTAATTGGGTCCTTGCTATAAATTGTATTTAATGCCAGAAATCCCTTACATCCATCTATTGTAGAGTCAAATGGAGCTGTAGCTTATAAAATGCAAGACAGGAGCCAACCTGGATGGGACATACTGGCCCTCACGTTCACACGCTACATTCCTGAGTCAGTTTAGTCACCAGTGAAGCTAAACTGTATGTTCTTAAGAAAGAAGAAAAATTTGAGTACACTCCGTTCAAACCGTTATCTGTTATACAATAAACACTAAGGTCTGTGTGTCGAGTCCCTCTGAGCAATCTGATTGGTCAGTTTGGCTTTGGTGACGCAATGAAAAAGGAAGTGTGTGAGAGTGATACACGCAAGGAAGAGTAAAGGCATATGAGGCATGCTGAGAGCGTCGTCTTCAAAGAGTGTGAGCATAAAACCGGACAGGAGGCATGAAAGACACATCAGAAATAATGACAGAGTCTGAGAAGCAGACTTTACAGACACGCATTGAAGAGAGGGAGCAGTGCTGAAGAGACATTTATACACACTCGAGAACAGAGGAAAGGTTCTTAAGGTACATGTAGAATAAGAGATAAAAAATATTTTTTAATTAATGTATTACCTGTCTTCCACAGGTACAGTGGCTAGTACTTATTAAAGACCCACTGCAAGTAATCACAAATCACAGCAGTGTCCTTTTATAAAATTTAAAATATTTTTTTATTTTGAGAAAGAACAGCCACCCTACCTCTGTATTATTTCAAATGGAAAACTATCATTAAATAAGAGCACAAAGACTTCCAACAGTTTTACATCTTAGCACACAGGCTTCTACATAATAAACACTTTTCACATTTTAAACCATGACTGTAGTACAGATAAGAGGAGAATGTTCCTCATAGAGTGAGGTCAGTGAAGTCCCTCAGGGGTCTGTTCTTGGACCGTTACTTTTTTTGATTTAGATTAATGACATTGATTCTGGTATAGTTAGTAAACTTGTCAAATTTGCAGATTACATTAAAATTGGAGGAAAGGCAGATGCTGAGGAATCAGCTAAAAGAATTCAAAAAGACCTGGGCAAGATTCAGAACTGGACATCACTTGTAAAATGCATTTTAATTTAGAAAAGTGCAACGCATGAGCAAAAGGAATATCTATTATAAAAAGAAGATGAGAGACACTGAGCTACATGAAGCATCCTCTGAAAAGGATTGGGGGTTTTATGTTCACATAACATTTTCATAGACTAAGCAATGCACAGAAGCAGTTACAAAGACAAATAAAATGTTAAGTTTTATCATTCAAATTACAAAATTCATACGATAGGAAAATATGCAAGCTCCATATGGAAAGTGACAAGGCTGAGATTTGAACCCAGTCTGCTGAAGCCATGAGATAGCAGGAGCACAGTGCTGTCCTCAAGGCTACAAATTACAAGCCATATTCTGATTTGGTCTTACCTGCCTGCTTACTGCAGAATCACAGTTCTTCTAAGGCCAAATTGATATTGAAAGAGTTAAAGAGCAGAAGCCTATAATGAGTTGAGTAGACAGAGACATCTTCTATGTAACAGCACTCAGCACATGCTGTCATACTGGTTTTATCGGCCATGCTGTAAAGATTGAGAATCGTTTGTGACGCTCTAGAGACTTCTCTGTCACCCAGACAGTTCTGCTGTTCAACACAGTCCTGACACACAGGACAAATCCATAAAGACAGATAAGTAAGTAGCTAAGCGGCAGGAGAGTAGCTGTATTGACAAACGGTCTCCACTTGGAAGCGTGAAGCCTTGAGGATCATGAGAGCGCCTTGTGTCAGTAGTCACGAGCAAGTCCAAACTGAAACGGCTATTGATGAGACTGCTGGGAAAATTTAAACAGTACTGATCATTAGTGTGCATATGAAGTACAAAATATTTTACAAGGCTTGCTGCAAATTTAAAATGAACAAATTTAAAAGGACTCGATAAGTCATGCATTAATAGGAATTTAATTATAATGACTTTCTTAATAATGACCAGTAATATTAATGCCTGTTTTTCTGTTTGTTAACCTAATGTTAGCATTCATGTACATAAACATTGTAAGGTTATTTACTGTTATTCTATTTGTGAATGTAGAAACACTGTGCTGAGTAATGAGCACTATATAAGAATCTTCTGAAATGAAGTACATACTGATGGCCATTTAAAACTGTTTACATACAGTTAGTCTTATTAGTGATGATTGAAATTCATCAGTGGTTAACACCAGTTGCGTTGTAAGTTTGGTACCCTTTATTGGCATTTTAAATGAACATCTTAAAGAGAGCCGTCAATGGGCAGAGTGTGCAGCCTTTTAAGGACTTGTTACCAAGAAAAACCAGACCAAATAAATGATGTCATATTTTTAACAGTAATGTTACTAGCCAATCCATCCAGCTATTTTCAGTTTTGCTTAATCCGTTTCAGAGTTCTGGAGCCAGAAGTGTGTCCCCCATTATGGGATCAAGCAGACACCAACTTCTTTTTCAGCCTTTTGTATTATTGCCTAAATTATTATTGTTTTATGACAGTAACATACCACACTTAAAACTGCGTACTTCAGTTCTGGGTCGTGAATGAGACTGATGCTGGAGCTTATCCTGGCAGTGCTGGGTGCAATTCAGGTGCAGTAGCTGTGGACAGGGTGCCAGTCTGTTTCAGGGCCCTCTCACGACACACCCTCATTAACCCTTATGGCCCGTTTAGAGTTGCCAATTAATCAGACCTTCACATTTTTAAGGATGTGTGAGTGAAAGCAGCAGACCTAAGTGGAAAACTTAGGCAGAGATGAGACGCACTTCTCATTGGCAACATCAACAACATTACATTATTTCTGTAGCACATTTTCATTTAAGATACGTAGCTCAAAGTGCTTTACAGGAAGACAAGAAAAACATTACAATTACAAAATAAATAATAAAATGAAATACAAAAAAAATTATAAATGTTATACCGTATTAAAATAAATACACAAATTCAAGGTTACATAAAACTCAGAATGCTGGATCCGTGAAACAGCAGTGTTAACTATTGTTGATCAGTGAAATTTGCCAAAGCGTTTTTTACAGCAAATATGCTGTGCTCGCCATTCACTTTGATCAACTAATATTTTTCAGGAAATCTGCCATGTCGCCAGCTTAAATGAACTTTTTCCCCAGTGACTCATGATGCTTTGTATGGCTAGCATGACTTCACAGAGTTGTGGCAGCCAATGTTAGATTTTACAGCCCCGAGTATGTAACTCTGGTCTTAGTAGTGGGCAAAAATTTGCATTGAAGCACAAAACATGCAGGCTAAAGGAAATGAAATTTGTTGCAGTATTCACGTCTTAAAGGTAATGTGTTTTTGTTTGGACTTGTATGTGACCTATATGTAATATGTGAGTTTACCCGTTTAATAATATTACCCAGAGTGCTGTACATTTGATGCAAACTGGAAGCAGTGAAGAATCCACATGCTTTAGTGTTGTACTTGTTTGTTAGCAGCAGCGGTGAATGAGCAAAAGCTTTGGGGAAAAAAATAATATAAACTACTGTATGATTTGAGAGAATTGAGTATCTGCTGTTAAATCTGTTTTGGAGGGTTGAGCAAGCCTTAATAAATTAATGTTTACTGTCTGCAAGAAATTTCACTGTTTTTATATTTATTAATTTTGTCACAGAGAGGCACTGTGGTGCAGAGTTTAGCACTGTTGCCACATAGCTCAGGTCACATTTTTGGGCCAAATAATGTGTTTACCATAGTTGACAGACATTTTTCTAGCCATCGGGGACACTTTAAAGACCACTGCACCATTATAATCCACTCAACATTAGTGTGAGTTGTCCTTCCCCATTGAGTTTAATCCATTTTATTGAGTTCAGCAAAGTTAATGAACATTCCTGCAGTTTTGCCAAAGTGAGCGACTTCAGTGGGGTTCACTCATCACTAGTGTTAACCACTATGCTACCATACCACCCATTATTTTTTTAATATTTGATGAATGAGAATAGCTCCTGTTGTTGCTGTTTTCACCATAAGTTCAGTGTAGTATTATCATATTTTACTATTCTAGAAATAAGAGCGCACATACTTTAAAATGAACGGGACAAAGTGTAATACTAAACCTTCAAAACTCAATAGGCAGAAGTCTTTGGTAGGCACGTTCCTGACTGCATTACTTCTTTTTATTAACTTTCCATGTTTTCAGATTTTAGTTCTCAACAAGAGCCTACACAGTGATGATTGCTTTGTAAGATAAAGATGTTATGTTTGAAAAAAAAAACATACAATCTCCCATGTATTCAAACAAGCTGCTATGGCTGAATATAAAGTGTGGAGAAAGTTAAACCTCATCTTTATTGAGACAACTTGGTTCTTAGTACAAATACAGTAACATATTACATCTTGTAAAAGCTTTAAAAAGATTTCTGGTTTAAGATAATATGAACGTTGTGGATCGAGTCCTAATGTGGTGACATGGTGATGACATGCTGTTGTTTTAGCGTCATTAGTTTACTGGGTGGTATTACGTAACAGCCCTCAGTTTTAACCATATCAAGAGGCACATTTTGTCATGACTATTGCAGAATTGCGACCAGTTAAAATGCGTTTTATCAGTCCTGTCCTGTCCAACTGAAACAAAAAAACATTTTGTATAAATAAGCAGGTCCTGCCTCCGACACTGTACTTCTCAGGCTTCCATTTGCATTTTTCTGAGGGATGCCATAGTTAATGGTGTGATCGGCTAATTCTCTTGATTAACACCCAAGCATTCGACTGGAGCTCCGCAAATATCGCATCTGTGCAGTAGGCACTCACTTGTTTATTTATGGCTTCAAGAAATGGAGACTAAATGAAGCTGGCGTTTTTCAGCAGTGAGGAGAAGCGACATTATGAATTATCCTTAATTACAGCTATTTCCTAGACTAATAAAGCTGCTAAACCTTTATTGCAAAGTTTACTTTACCCGCAGCATACAAAGGCCTCATGCAGCAGTTACCCAGCTCCATTCTATCTCTGAGTATTTCTCAATGCACTGATCACCGCAATAAATTTTATGTGGGTTATATTAATAGTCATTCACTATCAGTACCCACAGATGCCTATAGACATAAAAATTGCTCTCCAGTGAGCTTGGCTATCTCTGGAAGGCAGTTATGGGTAATGTTCCATAAAGACTGCGTATGTGACAACGAAAGATTAAGGTTTTATTTACATTTGGAACCATTTGTTGAAGACTTCCCAAGGCCCTCTACAGCTACAGCATGCAGGCCTTATTGCCTTTTTGTGTTAAGTAGCTTGTTTAAACAAAGTTTGGAGTCCTGTACACCGTGCCATCATAAAGGCGGCTCTGTAAGTGCAGCAAGTCCATTGTCAAAATTCATTTATTTAACAGAACCTAAATGATTCAGTCTTAGACACGCCAGTTTGTCAAGAGGAGAGCAAAAAAATAAAGCGATCAGCTAATTGCTTTACAGATTTACTGGCTTGCTCTCTTCAAAGTGTTTTGAGGGGCATATTTTCATAGAAAAGGGCTGTTTTTAAAAGTTCACAGGTAATTCACTTGTGAAATTTATGATCACAACTGTAACTGTAACTGTGGAATTTGATGATTACTTATAAAAATCTAATAGTTGCTTATTTACATGGGAGAGAGTGAATGCTTTGTTATCAGCCCTGAAACCTTGATTCTGCAAAAGGTAGAATGGAGCTGAGAAAGCCTTTGACTTCAAGCTCAGCTGTGACTGAAGTGTACTAGTTAGTATTTCATTTTTAATCTGTCTGTCATGGGTCAATATTAAATGTAACACATCACCTCCAATTTGAACATCATCATGTGGTTTCATCACCGCTGGGATCAATAGGATATCAGTCAATAAAAATAAGGTATCCGCTTGAAGTTACAATTATTTACAGTCATTCTCTTTGGTTCAGAGAACCCTCCTTTTAGTGTTTACTGATCTTATGAATAAAAAACAAAAACTGTAGTTAGAGCATCAAGTTAAATTACAAGGAAATTAAATGATAACAGTGGTATTTTTGTCTTTTAAGTGTGTGAAATGCCCACTGTTACTGCAGGTTAATAGCGATGATTCATTACTGCCGTGTTAGTTTGTGTGTACTCATACCTTATTGTGCACTGAAGAATCGACTCACCTTTGGGGTCAATTCTTCCCTTAAACCTATTTCCATCTATAACAGATCATAGATTTCCCACAACTCTGGTAGGATAGAATCCCCTGTATATTGTGGCCACTACAACAATACACATAACTGCCAACACACAGCCACAGGTTAAAATAAAATTATTTTATTTATGACACTACCTCAACAGGCTTCTTTTAATCAGCACAGCACAATCCCATCCAATCCAATATATATATATATATATATATATATATATATATATATACAGTATATATATATATATATACAGTATATATATACAGTAATCCCTCCTCCATCGCGGGGGTTGCGTTCCAGACCCCCCCGCGATAGGTGAAAATCCGCGAAGTAGAAACCATATGTTTGTATGGTTATTTTTATATATTTTAAGCCCTTATAAACTCTCCCGCACTGTTTATAAATATTCCCTGCAGCGTTATACAGCATAATCCCTTTGTATTCTCTTAGATATTAGGTAAGATTCATTGAAATTATGTATATAAACACACACTGTTTATATACAGTAAAACCTAAATATTATTTTAAAGATATTGAGTGTCTCCGATATCACATATGTTACAGCCATTATGATAGACAGGTCACCAGCAATAAATACGTACATTGCAAGAAAAATAGTATACAGTAAATGTATTAATTATTTATGGTTACTCACCAACAATGACACGATGACTTGTCCGATAACAATGAGTTTAATTTTACTGCACAACAAAGGAGAGCGTTACAGCCCTTGTAAAGGAGCCACTTCAGGCGATTGTGTAGCACTGCCGTTGTTCTTCTTCTGGCAGCCTTCAATCCAAATGCCTAAAGCAGATTCCATCCAGACTACTGCCTTATTACATCCACTTACAACTCGTTTTGCACCCTGGTTAAAAGGACGCTGCAGCCGTAGATCTTATATTCCTTTCCTACTTTTTAAATAAAAAGAATCGTAGCCTTCAACAAATCCAAAACGTTTACCTTTTCGGCAATCGTTAACATCTTCTTCTTGCGCTTGGGCACGGCACCTGAAGCAGTAGCAGATTGTTTTGGAGCCATAATGAAGGGCTTGACTATGCACAAAGATAAACACTAAAGAGCACAACTCTTTACACAGCGAAGCACGTTGATGCTGAATGAGCGAGATGAGACTTCCTGGTTAACACTGCATAGCTCCTGCGTGCTCTGATTGGTTAGCTTCTCAGTCAGGAGAACTTAACTGCGTGCTCTGATTGGTTAGCTTCTCAGCCATCCGCCAATAGCGTCCCTTGTATGAAATCAACTGGGCAAACCAACTGAGGAAGCATATACAGGAAGTAAAAAGACACATTGTCCGCAGAACCCGCGAAGCAGCGAAAAATGCGCGTTATATATTTAGTTATGCTTTCATATAAAATCCGCGATAGAGTGAAGCCGCGAAAGTCGAAGCGCGATATAGCGATGGATTACTGTATGTACTTATTTCGGTGGTATGAATGACACCACTGTCGGCCACCATATTGAACTTTCCAACGGTCTTTGTTACTAATGGGCCCATCTTCAAGAAATTTGGTACGCGGGTTCCCAACGCTAACTGAATCCTACTTACGTACATATATACGTCCATAGCCTGCAGCTCGGTCGCCATGTGAGGTGGCGTTGGGTCCCCCATCCCAACGCCTCCCACGTTGTTGGCTGGCTGCCTATACATGGCCGTCCGTCGCTCCGGTCTCTTCATTCCCTTCCTTGCTTCACCATGGGATTCACGTCTCCCTGCTGATAACTGCAGCCTTTTTATTTAATCCACGGCTTTGTCGCTGTTTTATTGTTCGTTTATTATGATTATAGTTATTGTGTAGGTATTTTAGACTTAACTTTCCATTGTTCAGGTACCCATTTCCTTTATCGTTCCAACCGTACCCCCATTAACATGTCTATCGAGGTGATCACCATCGATCAAAGAAGTGTCACTTAGAGTGGTTTCCATGCCCGGAGATGCCGCCTGCCTTTTCCATTCTCTGTGTTACATATTGTACGGCCATATCAGGCTCACTCTTGATATCCGGAGGAACATTGTGTCTTATGTATTGAATGACTGGGACAGGTTCAAGGTGTGGACTGATGACGGTACAGGAGATAATTATACTACACAGGAGCACTAGAAGAGTGAAATGCTTAAGCCCTTCACCTATGGTTCTGCATGTGAGTTGATGGCTGCCGCTGAATTGTTCGTTTGTTGCTTTCAAGTGTACCGAAATAGCCAAATATTTTACACCTTTGGACAACCGCTAATGCCTCTTAAACATCTTAGATTCACAGGTGATGATTTCAGTAGTGGACACTTTGATGTTTATGAATGTTTAAACTCTCAAAAGCCGGATGTGAAGTTATCGATGAAATCGGTTGTATGCTTACAACGCTTGACAGATGCTGAATGTCACTTCAACAAAACAAGTCCTGCAAATACTGTCGTAATTGAAACAAACCATGAACAGTATGACAGCAGCAATCCCAGCTGTGAGATTTGAGGCAAGATTGCTTTTCACATGGCCAACTGTATGTTGCATGCTCAAGAGTAAGCTCAGCGCACAGCTTGGTCATATTACAACCGGAGTGCCAAACTGACAACGTGGTATAGAAAGAGATCCTTAACAAATAATTATTGGTATATTTTCCCTCAGTTTAAAAAGGTTTACTTTACTTCTTAATAAAAATTTTAAGGCAGTACTTCGCTGCTGCGAAGCGCGGGTATTTTGCTAGTAAATAACTAAAACAGTTAATCGATTTAAACCAAATGACAAATAGAGACCCTGCCCGGGGTCTGTTCCTGCATTGCACCCTGTGTTGGCTGGGATTGGCTCCAGCAGATCCCCGTGACCCTGTATTGGGATAAAGTGGGTTGGACAATGACTGACTGACAAATAGAGATAAGGCTGATTTATACTTCCGAGCTGAGCCTATGGCATGGCTACATCATAGCCCACATAGCCTATGGCATAGTACAATGCGCAGTTCCTCAAAAATGTAAATACACATCACATCGATGAGGACTCTACGCAGATCCCTACAACTCTGATTGGCCAGTTTGGTAACTATGCACTCCCTGAAACGTGGTTCTGTTCTGTACTCCCACTATTCTGAAGTTAACATTGAGCTGATTGAGGAAATAATTTTCTGATAAAATAGAAAATACACACAGTTATGTGATACGTCATCTCAACGCTACAAAGACAATCAGCTGGCAGCCATTTCGTGGTGAAAAATATCGGCTAACATCGACAAGTATAAGAAAAGTGGAAAAACGTAAGGGACAAATATGTTCAACTACAGAAGAAACTGTGTAGACAAAAACTGCCTTTATTTGTTTCTTTCCTGGTTGGGACCACATGTGAACAACAGAGAGATGAACTTAAACATCACCAACTAGCGTTCAGATATGTGCCTCCAACACTGCACGACACAGAAGTCTAAAGGCACATAATGTAGCTATGGCATAGGCTCAACACAGAAGTATAAATCAGCAGCAAGTAGTAAGGACCAAAACAGCATTTTTCCAGTTTACAGTTCAACATTTCAGCCACTTGCGAGCCATATAGTCTCCTAAAGTGACTATCACATCAGAAATAGATTAATAATAAGCACTATTATATATAATAATATTATTCACATATAAGTGAAGCAGGACCCCGCTGAGAGTGGGACTGCAGGCTGTTTTATGCCAATTTTAACACGAGACAGGCCTTAAGACCCCATTGGCAAAGACCGCATCAATAATCCAGTTAATAGAAATAAGCTACTGTTATCAAAAGTGTGTGCTGTGCATCTCCAAATAAAAATTTGAAAGGAACTATTATAGTGGATCCAAGCAGTTACTTTAAAATTAGTTCAACAATAACACAGATACACATTAATTTTTAAATTTGACACAAACATTTTTTTTCTTACAGAAAGTCATGGACACATGGAATAGGTTTACAGATACTAGGAGTTTAGGGACCTTCAAAACTTGACTGCATGTGATTTTAGAGAAATTTGATGGCTAGGATTTGTGAGCTTTGTTGGGCTGCATGGCCTGTTCTCATCATATTTTTTTTTTTCCTCTCTGCTAATGTTCTAATATGAATCTTGATAGGAGAAGCAGAATTTTACACCCAGAACATCAGGGGTCGTCAGCCTGGTGCTTGGTATATTTGGCTCACCCTCTGCTGAATAGACTCACACCAATCATAGGCAGTAGAGGGTGACACGGTGTTAATTACTGTCAAGCATTGAAAGAGGCAAAGGACAGCTAAAAACTGCACTGCTACTGACAAAAGTTCCTCAAACTGTTAGCCGGCAGCAGCTGACACTGTGTAAAATACGAAGGTCAGGTAACCTGGAAATGGAGTCTTGGAGTTACAAAGCTCATCTTGATACTGGAAGCAATTTATAATTTACCCTTGAAATTAAACTTAAAAGCTTATTTGAGTGTGGAGTGACAGAAATTTGCATCTGCAGGAGGAGACCTTATCACAGGTGATGTTTAGTTATTAGATAGATAGATAGATACTTTATTAATCCCAAGGGGAAATTCACATAAACGAAACTCTGATTATTAACTTACTTTGAATTTACTGTAGATTATCAAAAATGATCTATGTTTTTAAATATTATTTGGTGCTCAACATCACCCATTGTCTCTCCAATGTAAATGTGATAATAATGACCCTACAAACACATATATAACATAGAAAGGATTGAAAAACAGCCTTTATTCTATGTGTCTGATAGGAAAAGTCCTTGACCTCATATGCATGATGGAAGCTTTATTCTTCCCTCAAAGATGACCATTTAGAGGGCCAAAGAGGGAAGAGTGGGAATCCTGTTTTAAGTTCGACTTGATTGTATGTGATGTTATTTTCTTCAAATAAAATTTAAATAGTGAGGGAACAACACAATTTAAAGCCACAAAAAGCACACAATTTTGTCAAGTCTCTTATGTAAAAGGCAACATTGCTCGCTTCAGCTCAGCTTCATTCTTGAACTTTTCTTCCATTTATTAGGAAAGTGCATCCTGTGTCCTCTAATGATTTTATATACTTCAGCTGGACACAGGCTCTTTAAACTCCAACCTGAAGAGTGGATTGCTCTTTAACCATAAAACAGTTTTGTTCAGTATTTTTCTATAATACTCAAAAATTACATTCACTATGCTGCATCCTATACGGTAACTGCAAAAGGAGGTAAAAGTAAGGGAAAAATTAAAATTGGATGCCCAGCAACTCTAAAAATGCAGAAGAAACTGTCCAATCAGACACTCAGTGATGCTACCAAGTAACCTATAAAGCACATGATGGTCTCTAAAACTTAACCCCTTATTTTTCACATGGGAAAAGGAAGAAACTCAAATAAGAAAGAACACATGACTAAACAGTTCTAGAGTAGTGATTGTCTGCTTGTATGAAAACACTTTTTATCCAACTAAAAAGTAATCAATTTAAAGTGGAAAACAATTTCTGTACATCTAGAAAGTGTTAAAGAATACATAGGTCTATACAATATAATAAAATAGACTTATTTCTGCTACTGGGGACTGAGGCTCATATACAAATGTTATCGAACATGTTTGTGAACATCTGAACAAGATGCTCTCCTATCACATAAACACCATTCATCTAAACAAGGAACTTCATTAGGGAAACTCAAAGCTGTCTTAGTGTGTCAAGACAGACTGTTTCTGTGACTCCAGCCGTGCATTAGGCAAGGACCCACCTTGTTCATCACATTTGCATATCTATATAGCAATGTATATATAAAATACAAAGTTGACTGACTAATTCACTGACTTACTCATTCCTCAACAAAAACAATATTTCTTGTTTAGTTAATGTCCTTGGCATTGAACCCTCAGAATTCTATACAATTACGGTTAACCACGAGTCAGACTTAGGCTGATGTGTAAAAAAGAGCTTTACATTTTTAGGCCCAAACAACACCTGGGGCAGTATACTGCTGCCATCTAGTGGATAAAATAACATGCTGCAAAAAATCATCAATATTTCTATGTATTTTGCCATGCTAAAGTAACTCATCAATATGGGGTGAGTGGGGTGGAGCCTCTCACAAATAAAAAACACAATGGCAAACAACAAGCTGTAACAGCAATTTTAGAACTGACTGAAACTGAACCATTGCTTGAATCGAATGATAGTGATGACAATGTGAAATGGTTAACAGACGTTGATATGGAAAGTGAAACTGATGCATGATACAGAACTGTACGAAAGAACTGCCGAGATACCCAGTGAATTTGGACATGTGAAGCTTCACTGTGGTGCAATAGTCAGTCAGTTAGTCATTGTCAAACCCGTTATATCCTAACACAGGGTCACGGGAGTCTGTTGGAGCCAATCCCAGCTAACACATGGCGTAAGGCAGGAACAAATCCCGGGCAGGGTGCCAGCCCACCGCAATGGTGCAATAGTAGTGTGGCAAATTTCAAAATAACTGCAATCAAGTGCAAGGAGAAGCAAGACATTAGCCCCCCAAGCACTGTTCACAAAGTGTCAACTGTCAATGTTCGTGTCAGGAGAAATGTGGAAGTCACTATGCCTTGCACTGTGGTAGCCTGCAATAACAAAGGGAGCGCATCAATCAGGCACTGACATTTTATCTTCTTATTAGCAAGCGACAAAAAATATATATTATAAGTGTGCAAAGAGATCTACTGTACTTGTACTGTCCCAAATGTGCGTTGGTGACTGTCTCAAAATATGTCACACAATACATCAGTACAGAAATGGGCACTTAGACATACCATTCCTATTGTATTTAAGTAATAACATGTTTTCTTGTTGAAAAAAAGTTAATGTTTTTTCCCTTGTTTTTCCTATGGTAAACATAATGCTAAGGAGAACACAAAGCTGAAATTTGACAAAATGGTGCACCTATGGCAGTACACATCCACTAACTAAGGACATTTTGATATATCAATATTTAGAAGTGAACCCCACCCCATTCCACCACAGCAGAAAAACGAAACTATCCAAAATCTCAAAAATATCTTAATGGATTTGACTGAAATTTGGTGGTTAACTTTCATGTTGACTATCCATTTCACTTTGTTACTCTCCTGTCATTAGGTGTCGAGTGGTGCAAAGCACCAACATGTAAATGACGACTGGGTTTGGGGTTGACCCATGGACTTTCAGGAGATGTAGGTGCAAACCAAAACAAAAAAAAAAAAAAAAAAAAAAAAAATCAGGAGTGGTTTCCCCTAGACTTTCTTGTATACAGTACTCAGATAAGGGGATAGATATTTGAGTAAACTGCAAGACAATGATTATATTTTTATATTATGTACATTAAAGAGTTAAATCAAATCAAATTAATAATATATTGAACAATCATTATAAAAGTAAAGTTGAATAAATTGGACTATGCAGCTGCATGAATGCAAGGTAAAGTACCATTTCTGGTAAACTGAAACAGCCCAAAGGTAGATGGAAATCTATGTTTTGTACCTAACACTTGTATGCAAAACTTGGTTTACCCAAGTAAAAGCGTACTCAAGTTATTGTGTTTACACACACATACACACACCCACACACACACACCCAGACATAACTGCAAAAATGGTATTTTCGGACCAAGGGAGGTCTAAAACATCGAGATTCATCAAAGTTACGACATCGAATCTTTGGACGATTACAATACTTTCCCTATACTTAGGGAAAAAAAAAGTATAGGGAGAAAGTAAAAAGAGAAAGGTACAAAAAGGTACAAAAACAGCTGTGCGGGTCTTCCAAATTGCTGCGCGGGGAAGGGGAGTGGGCGTCACAATAATAACTGTGTGGGATTTTAAAAGGGAACATCGCACAGCTTAGAGGGAACATAATTAAATAACCTTTTAATGCAAAAGAATACATTTTCTTGTAATATTGTGTTTGCCAGTGACCATCAACAAAAACCAAATCATTATGAAAAGCAGGAATTGATCTGTGACAGGAATGTTTTCCTCATGAATAATTATGTATAACATGTTCAAGGGTAAGCGGTTACAGTGACTTGATAATATTATAATTACTATACTTATTATTTTACTGATACCTTTATCCAAGGTGACTTACAATATTAGAGATACAACTGGTTACATTTCTTTTGTTTTTCCAATTGGAGCACGGGCAGGTGAAGTGACTTGTTCAGGGTCACACAGCGTCAGTAACGGAACTTCAATCTATAACCTCAGGGTCTAAAGTCCAAAGCCTTAACCATTATACCATAATGCCTGCCAATAATATTATCCCTTGGCAAAACAAAAAAAAATCTATAAATTATTATGTACAGAAAAGCAGTTACCAGTAGTTATTTACATAGTACATCTAATACACCCAAATAACCGATAGAACTATAACAGAGGTCCACTGGTATATGTAATTTCTAGGATGAGCCTGAGTAACATAGCAAGTACTGAATATACAATGGACTTCTAATGCACCTGATTATTTTTATATAGTTGAATGAATCCCAATTATTAATCAAATGTAAGTAAAAAATTAAAAAGTACACTCAATTTTAGGAAAGAATAAATATTTTATAGGGATTTAGCCAAGCATTTACTGTTAATCACAGACAAAGTCATGGAACAGAAAGCACAAAACAAAAAGAAACATGAATGATCAGTTACTTAAAATCTGAAGTTGGAATGTGCTTTATTTTTTCTTTGTCATTCAAGAGATGCAAGTCAAGACCATTACAAGATAAGTTAACACTGATACCATCAGGAATCCTCACACTTCAAACAGACACCAAAACTCACCAGTAGTATATTAACCCTATAAAGTGTTAAATTAACATTTAAAGGTTTACAGTGGATTCAGAAAGTAGTTTGACCTCTTCATTTTCTCCACAATTTATTGTGTTTCACTTTTTGTCTATCAAAAACCGATAATAGGTGAAAACATATTTTCTGAAAGGTTTATAGATTTATTAAAAATTAAACATTGAAATCTCTCCTTCAAATAAGTATTAAGATCTTTTGCTGTGGTGCTCCAAATTGTGGTCAGGGGCATCACAGTTTGCTTTAATAATCCTTGAGGTGTACCTAGAACTTGACTGGTGCCTACATGTGGCAAAATGAACCAAATGGACATTGTTTAAAAAGGTGCACACCTGAGTATACAGGTCCAAAATTCACACTGCATTGTAGGACAAAAACCAAAACCAAGAAGATCAAGAAAACCTCTAAAGACCTCCACAATCAAATTGTGGTGAGGCATAGATCAGGGCAAGGGGAGAAACCCAATTCTAAATCTTTGAGTGTTTGAGATGGGAGAAATTGTCAGAAAGATGATCATCTCAGCAGCATTTCATCAGTTGTGGTAGAATGGCTAGCAGAAGCCACTCTTGAGTAAAAGGCATACATTAAGAGCATGAGGAAATACATTCTCTGGACTGAGGAGACAAAATTTGAACTGTCTGGGCAGAACTCCAAGCACCATGTCTGAAGCAGACCAAGTACTGTTCATCACCTGCCTAACACCATCCCTACAATGAAGCATGGTGGAGGCAGCATCATGTAATTGGGCTGGGTGTTTCTTATTAGCAGGCACAGGAAGGTTGTTCACAACTAAGGAAAGGATGATTGCAACCAAATTCAGAAAGGTCCAACAATTAAACCTGCTACAGGGTGCACGAGACCTTAGACTTTGGTGATGGTTCACCTTCTAGCATGACAATGCCGGGGTGGCTTCAGGACAAGTCTCTGACTGTCCTTGAGTGGCCCAGCCAAAGACCGCAGAACATTTGCAGAGGCACCTGAGGATGACAGTTTACAGACGCTTCTAGTCGAAACTAACGGAACTCAAGTGGATCTGCCAAGAAGAATGGGATCAACTGTCCAAATCCAGTAATGACAAATTTCTGCAGAAAGCATGTAACTTCAGACTGGGGTAACAGTTTGCCTTTCAGCATGACAGTGACCTGAGGATTACAGCCAAGATGCTTCCCATCCAGTTTAACAGAGCTTTAAGTGATATGCCATGAAGAAACTGCCAAAATGCAGGTGTGCAAAGCTTATAGAGACTCAAAGCTGCAATTGCTGCCAAAGAGGCTTCTACAAACTACTAAATTAAGGATCTGAACACTTATAGAAAGGAGATATTTTTGATTTTTAATATATTTGCAACACATTCTGAAAAAAATTTCATTTTCTCACTATCGGTTATTGAGTTTAGACTGATGGGCCATTTAAAATTAAATCTATAACAGCATAAAGTGTGCTCAAAGTGTCTGAAGACTTTCTGAATCACCAGTAGAGGTGAAGACACAGTCAAGTATAAATTTAACACTGATGATTTTTCTGTGCTGAATGAAACATTAATTCGTTTTTTAAAGTACTGTTATCTAATTGTTTTTTAATGAAACTTTTTAGAACTGTAAAACAAAATAAAAATTAATTGTTGAAACGCTGTATATTTCTTCTCAGGCAGATCACATTAGTAGCTCGATTTCTTGTACTATTGATTATTAATGTATACATTTTTTTGTCTAATAAACACATAGTAAGTTATAGATGCAAGTCAAATAAATAAATAAACAAATAAATACTCAAAATAAAGAGTAACCAGTGTTGTTGTTTTGTCTGAAATTAGATATCCTGCCACTGGAATGAAACCTGTCCCACCGTCTGCCACATTACTAATCAGAAGGCCGGTCCTGCTCACTTCATAAACACCCTTATAGCGCACCCAAGGCTGGGGGCTTGTTAGCACCGGTAATTAACTTTACGACTGTCAACACAAACACTACCAATGCTGACAGAGAGACGGTAATGTTGGGCGTGCTAATAAATCACAAAATAACAGCTGACACGCACACACAAAAGGATGCAGCTGATGAAGAAATGTTGACATCAAATCTAATTATTTCGGCAGCAGCCTGCCTTGCGCACAATCCACCGTAATGTGCCGTTATTGCTGCCAACAGCATTCCCCAACCCCCTCCCACCACCGGCACTGCTTTTAGAACAGAAGGGGTAAGTGAGGGACCCCATGCTTGCCCAGTATCACAGCCAGGAAGGACAACAAGGGGAAGGGGAGATTATGAGAGCCATGACCTCTATGAGTCATGAGTCTAATGATGAATCTAGACCCAGCAAGGCAGAGCAGATTACCCCCCTAAGAGTTTTAAATCCGAGGATGATATATGACATGTTTATTGGGCACTTTCTCAAGCGTGTCACTGAGAGGGAAAATAAAAGGGCTGAAAAAAGATGACTGGGTGAATTATGCAGCTGTAATTGTCAATCATGGCCTGAGACGAGCCCGAATCACTCCGTTTTCATATTGCAATGGCAGAAAGTTGTCATAGAATTCGGCAGGGGAGGGGTTGGGGTGCTTGTCCGGGCTCCTTAATGCAGCACAGATGAGTCTAATATTCCAATCATTTTTTACTCTGTTGCTAGGCAAATAGCACTCCCTTAATGCTACAGTCGTGGCCCAGGGCAATCTCGGGCGCTGCATATACACCTGAATTGAACAAATATTCTTTAAACCACAATTTTTCATATTTTCTGCATGCATAAGAAGATGAAAAATCTCGATCATTTGTATTGTCTGGCTGGGGTTATACACAAATATTAGTTTATCTCCTTCACTTTAGAGCACTGCTTAAGCAAGACGGATAGATCCCCAGGACAGGCAATATTCTCAGCACAAATGCAACCCCATCTTTTATGCCACATTAAATCGCAAATTCTCGGGATAAGGTGCATGTTTGGCTTGGAAACAAACTCTCTAGGCTCTTTTGTGAAGCTGATCGATTTACCATACTAATTTCTGCTCTATAAATATGTGTACAAATACTAAAGACTGTCAAAGGAGAAGTGGCATGGATGACTTTCAAAGGAAGACAGTTACACGCAAGCCTCTGCATCACAGAGTAAGTGATATTTAGATCTTTATAGCACTCACAGTCCCAAGAGATGCTGTGAAGAGATTTTTTAAATACATCTATATGGTATATAAAGTCAAATTTACATAATGATTTCCACTTTTAAATCACAAACATTACTATGTAATTTGTACTGCACTGGCACTGTCATGTGTGCAGCTAAAACAAAGTCACTCACAAAGAACTGGTGTGTCTGTAGACTGCACACTGGGATCTGGAAAAAAAAAGCATACTGGATTTAAATCTTTACAAAGTGCATTAGACAAAGAGCAATGATGTCAGGAAACACTGTATACAGAGCATTCTTTCTTCAACCAAATGGATCTTTAATTTTCTTTGTGGGTCCTTTTGAGTCTACATTATGACCTGAAACCATTTACCTATCCTGAGGGTCCAAATAACTTCACGTCATAATGGTTTCCATATTTGTGACACTGAAGCACTGCAAAATATTAAAAAATGAAACAGCTATAGATAGGCAGACAATAAATACATATGAAAGGCACTATATGATAGATAGATAGATAGATAGATAGATAGATAGATAGATAGATAGATAGATAGA
>JANRMT010062806.1:91909328-91943877 GCA_026402145.1 Polypterus bichir lapradei
TTCGAAATTCTACGTGTAACGGTCAACAATGTCCGCCATGTTGAACTTTCATATTCATGGCCCCATCTTCACGAAATTTGGTAGGCGGCTTCCCTGCGCTAACTGAAACCAATGTACACACTTATTTCGGTGGTATGACGCCACTGTCAGCCGCCATATTGAACTTTCCAATGTCACTAATTCTCCAACTTCCCGTGTAGGTAGAAGGCTGAAATTTGGCAGGCTCATTCCTTACAGCTTACTTACAAAAGTTAAGCAGGTTTCATTTCGAAATTCTACGCGTAACGGTCATAACGGTCAACAGCGTCCGCCATGTTGAACTTTCGTATTCATGGCCCCATCTTCACGAAATTTGGTAGGCGGCTTCCCTGCGCTAACCGAAACCAATGTACGTACTTATTTCGGTGGTGTGACGCCACTGTCAGCTGCCATATTGAACTTTCCAACATCACTAATTCTCCAACTTCCCGTGTAGGTAGAAGGCTGAAATTTGGTACTTATTTCGGTGATATGATGCCACTGTCGGCCGTCATATTGAACTTTTCAACGGTCTTTGTTACTTATGGGCCCATCTTCAAGAAATTTGGTACACGGGTTCCCAACGCTAACTGAATCCTACTTACGTACATATATACGTCCTTAGCCTGCAGCTCGGTCACCATGTGAGGCGGCGTTGCGTCCCCCATCCCAACGCCTCCCACGTTGTTGGCTGCCTGCCTTTATAAGGCCGTCCGTCGCTCCGGTCTCTACATTCCCTTCCTTGCTTCGCCACGGTATTCACGTCTCCCTGCTGATAACTACAGACTTTTTACTTAATCCACGGCTTCTCCGCTGTTTTATTGTTCATTTATTACGATTATAGTTATTGTGTAGGTATTTTAGACTTACTTTACATTGTTCAGGTACCCATTTCCTTTATCATTCCAACCGTACCCCCATTAACATGTCTATCGAAGTGATCACCATCGATCAAAGAACTGTCACTTACCAAGTGGTTTACATGCTCGGAGATGGCACCTGCCTTTTCCATTCTCTTTGTTACATATTGCACGGCCATATCAGGCTCACTCTTGATATCCGGTGGAACATTGTGTCTTAAGTATTGAATGACTGGGACAGGTTCAAGGTGTGGACTGATGACGGTACAGGAGATAATTATACTACACAGGAGCACTAGAAGAGTGAAATGCTTAAGTGTACCGAAATGGCCAAATATTTTACACCTTTGGACAACCGCCAATGCCTCTTAAACATCTTACATTCACAGGTGACGATTTCAGTAGTGGACACTTTGATGTTTAGAAATGTTTAAACTCTCAAAAGCTGGATGTGAAGTTATCAATGAAACTGGTTGTATACTTACAACGCTTGACAGATGCCGAATGTCTCTTCAACACAAGTCCTACAAATACTGTCGTAACTGAAACAAACCATGAAACTCAAACCGATTATGACAGCAGCAATCCAAGCTGTGAGATTTGAAACAAGATTACTGTTCACATGGCCAACTGTACGTTGCATGCTCAAGAGTAAGCTCAGCGCACAGCTACAGCTTGGTCATATTGCAACTGGAGGGCCGAACTGACAACGTGGCATACAAAGAGATCCTTAACAAATAATTATTGGTATATTTTCCCTCAGTTTTAAAAAGGTTTAATTGTCTTCTTAATAAAAATTTTAAGGCAATACTTCGCCGCTGCGAACCGCGGGTATTTTGCTAGTATATATGAGTTAACTAAATAATCACATAAATGTATGTAATTAATCATGATTAATCACATCTAACGTTAAAACATGCAATTATAAAATTAATACATACATTATGAAGTAAATACACACTAAATCACAAATTTAATAAAGAAAAAACACAAAGGAATTTAAAAAAATGAATGGTCATAGTTTAATCTTAAACTTTAAACCTGAACTTTTAAGAAAATAGTACTTGAGTAAGTACAACCCGAATCTGAATACCTTACTGATAGGCAAGTTAAAAAGTAGGCATTAAGAGAACAAGGCCAATGTATTTATTCTCAAATTGAAATACTGTAGTATATGAGACACAGACGTGTCAAAGTAAAAACTGCTGACTTTGAATGCACTGCTAAAGACTGATGTAATTAAAAGAATAAGCATCTCTTAAATGGGTTTACATTAAAACTTGTGTTAAAACTCCATAAATACTATCCTCAATTTTTCCCGCAATCTCCGCCCTGCTTTTTTTTCCACCCATCCCACCTCTTCGGAGAGTTTAGTAAATGTATAGATTTGATGCTTTTGCAGTTGGTTGAATTGTGGTGTTACAAAAAATGTGCCAGCACAGAAAAATTGTTGGAAAAACCCTTTCCTCCTGGCACACTTAAAAAGATCTCTGTATCTGCTGTCTTGCTTAAAAACTGACACCATGCATTACTTGGACGGTTATGTTGTGTTCTTTGCATAAATTAGCAAAACTTTTTTTTGGCAGAATGAACATAATTTCATGTGACAGACTACCTAAAACAGAAGATTTCATAGAAATGTATCTATTACTGTCTTGACAGAAACGGGCGAACTGATCTAACCAGGATAGAAAAAGAAGGGGAAGGCTGAGAGGGACAGCTGCATAAGAGGAGAAGGATATCAGAATCTGCAGTCTGAGAAACAAATGCCTTACGGGTCCTCAGTTAACTTCTTCAAATACACACCAAATGCAGAGAAAAGACTACTCCAACGTACTAACCATAGTACACTTTTCCAGTCATCTTCTGTCTATTTCTTTTGTCCATTTTAACCTTTTCTTTTTATTTGCCAGTTTCTTTAAACTCTGCTTCTAAGGCCAGCATCCCAGAGTTATCTTTTCTTTGTCGTCATATGTGAATAATAAATTTAAAATCAGTCATTTCAAGCAGTAACAATGGTTAGCAACACTAGTAATACCTTGGTTGGTATCTTTATACAAAAAGGTATGAATTTCTATCAAAAACATGAAAACTTTTGTGTGATTACAAACTTTTCAACAATAATGAATAACCAAAAATCCATTTTCCCGCACATCCATAAGGCTATCCTCAAGCTTAAGCCTATCCCAGAAAGTATCAGGGCATTTGCACATTGTAGGGTGAACACACAAACACTCACACACACAGCTGGGCCAGTTAAGCAGCACCAAGTCACCTAATCTACAAGTCTTTGGTCTGTGGAAGGAAACCAGAGAAGCTCTGTGCAGACAACAGTGCTACCAGAGCACCATCATGCTACCCTATACATATATAAACCTTGCCGTGGATTCACTTATATGTGTCTACAAAAATGTGACCCATTTCGTGACACCTGACGTCTGCTTGTGCCTATTTGTGGCCATGCATGGTAGAAAGACAAATTCTGATAGGCCTCACTCAACAGCAATAACAGGTCTGTGATGCCCTAGGATCTCTGGGGGCTGTATGTGTGCTGTACTGAATGGATCAATGCAAGTGTCCCTTGCACCGAGTGGTATGAGTAAGCCATTGAACCCCATTCTTGATGGGGGCCAGGGCTTGCAGTTGTTCTCCACGAGCATTTTCCAGTAACTGTATGTCATAAGCTGCACCAAGTCCTTGCCCTTTGTACACAGTGCCCGTTCTTACTACCAAATGAATGGTTTAGTGAGGTCCTCAGATCAGCACTGGTCTGATGAGTCTCGATTTCTGCTGCAACATTCAGATGGTTGGATCAGAATTTGGCGTCAACAACATGAAAGCATGGCTCCATTCTGCCTTGTATCGACAGTCCAGATGGTGGTGGTGGGGGATGTTTTTTGGCACAATTTGGGCCTCTTAGTACTAACTGAGCATTTTTTAAATGCCACAGCTTACCTGAGTATTGTTGCTGACCACATCCATCTCTTTATGACCGCAGTATATACATCTTCTGATGACTACTTCCAGCAGGATAACGTGTCATGTCACAAAGCTCAAATCATCTCAAACTGGTTTCTTGAACATGACAATAAGTTCACTGTACTCAAATTCCGCAGTCACCAGATCTCAATCCAAAAGAGCACCTTTGTGATGTGGTGGAATAGGAGATTCGCATCATGGATGTGCAGCCCTCAAATCTGCAGCGGCTGTGTGATGCTATCATATCAATATGGGCCAAACCCTTGAAAGTTTCCAGCACCTTGTTGAATCTGTGTCATGAAGAATTACGGCAGTTGTGAAGGCAAAAGGGGTAACAACCCGGTACTATACATATACATACACACACACACACGCACAATATACCAATACTAAGTACTATAAGTCTTGCATTTTGCAATCATTTAAAACTTCCTGGTGGAACAGATAACTCAGTTACCATGTTAGAACATTGATAGAATTTTTTTTAGAAAACTAACAAACCATCTGTGAACTGGAGTGCAAATTTTAAACTGCCAGCTGAACACTTTTTCAGATACAAATCAAACTACTAAAGTATAATGCAAGATAGAAAACAAGAAAAAGGATGCATATGGAACTTCAAATGCAATGCTGCTGCCATGCACTTAGACATACTACCAGCTGCGTTATTCTGCAACTGCAGTGGGGCAGCACTAAGATTGTTTTTTCTGCCTATTAAACATAACAATGATTTGCTCAGATTTTTTACTGTTAAATTGACTTTTTAGTGAGGTTGGATTTTTCTGGCCATCGGTGCCATGATACAATCCATTAGAGAGGATTGTTTTTTTTAGGTTTCAAATCTTTTGTGTCAGTTAATGAGGGACATGTAGCTTTACATATATGATGTATGATGATGTGATATATGATGATATGATATATGATAAAATAAAAAATAATTGTATTTTCAATTGCCATGTTTCCTGAGTGACAGTCAATATATGTGAAAAAGTTAGGTAATAAATGAAAAAACATTGAAAAAAATGCAGACTCCCTCTTATAGTGGATTCCTTAAAAGCTTTGGAAATATCATAGAAAAAAACAAGTGCACTAACTCAGCTTTGTGACCCCCATTGCAGCTGGTACATAACTGGCCGACCAAGAGATGCATCAGAAGAAGTCAGAACAGAAGCTTCCAAAAACAGTCCCTTTCAGCTCACTCTAAAACGTTCACTTGGAGAATCCCAGAACCAAAGCCACAACAGACTGAAATGAATGGAGCTTCAAGTTTCTAAGTTTCTCATGTCTTTTCTTTCTTTTTTTTTTTTTGGAGCAGCTGTTCAAAACTATCCAGTATAAACATCAGGAGTTAAAGAAAAGATTGTGATTAGCCGCTAGGCAGCCAAGCAGAAATCTCATTACATAATGCAGAATGCTCTTAATCAAATCAGTGGAAAAAGTAACTCCAAATGATAGGGAATATCAAAACTTTTGTAAGCCATGACTAATTTTCTAATTTTCTAATAGAAATAAGTTTGAATGGCATGGCCATTCTTAAGAGAATGTTAAATGATTCACCACATGATCAATAAAGCCTGAGAATGAAGGGAGAATTTATTTATTTTTATTGCCACCTCCAAGGACTGGCTAAGATTCTTTCTGCTCCTCTTCATGACATACAAAAATGTGTCCGTAATGCTGCAAGAATGCCAACTAACTTTTTGAATTCTTCTAGTTCTTGTTGTTTTCTTCAGTATTTCAGCCACAATTGTATTTTCTCAAAGTATTAAACCAATTCTCTACTTCTGGAGCAAACCCAAAGGTTTGCTGCAGCATTTCATCAATGGTGTGGTTCTATACTTTCTAATGACTTTGCTAGTCATTGCCCGTGAGGTGATCAGAAAGTTTTTAGAATGAACGTGGACCTCTATTTAATGGCGCTGATATTATAAGTGATCATAGATTAGCTGTGGCGTACTAAACTACTGTGTGCAAATTAGACCATTCTAGTATTTGTGCTTAATGGTGTATGTTTCTTGTCTCAGATCTAGTTGAAAAAGACTGCTGAAAAGCACAAAATCAGATATAAGGCTATTATTGAATTTATAACTCTATAAAACAATATGCTTTTAGAGATTCACTTTTACTTAGTCAGGGTGAGTCACAGTCAAGTAATACGATGCATGCCTCTCAAAGATGATTGAAGGTCTAGGTGGCTTTCTGAGCTTGTTGCTGGATCGTCTCAATTTAAATGACTGAACATCAATGGTCGTGTCACCATGTAGCAGCCACTAGTGTGCTGCCTGGCAGAGCCAGTCACCGTGCGAAGGCTTTACAGGTACAGAGAGTTTAGCTCCATTTCTCTTTTTTCCATTCTGTTGTTTCATTGGAATTCCTAGCAGCTTGTGAATGGTGAACTGAACAGCGGATTGTTTCATCAGACATATTATTATGTGTTTCTTCTGGGTGTGATATCAGAAGTGGCAAGTGCACCAGTGACACCGCTTCATGGACTGGCAGCCTGCAATAGCAATAAACTTCATTTCCACTTCTAGCGATGCCACATGAAAGTTCACAGCTACAGCTTGTGGCACACACACTTGAGCGTTGAAAATTTCAAGCTTAGTGCTTCTCAGGCTTTTTAATAGCTTTTTGCAAGCGTTTTTCAGCCTTATTTTTGCGTTTCTGAGGTGTTTTAAGTATTTTTCAATGTTTTCAAAGAAGCATTTGGCAGGAAAACATGATTGACATTTTTATTTTGTAGGCTGTGAGGTGATTGTTGTGTGGTCTGAATGTCATCTATGACTTCAGTGAGTTTAATCCTGGTGATCACAGTACCGAAATGCAGATGTCATCAGTGTCATGATCACATATCAGGATCTCCCCGTTCTGCAGTGTCGAGAGGACAATTCTGGACTATCTACGAAGCAGGCAGCATCCTGAAATATTCCAGGATTACATAAGGGTGACGATAAGCAGTAAGCACATAAATAATGATTTGTCTAAAAATGAAGAAGGGGTTACCGTGCACACAGTCGTAATAAACTCAAAAGAACTGAACATACAATGTATTCAAGTCAAGTCAAGTCAAGTTGGGGAGCATGCATTGGTATAGTGTGTTGCTGCACCCACTACACGATGAAACAACTCGGGATCCTGGTTGGCAAACCTCCAGGCAGACACGCGGTCCAGTCCCAACCTCTGGAAGTGGCCCTCTGTCTGACACAGCCAGGTGTTACATGGATGACCCCTTGGCCTGGTCCAGCCACTAGTGTCCCCAACAATGAGGATCTTACGAACGGGATCACCCTCAGGGAAACGAGCCATGTGGCTGTAGTGCCATAACTGACGCTCCTTCACAATGCAGGTAATGTGCCTCATTCGGGACTCCATGAGCAACCGCTCATTCGACACAAAGTCAAACCAACAGTACCCAAGGATTTTCCGAAGAGGCACACACGAAGGAGTCCAGTCTTCGTCTCAGGTCACTGAATAGCATCCATGTCTCACAACCATATAGCAAGACAGGAAGCAGCAGGACTCTACAGACTTGGACCTTCATCCTTTTGCATAGATATCAGGAGCGCCACACACCCCTTTCCAGCGACCTCATGACCCCCCATGCTCTCCCAATCAGTCTACTGACTTCATAGGAAGAGTCACCACAGACATGAATGCCACTGCCAAGGTAATTAAACCTCTCGACAAGGTCGACACTCTTTCCACAAACAGACACACTGATGTTCCTAAGAGGCCATTTAAAGGCCAGGATCTTGGTTTTTATCAGGACACTCACAAGCCCAGACACTCAGAATCCTCACTGTCACTCCAGCGCCCCAATCAGAGGCTCCATTGACTCTGCGAAGATCACAGCATCGTCAGCAAAGTCAAGATCCGTGAATCTTTCTTTACCAACAGATGCCCAACAGCCACTGGACCCCACGACCTTGCCCAACACCCAGTCCATACAAGCAATGAACAGAGTAGGAGCAAGAACACACCCCTGACGAACCCCAAAATCACCTGGGAAAAATGCAGAGGTTCTGCCTCCACTCTGTACACTGGTACTGGTATACAATGTATTCATACAGATTTAATCCTGCATGTGCTGAAGGGTAAATTTAAGCTGCTCAGTGCTGGGTCACTGGGAGCCAGTGATTACAGTATTGGATGTAAGGCAACAAACAAATGTAGTGGACAGGATGCCACTTCTTTCCAGGCCTTAGTCACACAGCCAAGCAGAAAAGAACGTGCTGCATGCAAGCCAGCAAAACGAACCTGTTTTTAAAGTACCTGTTTAATTCTTGCTCAGTTATTTGTTAAAGATATTTTGAAACAGTTTGATCTGATGGCACAGTAGCCAATGTTCATCTGGGGGCTGGGATTGGGGAGGGAAAAAGGGGATGGATGGATGTTGTTAACTTCACAAAGGTCTAAACATATTTTCTTAATTAAAAAGTATTATTGACACTTTTCCAGTTTTTATCGTTTAAACATGTAATAAGTTAAACACACACACTAATACTGGTCAGTCCAGAAATGCACAGGCCAAACTTGTAAATTCCATTTAGTTAAGAACTGTAAGGCAGGAATGCCAACTCTGTGCTATCACTCTGCCTATATGTTAAAACATCTGTGCTAAACTAACCCTGATTAAAACTAAATGTATACCTATAACTTGTATTGATTAGAAGGTATGTGATCAGTTGACCTCAATAGCTGTTGAAGCTGTCACTAGACGAGCGAAGCACGACAATACTGACAGGGTTTTTTTTTTTTTATTTCAATGAGCTGCTACACTCCTAGGAAGAGGCAGTGACTTCCTGTGAAATGTTTGTTGGCTTCTGTTGAGTGTTACTATTGATTTCAAAGGAACAAGCATTTTCCTGAAAACACTTGAAAACTGCTGAATGCAGGAGTTTTCCAAACTGCCCATTGCAAAAATATTTAGATGTGAACAATGTAATTGAAAACAATGCAAAATAGCTTTTCAAATGGTTTAGGAGTGTCCTTGTGTAATGCTAAAACAGTAGAAAAATGCTTAGGCTTGAATGGGCCCATAAAGCATTCTTGTTAAGAAAATGTTCCTTGAGCTGTACTAAGCTCTCTCCTTCCATTTGAGACCTCACTTTCCATGCCAAACGGTCTATTTCTATTTTCCTGCCCAGGACACGGCCCCATCTTCACTTGTCTGTCCATAAGTAAGTGGTGCTGTTTACATGGCTTGTCAATTGTTTGTCCTGCACCTTTCATATGCATAATGTCTCTTCCCTGTGCCACACAGTCAATGAATGTTAGCATAGCTACAATTTTTATCTTGAAATAGTGATATAGGGATAAGATAAGGTTAAAATTTTGGGACGGGACATAGGATATAGTGCACGGGTCAAACGAGGGACCCTTGCAAATTTTGGTAGGGATTGGTCCAGTGGTGTGGCTTTGCATTGGATGTATACACACACAGAAGTTTTCAGCTTTATATAATAGTTACTGAATATATGTTTCATGCTGTAGATTTTTTTATATATTTTTTTGCATTTTGTTTTTGCCAGTTGTTCAGAGGAGACATGTAGGAAAGATTTTAATTTAACTGAATAGACATGACAACAAACATGACTTCACTTAAAGCTTGATGTATTTTTTTGTCACTTTTTTTATGTTTTGATGAAGTTACATCTTAAAATGTTAAAAGCAACAAAAATTAGAAAATACAGCAAAAACACTATGTTCCTTTATTCAATAATGAACAGATGAGGAGAAAAGGACCCAACAGAGAATATGGTCTGCTGATGCAAGGACAGGGGAGAAAGATGAAACGAGAACCTCTGGAGTGAAGATAAAAGCACACCCTGTAACACACACCATTTGTGCAAATATAAAGAAGACAGCAAAAAGTGCAAATGGCAAACAGATTTGAGATATCCCATAAGTGTCCTTCACAAACAGATAACTAAGAATATATAGGTTGGTTCAGTCTATATTAGCACTTCAAACTGGAAACGTATACAAAAAACAAAAAAACAGCAGATACTCCCAAAGAAAAGTTCATTGGAGAGAGCAAAAAGTTACACTGCAGAAATACAAAGTGGTGAAACGTTGTACAAAATACACTTGGAGACAGCTGGTAGACGTCAGATGCTTAAACCGAGAATCTGCAATGTGCTCAATGTGGCAATTTCAGCCTCTTGCAGTGGACATCTTATACCACCTTACAGGCTGCCAACCTGAAATAAGGGACATCTGGAATAGGACCAGCATTTTCCACCCCCTAAGAGAAGTGATGGGAGTGGTTCTGATCCAGGATGGCAGACCACCCTCTCTCCCTTCACAAGACACCAAAACAAAGGAACAGCAGGACAGGAGCAACATTCTTCAAAACAAACTGCTGAGAGGCCCACTACACTGCTTGGGTAATTAAGCCGCTTGAACCACAGATGCTGTGTTGTGTGGACGAAAGGCATCACTGCAGAAATAGCCTGGCATCTGCTTCCAGGATCTAAGTACCTTTCGTAAGGTTTGGATCTTAATTTTTTATAGCTGACAGCAGTGCTATTTGAGCTCTTCAGTGGCATCTGGCTGCTAAAAGGAAAAAAAAAGCTACGTGCACTTTAATTAATTGGGAAGAGATTACATGGTCTTCCAACCGTGTAGTTTGTCATCAGAGTCCATTACAGATTTATATTAGATGTTTCTCCACAATGTCAAGAATAATTTAAAGTGGGCGGCATTAGAGAAACTGTGCCAATTCTCAAAGCTTTATTGTCAGCCATCATTTTTAATGTCTTAGAAATCTTGACACACTATTTAATTTCTGCTGTTTCAAAGAGACGCTTTATTTGAAATCTTCTGGAATGGAAAAAAGAAAGGAATTTGAAATCAGGCGTCTGTTAAAATGTACCGCAGTTAAGCACAAGGAAATTCAGAGGCACATCTCAGAGTGTACCGAGTTTTTGGACGACAGTGGGTTGAGGGAAAGAAAGCAATATTTTAAGTTGCAAAGAAATAAAATGTACATGTGAATATTTTAATGGGCACCTCGAGGGACTGTAAGCAGAGAATAAAGAGGAAATATATCAATAGGAAAGAGTTGTAAGAATAAGACAAAAAAGGAAATGGAGCAGCAAAATAAGGAAATTAAGAATCTAAGTCTGTACATGTTGGGAATACAGAAGACAAGACATGTTCACAGTTGGAAAATCGGAGATTTGCCAAAGTAAAATGAAAAATATGTAATAGACGTCAAAATTAGTCTGACTTTCTTCTAATGACAAGTTTAAGTCAACATGTCTACAGAAAAGGAAGAAAATTCAGACTTTGTGTTAAAAAAAGGAAAAAGTAAGGAAAGTAGACTTACATAACATGTAAATTCCTGAAAGAAATTAGGAATTTGCCAGAAATGACATAACTAAGCACTGAAATTTAAAGCAAACAAGAACACAGAAAGACAGAATATTCAAAACACAACAAAAATAAGACAAGACAAAGGGGTAAAAAAAAATGGATACCTAACAGACAAGAAATCCCTAAGAAACCACTTCTGGTTTTGACTTTGATGGAACTTAAGCACATCTAGACTGATTTTTAAGGAAATAAGCAGTTTAATGTTATTTGGTCTATTTAAAGAGAATGGGGCATGATGGCTCATCCATCTCACAGATCCAATGCAATCAATATCTGCACCCAGACTTTGCCATTGTGAAGTGTGTGTGTACTCCTCCAGGTACTCCCCAAAGACATGCAGGTGAAGTATATCTCTGCGTGAGCACACGTGATCTGAAAGGAGCTGGCATCCAGTCCACGACTGCTCCTGCCTCTCCTCCAGTGCTGGAGGGACTGGCTTTGCTCCCCACAAACCTGAGCTGGATTACGCATTTTTAAAAATGCAATGTAAATGTATTACTTACATAAAGACATGTAGAAGATTAACAAATAACAATGAATATAAAGTTCAATTGATAACTAACAATCAATCACATTTTAATGAAAATGTAACATAAACTTTGCCTTAACAGACTCATTCCTTTCTCAAAATAATAACAGTTTTAAAATGCGTATTATTAAACCCAGATTAGCAGCTGCGTTTTCAGGATTTATTTTTTTCACTGAGGACGAATAGAGTTGAAATTTCCAGGAAGAACTATTGAACATTTTTCAGGTGAAAGAAATGATATGAAACACAATGAGACTCTAAAGCAAATTTTCGATGAGGACACTCGTAAAAGTTTCATAAACCCCTTGATATGTCTTCTGTGGGGGTACGTAATAAAGCTACTGGTGTCAGGAGTACCATGGGACACAAAGCAAATGTGTAGTAACTGAAGATAAGCCATGCCACACCCTTGCAAGTCTTTACTGGATCACAGAGCTATCATACAGATAGCTAGAATGGGGAGTTATTATGGCATTGCAGGACATAATGAATAACCTCTATGTGCCCCACCCTACACTCTGTGCTGAAGTATGTTTTACCTAATATGTCTGTAAGACCACACATGGAATAAAGAAAAATAGATTGTTTTGCGCCATATAGTATTAAGGAAAAATGTGTTTATTCGTTTTACATAATGAAACCCAGATTTTGTAACTGGAGGAAAATGTATCAAAACACCATTTTTACCATATGATGCTAGTTAAATATTAAAGTGTTTAATACAACAATACAAGAAGAAGCAAAAATATTTAGTAAATTATATTCCTAAGATTCAACAGTGATCACTGATCAGACACTATAAAGTAACTGAGGTACACTGCTATCAACACCCTGTACCCGTGTAAGGAATTAATGGCCTACCAAGCAGTTTACCAGCAAAGGGCAGTCAAGCACGGGGAAAACCCACAACCACACCATAAGATGGATGAACTCCATTGTGCTGGGATTTGGAGCTCAGACCAGGGAGTTATGAGGCAGAGGTGCTCTGCCGCCTTTACATACATGCTGGAAGTACACCTTACATATACAAAGATTCTTTTGGAAATGTGTTTTGTATTCTGAGTGTTAACATATGAACACAACTATTTACATACATCAGGTAAGCTGATTTGTGCTTTCTATTAATTAAAATGAAGTTCTGTATTTTATTACATTTTTGTTTATCACGGTGCTGGAGGGTGCTGAGCTGCTGCATATTAGTCAGATGTGCAGGTATGAATTTGACTGTTCTCTGCAATACGAATACTATCGTTACTACTACTTGTTATGACCTAAAGTATTCCTAATAATTCTAATGGGGGAACAATTGCCACACCCCGGCTAGTCAAACAAAGGGTAATGACAAACTTTTAAAAATAAGTTCTGAGGAACACATGGTAAAAGGCACAGAAGGCAAAGCCTTCAAAATAGTCAATCCCAACATAGTTCCAGTACAAAATCCACACAGTTAAAGCAGGAAACCAGAGCAATAGGTCACAAAGATTCAGACAATCAGAAAATCACAGAAGAGACTCACCATCTCCACGAGTACATTAACAATGACCCGCAAAGAACTGTGGGTTTTCCTCAGCCTTTATAGGGCTGAGGGCAGTCCCCTGAAGGTGATGACCAGGTGGCCCCACCTCTTGAGGTACCACCCATGAAAATCAATGCACATAGCAAAAGATGCTTAGACACAACGAAACAAAAAAATCAACTATGCTAACATAAACAATGAACAAAACAGACCTAAAAGACACATTTGAACCTCAGCCAGGGGAGGGAATTTCAAAGTCATCTCAACTGTAGCACATTACTTTCCAAGAAGTTTTTTAATCACCTGTAGATTATAGTGATGACCAACAAATATTTTTAATCTCATGTTTTCATGCAAAATAGACATAGCAAACTTGAAAAACAATAAACAACATTAGAAACGTCAGTGAAAAAAGCTCCGGCTGCTTGTGCTTGCACAATCTAAATTTTTAGGTCATCTAACAATATGCTCACAATGTTTCTACCCTGCGGTGAGCTGGCGCCCTGCCCGGGGTTTGTTTCCTGCCTTGTGCCCTGTGTTGGCTGAGATTGGCTCCAGCAGACCCTCGTGACCCTGTAGTTAGGATATAGCGGGTTGGATAATGGATGGATGGATGTTTCTACCACATGCATTTTAACTAAAATATTGTTAAATAGGGCAATTCCAGAAAATGCTTTTGTGAATGAAAATTAAATGAGATGAGGCATGAACAAGCATATGAATTGAGGACCCACCTGCGATCATTAAATTTATATTCAGATCTGGAGTACCTCAGGTTATTTAGCCTCAGTAAGTGACCCTTCACAGGTAAATTGATTTTCGCCTTGTTGAATCATCTCAGATATGCACAAGTATGAGGCATATTCTGTGCCTGATAATGTTTTCACTTCCTTATATTTATTTTAAATGTTTGGTTGTACTCATTTCCCAGTGCACTTTGCAATATTGATAACATGTTAAGTGCAAAGTTAACCAATAAGCATTTACTGGGCTGGACTTGTGTCCAAGGAATGAAGCGCACGCTTGGGTGCATCTGAACACACTTCATTTTAGTTCATTAACAATGTTTTAGTAAAGATTGACGTGTTTAGGATGTTATGAGCATACAATTGAATAACTTAACATTTTTATGCAGCATGAGTAACATGAGATTCCTTTAATGGACGATTTTATATTGTTAGATGTTTTTCAGAAGTGGCCACCTGCCTGACCCCATTGAAGACCATCGGATCAGGAACTTTCTTATCTCTATTATGCATAAAAAAGAGATACATTTTTTTTCTCTTCCTTCAGTACAAACTACATGGGGTAAGTAACATATAAAAAATGATTATTTTGGGTGGAGTATTAATTTAACCTGTGCTGTTCAGCATAGTGTGGCTTTACATTTGTAAAAGGCTAAGCAGGAGTGCAATTCTGATTTGCTATATTGCTTTATATACTATATATTTGAGTTTTGTGCAATATGTTTTTCACTACTAACATATTTATGTGTGTGATGGTGTCATGTATTGTGTACTGTGTTGTTTCATTCTGTTCTCCTAGTTATGTGTATGGGCACAAAACCAAGAGAAATGTCCAGCAACTTACATAGCCTGGCAATAAAGGTCAAGGTAAGTTAAGTTAAGATAGACTTAATTGTTGTCACATAACCAAGAAGTGTAATTTTTGCATGATCATGATGCCATAAAGTAAGTCTGTAAGTGTCTCCAGATAGTCATAATAGTATGCATAAGGATCTCAATGATAAATACTAAATAAAAGTGGCGATCTCTCCAGCTCTGCCCTTATAATGTTTAACTATGGCGTGATGCCATGATGCCAATTCTCCATCTTAATTTTATAAGACAACTTGGTTGTAGACTTCTGATCATAGTTCAGTTGTGTAAAACTGCCATCTCCATCTAGACTTTTTCAGGCATGTGTCACAATGGAAGATAAAATACCAGTGTAACCCCTTGACTTGAAAAACTTTTTTTTTTAAATTTTCTTTAATGGATAGTGTACTCCTCCCTCAATAAAAATGAACATTATTTTTTTCACCCTCAGCCTCTTGTGCAGAACAAAGCTGTATTGACAAGAGCAAACCCAACTTGTGTGTGGAGGAGTCAACCCTGCAATTATTGCATCTTGTATCTTTACCTTAAACATTGCTTAACAAGAAAAATATGTCAATACACCATGAAAGCTTTCATTTATGCCTTTAAATTAAGCTAAATGCTTCAAGCTATGCTGTAAATTACCCCCAAGAATGCACAACTAGGGGAAAAAAGCAATGAACAAATCTGAGGCCGATCAGTCGTGACTAGGTTTATAATTTGTAATGTCTTTTGAGATATTTATTGTTTTATCTCCGTTCTGTCCTGGTGACCCTCCCAGCTCACAGTAGTGCCTCTATCTGATTCCTGTAAATCACTACTCAAATTTGTCAGATCCTTACATGAGCCTTTGTAGGCGGCAGCAAATTACAAAGCACAGGAGCAGTTTGGAAATTGCTTTTACACATTTCAGAGGAACTCATGAGGACTGGCTACACCCATACAATTTATGGTCCTGTAATAAAGCTTAATAGTTACAGCCATCCAGGTAATGGGGAATGTTACCTATTGCCAGGCCGCCCATACCAAACTCATCTAAAACAGGTGCGGAGGCCAAGTTAGATCTCAGCCCAAAGCAACTGTCAGTTAATGATAGATTAGACACATCTGATTGCTCTATCTTAACATGCATCTAGGAATCTTAATCAGTAAGCCTATTGAATTATGATTAATTCACGAGAGTGCGCCTGACAGATAAGGGCCTTTATCTGTAGATTTGTAGCAGTTGGTTTGCCTCAAGCTAAAAAGAAGCGTTGCTACTGGTTAAATAAACAGTATCAAGCACAGTACATTGGAAGACATAATCACTCTACACATACCTTTTAATTTAACAAAGAGATAGCTGTGGGAAGCGGCGTTAGGGAAGGAAAATGAAAAAACAACGACAATGACACAAAGGAATTATCAAAGAAAAGAAAATGCTCTTTTGGAAGAGAAGAAAGAATACCTCTATTGAAATATTCACAGTGTCAATTATAGAATTTGCTTCATATCTCAATACAAAGATAGCTAAAGAGAATGAAAAAACAAAATAAGCAATAAAAGCAATTAAGCAAGGAGATAAGTCTGGGGTGACAAAAAATACGTCACATCACATGAACCAATAGTATGATGTCATAAATGAAGGATCAAAAAGACAGGGCCTTCACTTATCAATAAAGAGGTCTCGTGGGAAACATGCACAAAATGTGATGCCTTATTTGAGAAGAGCCGCCATATTATGCTTGGAGTGCGAACATCGTTTGTAAATGGTATTTCTGAATGGATGCATTGCTTTTAGTACACCAACATTGTTATCATACATCTAAATAACCATTTTACCAATACTTTGGCTCTTAAAGAATAAGTTTGCTATTTTTCAAGTCAAAGATATTTCTTTACAACCATGCTATATATGCATTTGCCATGTGAAATTGTGTTTTAAAGCTAAGAGCTTTCTATAAATTTAAAAAAAAAAACATATTGCCCATATTGATGCTTTACAATGGAGGGTATGGGGCACGGAGAAAAATCTTTAAAACTTATTAAATACTTCAATTTTTTAAGTCAAGATCAATTAGAATTATGAAATAATCTGAGAATTTTTCATCAATTAAAAATCATAAGCAAGTTAATATGGTCATTACACTGATTGAAGCAATGCAATCATCACCATACAGAACTCTTGTTAAAACTCACCAGCTTAATGGCTATTTTCTTGGTCCAACCAGTTTAGCATGTTGTCCCCAAATCTTTTTCCCCCTTCATTTTAGAGTCTTGGGAGTCTTTTAAAGTGAGTCACATATTTTTCATATCAAACATCATGTCCACCAAAGTGTTCTTTGGCCTCAACTCCTACAACCTCATCTTGGGGCATCTCTTCACCCAATTGTCATCCACCTTTTGCCTAGTGTGCTTCTAATCAGCATGCCTCCTATCACCTCCACACCAAGTCTTTCTTGTACGTTTTTTTTAGACAATGCAACTGCATCAGTATACAGAACATAAGCGAAAATTGATCATACTTTATAAATAATATACCGAAAAAATAAAGTTCTCAAAATTCACCATGTATTCCAGAAACTATAACAAAAAACATCCTGCTAACAATTTTCAAAATAGTAAATTTGATTTATCAATGTTATTGAAAAATGTGAAAAAAACCCAAAAAAACTCAGAAATAAGTATGCAATATTTTTTCTATTAAGCAATCCTTTGCAGAGAGAATAAACATATATGTCTGGAATATTCTATGGAATAAAAAATGAATAATTATTACACTCACATTTTATTATTAAGTCCCAATTAAGATTAATTTAATTAAAAACATAAGAAAGTGGTTTTAAAGTTATCTAAAAAGCAGAAACCATGGCAACTGAAAAAAAAAAAAATTTAACAGCACCAGCGACCCTGGTAAGAAGGTTGAGAGAATAAATGGCTGGATGGCTCTGTCAACAACAAGAGGAGCACCATTTATAAGGATCTATAGACAACATTTACCTGCACAAACTATTATTAAACTGGGAGGTCTGTAAATGTGAAGAGGTCAGAGACAATGTTAGCAAAACCAAGGAATTGGTCATAGACTATAAAAAGTATGGCACACGGGTGTCTACTTCGGAGCAGATGCTGTCAAATGACTAAGCAGTTTTAAATCAATTGGAGTGACTACCACTGATGAACTGGAGTGGGCATAAAAAAATTTGTCTCATGTCCAAAAGGCTCAAGGGTAATCCTACCTTCTCAGACATCTGAGGGCAGCTTGCATTTCAAAATCTGTCCATTCTCACTGGCTGGATCACATCCTGGTTTGATACCTCCTCAGCTTAAGAACGTGAAGCATTACTGAGTGAGGGGAAGGTAGCCCAGTATATGACCAACCTTCAAGAACTTCCTGTTCAAAACATATTTAACATTTACAGACTTACAGTATAAATAAATGCCGCCACTGTTCTCCACAGCCAACATTATCACTCACTTCTTTCTGACAAATCTCACAGGACCATTGGTACTCACATTAATACATTCAGGATCAGTCATAAGAACAAATATTATGGGTATGTATGTACAGTATTCATATATATTTATATACAACTAGGGGGCTCCGCCCCCGCTCGTTTCGCTCGCCTACCCCCGCGTTTGGTTTACCGGATATACAATTTAAAAAGATTGTTATTTTCTTGGGAATTGTTACATATGCATTATTTTCACTTTTACTGTAAAACTTTTGTAAAAACAATACTTGTTCTTTATTTCCGGCCCTGGGCATGGTTACGTCTCTTTTTCGCAGGATGTGTAACGCTGCTCGCGTTGTGAAGTTGGGGGGGGGGGGGGTAGCCGAACGCATGCTAAGGACATGCTGTCGGATCAGCTGCTGTCTTTCTGCTGCTGCTGTCGCGCTGCCCATCGATCATTTTAAAGCCTGTACAGCAGCTGTCATTTTGCCACTTCGTGTATCTGCCGCTCATGTTTCGAAGGGGGGAGGGGGTTTAGGGTGGCTGAATGCACGCAAGGAGAAGCAGTCAGATCATCTGCTGGCTTTCTGCTGCTGGCGAGCTGTTTTGTTTTGCTTGTCGCTGTTTTAAGAGCTGGGAGCAAGTTAAAGTGTTTCTTGCAGGACTTCAAATTGTCTTCTGAGATCACGTCTCATCTCCCTAGTCTCCCTCCCAAAGATTTTTTTTTATAATAGAGAGATATGTTTCATGTTAGTCTTACTCTTTATTTGTGTATATTTATTTATTTATTTATTGTATTTTTGTCAGCTCCTCTGAGGAGACATACTACACTCTTAAAAATAATGGTTGTTTAATGGCACTGTATGATTCTTTACTGGGTTATGTGATTCCTCATAGATAGATCACTTGACAAAGTACCATTTCATTCTTTGCATATGTAGTTAGGTTCTTTGTGCTTTGAAAAACTTCCTAATAAAGAAAGAAAAAAGAAGCTTTTAGTATGTAATAGAGTACTCAGCAGGGCACAAACAGATTAAAAAAAACTGGTTTTAGTCAGTATTATTGTATGCAGCAAGAGTCCTTTTAAAATCATGATCCAGTAGTATTTCACTAATCTTTTTCCAAGTATTCAAGGCTAGTCACTGTATGGAGCCTGTTACAAATATAAATAAACACAGGTTCTCTCAGGAACCTTCACGTTGATGGGTCATTTGGGAACCAAAAATGGTTCCCCTAGGGCAGGGGTGGGCAAAGTCAGTCCTGGAGGACCGCAGTGGCTGCAGGTGTTTGTTCCAACCCAGTTGCTTAATTTAAAAAAAATCCATGTCAATTTTTTTTAATTTCAGGGCTCGTTAGTGCTTTAACTCTGCCATGTCAGGTCATTCTCATATCCTAGATTTTTTTTCCTTTCTAAGGATATCATCCAAATCATTTGAAGTCTAAAACAGATGAGTAATTCTCAGTCATTCACTTTTTTCTCTACATTTTCATTTCAAGTATTTAATTAAACCCAATAGTGCATGATAAACACACATAGGTGTACATAGAAACCAGTTAAATGGAGAAATGCTGAATTTCTTTTGTTATTTGCATCTGATTGCTAAAAAGAAGCAATAAAAAACCAAGACTACAGCTGTTTAAGACTAAAATAAGCAATAAGGGTTCAAAATCCTAAAGTGCAAGACAACTAAAGTGAAGCAGAAGTGTTACTTGAGCAATAAGGGCTTCTTATGAAGCAACTGGGTTGGAACAAAAACCTGCAGCCACCGCGGCGCTCCAGGAATGACTTTGCCCACCCCTGCCCTAGGGCATCACTCTGAGGAGCATTCTGCCACCTTCATTTTTAAGGGTGTAGTAAGAACTTCGTTGTCCCGAGTACATACGGCATTTCAATAAACTTGATTTAACATGACAATAAGATCTTAGTGCATTTATTGCTATGGCTGCTTCGATAAACCCATTTTTATGTATGTGTGTGTATGTGTTACAGTGATGCTCATGGTACATTGGAATCTTTACTCATTACCACAATTTAATACAGGAACAGTTTAAGAGTAAATAGATTTAATATTTATTAAAAATATATGTCTTCAGTTAAACAATTAAAATCTGTATAAATCTCAAGTCTATAAAGAAACTAGGCATTCTTTACAATATATCATTAAATTTTTTTAAATTTGTAATCATTAAATTGTCTAACTTCTATGAATTATATATTATTCACAGAAGTAGCGAAAAAAAGACTTACTCAATACTAAGGACTGGCATTTTTCACTTCATCTTATATTTAGATATCTGTAAATGGTATTAAAAGGTTATTTGAATATTACTAATACTACTACTAATAATAATAAATTACATTTATAGAGCACTCTTCTGGTTACTTGAAGCTCTTTAAAAGAACACTCTCAGGAATATTTAAAAATTTGCTACAAGATTTTTATATGGCTCTTTTTGCGCTAGTGGCAATGGGATGGCACTCTATTTCAGAAAATGCAGTTTCTCAAGTAGAGGTCTGCACAAGGCTGACTTCATACTGCACACGTTACAACATGGAAGGTTTTACCACCTACAGCGGAGCAGTGCTGTCTGGGGTGTGTGTGTGTGTGTGTGTGTGTGTGAATGCCCAGAAGCATTCTTTTTATCCTCCTAATTTACTGTTTTGACTTTGTATACTGCATGGAAATGAAGAATGTGTTTGGAAATTGCAAGGAAAATATTTAAGTAAATCTACCTGGATGGCATCATTTTTGTGGCAATTCAGCCTGGTAAGCTCAGTGACTTTAGAAAGAAATCGTGGGCAGAGCCAGGTAACACAACTAGTTCATAAAATGGCAAAAAATCACTTATATGCTTAACCTTTGGAGCATAAATCACTTAAATGTGCTAATTACTGGTTATATTTACTGCTTACTACATCATCATTTTAACAGTTTTTTAGTGTGATCATGTTTAAAATGATACATGCGTGTAAGGATTTGAAAAAAAAGATTTCAAACTTGAAGAAAGAAAAAAAGAAAGCATTACTACAGTAAATTCAAAGCATCATCTGTGTTCTACTTTAGTGCCATAATCATCAGAAATACATCTTTACATTTTGATGGTGTGGTTCCCACTCGTGCAAAGTACTGCACTCACACAGCCAATTTGTGTTTTATACAGCATCTTTCATTAAACGTGCAATTATAAGGAACTGAAATTCACCAAGTAAAACATTTAATATGTTTTCAATTTTTGCACACCGTTTTTATGTTGTAAGCTCAGAGAGAATGTCAACAGGCAGTTAAACAATTATGTATCTAGGCGATATGAAGACTTTAGGAGCAGACCGAAAAAAGTCAGTTTAAACAGGGAAAGGTAGAAAGAAGTCAAAAAACCAAACCAAAGATACAAACCAAAACATGTAGTCAACAAAGAAGAATAATACGAAAAATCCACAATCTGTTTCTATTTCTATGGCACTTACTTGTATGAAACATTATTTATAGGTTACATCATATTAAGAAAAGAGAGAATATTGTATATGAATGCAATATGTATCAGAGTTAAATGAAAGTACCATGTGTGTGTAATTTTATGTATAAAAATTAAAATGTTATGAAAGCTTTTTTTTATTTATATGACTTGTATGAATTAGCTGTTTTTGTATTCATTGATTTTTCAGTGAATGCATTTTTCATATGCTAATGATATTGGCTTCAAAATTTTTGTATCCTGGCTAATGATGCAACTATTTTATTTGTATATTTTATTCATATATTATCACAGCTAATCTTGCAACTATTGTATACTGCAAATAAATGCAATTCCATATTAACCAGCAAAAGGGGATTTAGGAAAAGAAGGAGAACCAGAGAATTGGCAAAATCATTTTTGACAAATTTATCTGCCCGCTAGTTTTGATCAGAAAACTAGGGGAGAACTGAATTCAGCAGGGTTTGCTCATCAATACTGCCTTGTTACTTTACAATGGCATGATGGAGCAAAAAAATGAAATAGTTTAACATAATACTGTGTCATGCTATTTGCAAATATGAGCAAGGACTGCAGATTATTTTTTTTTTAAATTAATCAAATGAACATTTTAAAGTTAAGACAAAGTTGAAAGTTGCATATGAGAACATCAATATAGACCTGAACTGAAGAAAATAAACTGTAATGAAGTAAGGCTCTTCTATTTCAATAGTCCTCACTGATAGTTTTTATATAGTATGTTCTGTTATTAATTAAACACCAATGAAAACAATGGTGCAGAAAAATAAAACACATACAATTAAAAAAAAAAAATCACCCCTTAAAATATTAATAATAATGCATATCAAAAACCAACTCAAACATGTTTTATTCTGGAGTGATGAAAGAGAGATGAGTTTTAAAACCCTAACATACAAGCATGCAGTATTTACAAACCTCTCTTTTATACAACATACAGTACAGTCATATGTGACAGGCATACAGAGCACCAAGTGCTTTATGAGACACCTGAAGTATCCACTCTGACATCTGATTTAAAGATTCCTGTTTGATTAATACAATATAATTTATAGTGAGCTGCATCTTGATGTCATACACTGAATCTGTGAGCTGAAATATCCTTCTAGGTAGGAAAGTTATCAGGTTCACTTCTTTGAATCCCACGCTGTGCTCTTGCCCATCACCTCTGACTCTCTTGGTAGCTCCACATACTGTACACATTCACTCAAACAGAAACAAATGTCTTACATCTTGATTTTGCTTTCCCTAAAGAGCTCTGCAGCTCCTTTATTTGGTGAATACATTGGTGAAATGAAACGTAAGCTGATGTTGAATGAATTCATCACTGCCAGAGATAAAAAGTTGTAACTGCGCCCATCCTTGGATTGCTCTCAGTATTTGTTGGATTTAATCTGACAGTCCGATGAAGCATACAGACATACCCATATTAGGACTGTGAAATGGGTCTTATCAATGTATTTCTCACGTAGATTGAATTATTGAATAAAATATGTGACAAACCAGTGTACAGTATGGTGGAATGCCGATGACATAGCTAGAGAAAATGATATTGGAAGAAAAGACAAAACAATAATAATACTTAATGAAAGCATTTTAACAAAAATTGTATTGTACTATTATTGTTGATTTGTAAACAAAAAAATGTTAAATGTTGTATATTTTCTAATATTATTGTATATAATGTGCATTGAATGCACATCTTTAAAGCAGCACAGATGTTTAAAGGCTCATGAACGTTGGAAGGTTATGGTGGTGCAGTACTGATTACCAAATTGGTAAGCCACACGTAAAACAAAGACAATGAGTTTGCAGTATGAAGCAAGTTAGATTGAGGCCAGCATTCACACTTCTTACATTTTAAAATTATATGAGTTTAAAATATGATTTTTTGTATGCTGGATTGCATCTCATCATGTTAAATAATTGTACATATTTGAAATTTTGCTCATAGAAGCTGCCTTAACAATGAAAGGCTTTGATGGTCACAATCCCTTCAATACATTCAAAGACTGCCTAATTACATTTCACTAAATACAGAATAAAAAAAAAAGTACTATAAAATCAGTTTGATATCAAACATTAGTTCTCTTCTTCAGGGCTGGTCGACTTTTATATGAGGGAGAATTTCATGGAAATTACTCGTTTAGGTTGCCCTAACCACACTTATAAATTAAGAAAGGCAAGCTATAGATTTTCAGTTCTTTTAAGATTATTTAATTTTGCGTCTTCTCCAATATACAGAAAATATGTAACACACAACCCTTATTTCTTTTAACTCATTTTCCAGGTGCTTTTAGCATCACCAAATGCTATTAGCTGTGTAGTCTAATCGTTTCCAGTTAAGTCGAGTGAGCACTTCAGAAAGAGTCAAAGAATATTAAGTACAGGGAAATTTGAAAAAGTACAAAACAAGAATCAATGGCAACCTGCCTTTCTTCTGTCTTTATTAATATCACAGGAAAGTGCTAATTAACTTACTGCGACCTTACAATTTAACCAAAAGGCTAATGTGCCATAATCATGTTTCAGGCCAAGCTATATTAACCTTTCTGTGACTTCTTCTTGGCTCTGCTTAATCGATTGCAAACTGCAGCAGAGGGTCAGGAATATGTGATTTTCATTCAGAACCCCCTTAGTGGCCCCCAAGGGGGTATCAAAAAGAGTGATCTCTTTAAAAAGCCAAATCAATATGTGATTAAAATATGGATTTTTTATTGATTGATCCAAACATTATAAAGGAAAAATGTTATATACTGAAACCTTTTAAAGATCTGTATATAAAAAAGAGAACGCATTGTATCAGTTTATACTATCACATGAAAAAGTGTTTTTTTTTTCCAAATGGACTACTGCACAATATCAGCCATGAGTGAAGAACATTTTGCAGATGCACAAAGATACTTAGCACAAGGTTTTGGCCAATGATGGCTCGGAATGGACACCTTTGATAAGTGAACAAGAGCTTTGTGATATGACCATACAATTAGCCACAGAGCCATCCTTACAAACAGTGAAGAACAGTTTAGACAGGATGAACAACCTGCCTGTTCACTGCAGGAAAACCTTGGAGGGAAAACTAGTTGTGTCTTATCATTAAAACAAAACAGACACCTTTTGCTACTTGCACTTTAATTTGAGGTTTCCTTTGCCACACACAGATGTTCGCTTTGTTTTACTCCAGCAGAATCCAATGTGCACCTTTTCTGCCTAATTGTTTTAAATATCTCCATAATTCATTAGCATTTCACTTAACCACGTTATTGGCTCATCCTAAACACTTGATTGACTTTGGTAGGATAAACAGAGAGACTACAGTACAAATAACTGAATACCTAATAATAAAATAGAAATAAATTAAAAATATGAAATTAAATGTAGAAATATATATATAAAGAATAATGCTGAAGATAAAAAACACAAACAATATATACGCATAAACATGCAGTGGGCTCAAAAAGTATTCAGACCCCTTCACTTTGTGCACACTTTATTGTGGTATAGATTTCATTTTAAATGGACAAATATGCTATTTTCACCCATCAATCTACACTCAATAACCCATAATGGCAAAATGAACACATGTTTTCAGAAAGGTTTACAAATTTATTAAAAATTAAAAACTGAAATCTCTCATTACTATAAGTAAGCTGTTGCACTCCACACTGTGTTCAGGTGCATCCTGTCTACTTTAATTCTCCTTGAGATGTGTTGAGAACTTCACTGCAGTCCATCTGTGACCAACTGAATTGACTGGACATCTTTGAGAAAGGCCCACACCTGTATAGAAGGTCCCACAATTCATTCAGGACAAAAACCAAACATGTTGTCCAAGGAACTCTTTGTAGGCCAAACAGATTCAATTATGGCAAAGTATAGCTCTAGGCAAGGGGATAAAACCATTTCTAAAGCTTGGTGTTCCCAGCAGCACAGTGGCCAATAATTATGAAATGGAAGAATTTTAGATCTATCACGATGCTTCCTAGAGCTGGCTATCCAGCCAAACTGAGTAACCGGGCAAGAAAAGCCTTGGTCACAGATGTTACCAACAAACCAATGGTAACTCTAACATAGTTTCAGAAATTTTCTGAAGTCCTCAGAAACCTGTTGGAACATCTCAGCAGCACTACATCAAGCAGGCACTTATGGTAGACTGTCTAAGCTGAAGCCACTCTTGAGTAACCGGCAAACAACAGTTTCAAGGATCCTGAGGGCATGAGGAAAAAGATTGTCTTGTCTGATGACAAAAAACTTGAACTCTTTGGGTAGAACTCAAAGCGCTATGTCTGGAGAAGATCAGGCATTACTCATCACCATCCTAATACCATCCCTACAGTGAAGCATGGTAGTAACGTCATCATGCTATGGGGTTGCACGGACAGGGACAGTACTCAGAATTGAGGCAAGAGTGAGAGATCCTTGAAGAAAATTTGTGCAGAGTGCATGTTCAGGATGGAGCAACAGTTTGCCTTTCAGTATGACAGTAACCCAAAGCTTACAGCTAGACACTTCCCATCCAGTCTAACAGATCTTGAGAAGATATGCCATGATGAATGGGTTAAATTGTTCAAAGCTAGGTATAGAAAGCTTGTAGGGACCAGCCAAGAAGGCTCAAAGCTGAAAATGATGCAAAAGGGGCTCCTACAAAAGTACTGAATTAAGGATCTGCATACTTATCTGAATAAGAGATTTCAATTTTTGATTTTTAATATGTTTGCAAACCTTGCTTTGAAAACATGCTTTGATTTTGTCATTGTGGCTTATAGAGTGTAGATTGATGGGTAAAAATAGCAAATTGATGCATTTAAAATTTAATTTACAACACCATAAAATATGCAGAAACAGAGGGATCTTAATACTTTTAGAATCCAGAAGAATCTTGATACGTAATTAAACGATTTTAAAAAGCTCTGAGAAGCACAAAAGGCACAGGAGGCAACAGGCAATCCCAAAAGCAAACCTTGCCCCAATACAATATCAAAGAGAATAGTCGAAAAGTGGAACAAAAGAGGTCAAAAAATCCAAAAAGTCAGTAATAATCAACAATAGCAATGAAAAAAGAGAGCTCACCAACCACCTAGAGCTTAAAAATGAAGGCTTGGCCCAGCTTTTATGGGGCTCAGGTTGGTACCAAAAGTGTGACTGATGGGTGGGTCCAGTTTTCTGGGCAACCAAAAAAAGTTTTGAGTTAAAACTCAAAAGCTGGACATGGTATGTGCAGACTATGCATCTGCCTTCTTGATTGGTTGTTATGTTGGTTTCCTATTCTCTAACTGTGCAAAACTAAATCCTACTATTAATTAATTAATGTTTATAATAGTCTTGAGGTTTACCTCTAAGTGTCCACAGCTTGTCTCCTAATCTCCTTTACTACACATGAGATATCACGTAACACTCCAAAACAGCTTTTTCAGTTAACAAAGCATTAGCACAACAACACTGAACAGATTGCTAATGAGAAGAGCTTTGGGGTTAAGGGTTAATATAGTGACTTTAAGGAGGAGCAATGGAATTGCAAAGTGCCTACACAGAATTTACATTGAGTCCTCCGGGGATTAATAAAAATGCCTGGTGTAAGCAGGACAAATGTGTTAATGCAACAAGCAGACTCAAGCAATCTTTAATTTCTGCCAAAGTTTAGACATCAGCACTTCTGTTTTGATAGAGTTATGAGGAAAAACACATTAGAATAAAACAAATGGCATATCCATATAATATAATAGGGAATAACATCTATACTTGACCTCTGCTCAATCAGAGATATTTCATATTATCTCCCATCGAGAAAATCTAGTCAGAACCACCATTTGGAGAACATCAACATGTGGCTCTTATATTTGTATCTGATAAAGTAAAACTGCTCCTATAATTTTCCACATAAGAAACTGAAAGAATATCTATTAGCTTTAAATTCTTTGAAAGTGGGAAACTAGATTTTTCATTTTATCAAAGCATACTTTTAAAATGCCCCAGTTGGACTAACAATATAAACATGTCACCGTACTATAACGTATAGTGACAATAAATGTGATTGAATTGAATCAGACCTTGTGCTCTTGTCTCTCAGATATCAGGATCCATGGCTATCAGGAGAGCAACTCCTGAAAAACCAATTAAACAAAAACAGTTTGTATGGCAAAAATGGCAATTTCTGTAAGATGTTTAAATGTCAATGCAGATGTGTGCTTTAAAGATCCGGCAGTGTCCTCAAGTTTAAAAACGTGTCAACTGAAACACTGAGCTCTGAAGCCCATCAATAAATGTGCTGAATCAACTGTGAGGAAAAAATGCTGTGAATGTTGAATTTCATATTATAAATAAAACATGTATCATTGAGGTATTTGGAGTTTTTTGATTTTTTTGAAATTAAACAATATTTTCCAGTATCATTAATGATCATGTTAGCACTTAAAAGCAAACGTACACACTCACCCAGTGCACTGAATGAACATCCTACCAGGAAAAATGATCTGTTTATAAAGTAAGCATGTCATTAAGTAAAAGCAGAAAACAGAAAACCTGCCATAAAGAAGGTGAGGGAAGTGACCTGCATAAGGAGTTAGCAAGCCTCAGGCAGAGTCACCCAACCTTCTCTGGGCAATTGCATCATGGTGACAAGGACCCGAGAAAGGGACAGAGCAACTCCATGAAATCTTGCCCGCAGAACGTTTATTGTCATCTCTTAAATGTCACGTGAAGTACATTTTTTTAGCTTGCTTTAGCAGTGTTTCGGCTAAGTTGTAAAGTAAATGAAGTTTTATTATAAATTGCTTGGATTACTATGAAGATTGATGTTGGACATAGCGTACTTTTAAGTCTCTGACTACAATTACAATCTCCTGCAATTATCCCAGGCTGTTAATAGCTCAAGATAGCATGTCACAGACCACCAAGTGCCTAATTTATCATTTGTTGTTTCTTTTTCCCCCCTTCACAAGTGCTTGTGCTATACTGAATGTATAATCGTGTTGTACACATTTCCCAGTGGTACAACAAAAGGCAATGCAGGTGCTGACTCAAACAAACTAAAAAGGTATGATATTGACAAGCCGTCCACAGACCGGTAATGAACGCAACGCCAAAACCAACAGCTCTAAATTACAGCTCATTAGAGAAGTGGCTGGCTTTCTGCACTGTAAGACATGGTCTTGACCTACTCAAGGAAGCAGTATGGTGGAGTTAACAGAGACACTTAACTTTTAGAACTAATGGGCTTAAAATCAAGATCTCAATTTTCTGCTAGTAGGTTTTTCCATATGTCTTTGACATCTGTAAGTAGAGCTGAGGGTATACATGTCCACTCTGACAGCCACAGCTCACCAGCTCTTTTATCAAGATACTATTAAATTGATTTAAAAATATAGCCAAGACATTACCTGACTTGCCAATGGCCATTACTGCTTGAAATGACTGACTTTAATTTGTTATTCACATATGGCTGCAAAGCCTGATTTTCAGCAGCCATCCTTTCAGTGTCATAATGGTAAACTCATTTAGCTTTTTCTTAATTAGTCATACTAATTGGTTATTAGAGAAACCATTGTAGTTTCATTAGCATCACTATAACCTGTGATTCTGTACCCTTGGGTTACAAGGTACTGACATAAATGGACAAAATGAAACAGCTTTCTTGAGAAATATGACTGGGAAGGCCAAGATGTAGAACAGCATAAGAGGAAAAGGACATCAGATTATTTAGTGTAAAAAACAAACAGGTCCTCAGTTGGCTTCTATCTTAAATACACACCAAGGTCAAAAGAACACAGACAGTCTGCTTTTGGAGTTGGGAGGCTGCCTAGGGAGAGGCTTATTCCAGGCAAGCTAGGGATGGCCCTGGCCTGGTTTATGGATTCTTTTTTGAGACCTCACACACTTTCAACAACAACAACATTTATTTATATAGCACATTTTCATAAAAACAGTAGCTCAAAGTGCTTTACATAATAAAGAATAGAAAAATAAAAGACACAATAAGAAAACAAAATAAATCAGCATTAATTAACATCGAATAAGAGTAAGGTCCAATGGCCAGGGAGGACAGAAAAAACAAAAAAAACTCCAGACGGCTGGAGAAAAAAAAATAAAATCTGTAGGGATTTCAGACCATGAGACCGCCCAGCCCCTTTCATATTTGGATTGCACTCATTTCATAACAAGGATCTGTCGTGGACAGGGTGTCATGCACACACATGTCCTCACTCAGACTTAGGCCAATTTGGAACTAGCAATTAACCTAATTGTCTTTAGGAAACAATGAGTGCACACAGGAAAGTCCATGCAGGCACAGAGAGAACACGCAAATGCCTCAAGAACAGCAATGTGGCATTGGAATTCAAACCTATAATCCATGCATGATTTTATTGGAAATATTTGATATTGCCAATATCAGAGCTGGGGAAATCAACACTAAACAAAATCTGGATTAAGGTAATCACTGCCTTTATTATACAACACAAACATTTTAAAAAACAAAAGAGAGAAATGTACAAAATATGTAAAAGCAGATGGAAAGAAATATTTCAACAGAGTATAATGTTACTAGAAGAAAACAATATCAGCTCAATATCTGAGATATACTGTGTTAAATAGTGAAATCTTCTTTTGCTCATGTAACTTTGATGTTGGTAATGGAGTAATGTCAAGACCCATCAGTTAAAAGGGCCACTATTGCCAAATGCACAGAATATGCACAGATATCTGTGAGGATGTGTGCAGTTGCATGAGGCACTTAAGGGACACTAACAGCTGATCAGAAATAACAATACTATATAGCATGAGTCATATTTTAGTTAAGAAACCATATAGTGAGTAAAGGAAAATTCTACAACCTACTCAATTGAATTCAGCATCCTGGGTGCATCCTGTGGCATATCCAGCAACAACAGTTGGAAGGAAAGAACCAACCATGTAAAGGCATGCGAGTCTTTCACTTATTCAAACAGCTACAAAAGGGCCAAGATTCCTGTTAACGTACACATCTTTGGGGATGTTGCAGAATGCCCATGCAGACGCTGGAAGAATGTGCAAACCCCATACACAACAACTGGAGCCATGAGACAGAAAGCAATTCTGATCACTGTGCTACCTTGACTCCCATATATGAAGCAAATAAAGAAAAAATAAATAAATAGAGTCTGATAAAACTTGTTTTAATATATTGAAAAGAATAAGCAACCCAGACTAGAATAGAAAAGGCATACATACTGTACAACCTTTAAAGTATAGCTTTCTACTGTAAATACCTTGTATCTTTAGAAGTACAACACCATAGTACAATTTTACATACATATTTTGCAACTGAAAACCAGGTATATAAAGGGATGTATTGGGAATCACATAATAAGACAGATGAGGGGATTGAATGGGGAGCCTAGCAATTTAAAAATCAAAGCTTTAGCCAACAGAGCTCAAGGCCCAAGACCAGGATGTAGACAGACCCTGACAGATCACCCATGGCTCCAGTGTTTAAGAACATCAATTACATGAGAAGCAAAATAAACCAATAAACAAATGGAAGATTAGAGCTCACTGTCAGCATTTTAGAAAAGTGTTGTGATGAGCTAAGTGGATTAGATGAAGTGAACTCGACAATGCCACCAGACTGGATTTTAATTACACATTTCATCGCACTTTTGTCAGAACGACACCTAGCTCTGCTGATAGTTAGCTATGGTCTATGGAGCTTTTATGAGTCAATGTGATTTATACAGGTTATTAAACACTATTACAAGACTAAACAGAAAATAAACGAAAGACACAAAGCCAAATTTAAACCTCAACAATAGGGGCTTTCTATTTTGGCACGGATGAAAGACAGGAGAGCTTCAAAGATGTTGGTAGAAGTCCAGTGTGCACTCAGTTAGCCACTGTCTCTCGATGTTTTTAATCTAATTGTACACATGGTTTCATTTTAATTTGAATTGAAAGCCTCATGTTAACAAACCATAACAGATCTGTCTAATCCGGCAGCACAAAAGAACGATGCATGCCGCATTCCTCACTGATATAAGAAAGCTTTCTCTTTTTGAATCTTTTCTAATTTGCATATAGAATACTTGCTGGAGGTAAAGCAATTTATTAAAATCTCCTAGAAAGAGGTACTTCTTTTTTTATTTTTGTGTGCCATAATAGCACAGTTTCCAAGTAAGTATTGCATAAGACGACTATTGGACTACACTACAGTGCTGCTACCAAAACTAAGTGACCAGGATTCTTTTGAAGACTTTGGACAAAAATAAAGATAGTGACTCACATTATTTTTATGTTTAATAACATGATTCAGAAAAATAACATTTTCAGCACAAACAAATTGCCTCTAGAAAACAGACTGATTAGGGGGGCAAATACAAGTAAGGTAAAAACAATGAAAATGACTATCACTGATGCCAACATAATATCATTTTTGATCTGCCATTTTATTAATTCAAAACAAGTAGAAAAAGCCTTTTACATATGAAAGCATAAAATATCAAAATAAACACACTAATGTACCTACACAAAATGCAGTAAACATAAGAATTATAAAAATGTTACAGATCAACCCTAACACCAAAACAAAAACTCTACATACATAGTGAGCTTTGGCTAAATACACATTTTGGATCCTAGGCCTTTCAATTCTTCCAATAAAACAAATCATGTACAATGTCAAATACTGTAAAAAGAAGAATTTCACTGGTCTCTGTACTCTAGAACATTAGAAAATTTGCAACAAAAATAGGCCATTCAGCCCAAACAAGCCTGTCCATCCTATTCATGTCCCTAAAGTCTCACCCTTCATCACACTACTGGTCCAATTATAACACATGTCTATGGTTGTTTGAGTGAAGACAAATGTTTCAACATTTTCGCAAAATCTGTCCTTAACACATTTCAAACTGTGACCCTATGCACTTGTTGAAGAATTTATGTCAAAGTACTAAAAGGGATCCACTATACTAATTCTTTTCATAATTTAAACACTTAATTAATGTACCCTCTTTAATCTCTATTACCTTAACTAGAAAAGGTATAACTCCTTCAGTCTCTCCTCATAATCTCATATCTCTGTGTCCAGGAATCAGTCCAGTTGCCCTTCTCTGGGCTTTCTCTAGTGCTGGTATGTCTTTTTGTAATATGGAGAACAAAACTGAACACACTACTACAGGTGAGGCCTCACTAGTGTATTTTATCATACAACTTCAGCATAACCTCCAATGAATTGTACTCCACACCTAGTGATATATAATCTCAGATTCTAAGAGCCATCTTGATCACTTCTGTCCACTGTCTGAATTAGATAGTGATTAGTCCACTATGACTCTCAGATTCTTCGTATAAGGGGTACTTTCAAATTTCATACTTCCCAGTGTATTCACACCCCAAATTTTTATTTTCTACATGTTATACTTTACATTTACTTAAGTTAAATTTCATCTGCCACAAATTGGTTCAAGCCTGTGTGTTGTCCAAGTCTTTCTGTAACAATTTATCTGATTCTACATGATCTGCCCTTCCACCTAGTTTGGTATCATCTGCAGACTTAACCATCTTATTGATTATATTCTTGTGCAGATCGTTTATGTATATTAAAAACAGCTGCAGCCCCAGCATTGATCCCTTAGGGCAACCACTGTTAAAATCAGTGGATTTTGAAAAAGCTCTTCTTCTCACCATGACCTTTTGCTTCCAGTGTGTCCCCACATACACACTTGAATTCATACTTTTTAGTTTGATCACTAACATTTTATGTGGTGCCTTATTAAAATCCTTCTGAAAGTAAACATAAATAATGTCATATGCACCTCTCTGATCGTATCCTTATGTTGCTTCCTTATAGAATTTCATTGTATTAGTGAAATACGATCTTCCTTGTCTGAACCCATGCTAAGTATTTGCTGACACTCCTGTTCTAGACAGGTGCTGTTCAATCCTTTCTGCTTATTGGCCTACAGTTACCTGGATCAAACCAATCACCCTTTTTATACAGCAGGATATTATCTGCAAGCCTCCAGGCTTTTGAAATTTCCCCAATTGGCAAAGATTTTCAAAAAATACACATTAAAGGTTGCTAACTTTCTTAAGCACTAAAGGATAAACATTATCTTGTCCTGCATATTTGTTATATTTCGGCATATTTAATCCAAGCAGTACTTCTCCGTCTTTCAATTTACAAGTCATTAAGTACCTCCTTAGTAGTCCCTGATACTTTTTGAAGGTTATTGACTTCTTCACAAGAATAAACATCAATGAAGTACAAGTTCAAAGCATTTACTACTGCAATGTCTGTATATTCTAGCCTGTGCAATAACAGTGCATGTAAAAACAATGCAGCACCAGTTACTTCATTCACAATAAGAATATCAAGAAATTTTAACTTTTAAGTTTGATTTTATTATATTTTTGTAACTTTATTATGTGGTAATTCTCCTCATTTATACCTACTAGTTCCTGGCCCACTCCCCCTTTACTCATGTGTTTATCTATAATAATAAAAGGCAAAGCCCTCACTCACTGACTGACTGACTGACTGACTGACTGACTGACTGACTGACTGACTGACTCATCACTAATTCTCCAACTTCCCATGTAGGTAGAAAGCTGAAATTTGGCAGGCTCATTCCTTACAGCTTACTTACAAAAGTTAAGCAGGTTTCATTTCGAAATTCTACACGTAACGGTCATAACGGTCGATAACGGTCGACAACGTCCGCCATGTTGAACTTTCTTATTTATGGCCCCATCTTCACGAAATTTGGTAGGCG
>JANRMT010062806.1:91953877-91970469 GCA_026402145.1 Polypterus bichir lapradei
GTGCTCAGTGAAAAGCATTATACTAGAATAAAGTTGTATTAAATCTGAATATGTCTTTAGGTAAAAGATAAAAAAACAAACCGTTTTTATTCTTTAGGAACTTTAATACTCATTTCTAATGTAATTAACATAATAAACAATAAAATTTAACAAACAAGTGGAGACCATTGAGTACATCAATCCTGTTTGTTTAGCTAATAGCTAAGCTGTCTCAATATCTCATCCAGATTTTTCATAAAGGATGTTAGGTTTCTGCTTCAACTTCATGTCTCTTTGGGTATTGAAGAGCTTCATGTCTTCAGTCTTAAATGCACTTCCCTTTCATTTTCACAGATGTCACCCTTAAGGTGAAAGAATGTTGCTGGATCTCCTGTACCAAAGCCTTTGAGGATTTTGAAGACCTGGAATTGGTCTCCATGCAGTCTCCTCTGCTTGACACTAAACAGGTTTAATTTTCCGAGTATTATGTGGACATGTCCTTAAGTCCTGAGATGCTCCTGGTTGCTCTCCTTTGTACTGCTTAAAGTGCTGTTGCGTCTTTCTTGTACTGTGGTGACCATAACTGCACATAATACTCCAGATGTGGTCTCACTAGTGCATTATATAGTTTGAGCAAAACATCCCTTGATCTATATTGAACAATTATTATATAACCTAACATTTAATTTGCCTTTTTAATTGCTTTTGTGCATTGCTTAGAAAATAAAAATGTTGTGTCAACATAAACCCCTCAATTCTTTTCAGAGGTTGCTTCATGTAGCTCAATGTCTCCAATCCTGTATTTATAAGTGATGTTTCTTTTGTTCACATGCTGCACTTTAGACTTTTCTACATTAAACTGCATTTTCTAGTTGTTCAGCCAGTTCTGAAGATTGTCCAAGTCTGCCATCCCTCCAATTTTGGTGTCATCTGTGAATTTCACAAGTTTACTAAATATACCAGAATCCATGTCATTAATATAAATAAAAAAGTAACATTCCAAGGACAGATTCACAGTGTTCTCTAATCTAGAAATAAATTGGGGAGGCACAGGAATGGACTAGTGCTCCCTTCAGGGCTGGTTCCTGCCTTGGAATAAGCACCAGCTCATCCTAAATCTGGATTGGATAAGTAGGTTTTCAAATGGCCAACCAGATAAATGGGAGTTGATATCATCTTGTTTGCATCTTGCTCAACACAGAAACCAAATCTATATGCTCCATGTCCTTGAGTAGGTGTTTTTTAGAATTTGTATCCTGCAATTATAGTCTAAAATATATTATTATCCACAAAATTGGTGTAGTGTGAGATTTTTCAGAGATAAAAATGTTTCATTGTGTACACTACCTGCCACTTTAGCAGTAAGGAGACATAGTACGAAAAGTTTCACAGCATCTGCTAAAGTTTATACTCAATTGGAAAAAAGATGCTGAGTAAGCAATAGACCAAACATCCAAGAAGGCTCCTCAAGGTACTCAGGCTTCCTGCAGGATTTCCTAACACGGCCCAACAATCACTTTGCCAAAGGAGGTTACAAGCATGAGAATGAACAGTGGTGACATGCAGACAGGAGTCGACCTTTTACATGCTAATCACAGCAAATTACTCTAAATAGTTGGGGGTAATTACATATTGCTGCAGTGGCATGCTTTTTGACGCATAATTAATAGTAAACACAGCCGTGTGGGTCTGTGCTACAATTTCAGAGGCCGCTACATCGAATACAGAAGTGGGCATAATCAGTAATGCCACACAAAAGGCAGGTGGTAAACTGGGATTAACGGCTTCTAATTTAAGAGTTGTCTCCAGTTTTTAAAAGGCAGACACTACTGAAATGCAGATAATGGCTTGGTATTCAGGACAGGAGGAGCTGAAGAGACTATCATGTTTTTGGGAAGACTAGTACAGTATATTCAGCCCTCTAAAATTTGCTCATGTATGATATTTATGCTTGTAGTGAGACAAGCATGTGAGAGTATTGTAGGCCTCCCTTTGAAGTCATTATATTCACTGGGACCTTGCAGAAATGCTATATGCATATCTTTCGGGGACTGATGCCTTGCTTCAAAATTGTAAAAGCAATTGAACATGTTGTCCAATTAGGTTTTGGTGGTGGGACTAATTTTTATAACTTTTAGTTTGTTATCAACATGACATGTAATGCATATTAATTTGTACTTGTACACTGATGACACTTAGCTATCACAGCACTAAAAGATTATTAATAAACTACTTTAGAAAAGTTAAAATATCAGACAAATGAAAACTCTTTGCCTTTAATTTCAGAAAGAACAAGTTGTGGCAGATGCCTGGTGCGACGACCCGGCCGGGACGCCTTGGAGGACCAGAAGAGGGCGTACGCCCACCTCAGACCACGTGGGGGCAGCCACCCTGGTTGCTATGGGGACCACGGGTACAGAGCTTTGAAGCTCAACCCTGTAGGGGCCCGTGGTCACCACCAGGGGGCGCCCAGTGCCTTGGAGACCCTGGACCTCAGAGACCCAGAAGTGCTGAGGGGAAGAAGAGCAGGGACACCCGGAGTTCTTCCGGGGATGCAGCCGGCACTTCCGCCACACTGGGGCGTGTCGGTGGAAGATTGCCGGGAAACACCTGGAGCACATCCGGGTGATTATAAAAGGGGTTGCCTCCCTTCATTCAGGGCTGGAGTCGGGTGAGGAGAGGACGAGAGACTGGAGAAGAGAGCGGAGGCAGCCCAAGGAAGGAAGGAAGGAAGGAAGGAAAAGTGTGAGAGAGGCCTGGACTTGGGGTAAAGTGGCTTGTGTGGCACTATAGACTTTGTAAATATTGTAGATAAACGTGTGGTGGTGATTTACAACATGTCTGCCTGTCTGTGTCCGGGGCTTAGTCCACAAAGTCTTTAAATTATGTAGTGTCCCAGAAAATAGCAATACAGACAATCCACAATTTTTATGGCTTGATCTTCACTTTGGTCAAACCTACATGAACTTTAAGGTGACATTTATGACATGGATTTAATGTAATTTCATTACATTTCATTTCATTACATTTACACACTAAGTTCCATTCCTCCATTTAAGAAATATTGCAAAAGATAACATACACAATCTTGAAAAGTTAGTTTGTTCAAATGTATCACAAGCAGAATTGACTAATTGACTCATCTCTTGTTACATCATTTTCTGATGTAACAAAGCAAACCATTTGAAAACAATGCTTTAAGCAAATAGGCAACAATGGGCCAAGAGTGAATCAACAGGTTCCGAAGGGCCGCACTTACAGGTTGGGTTTGTTCTGGGATGCCATTGTGGCCTCTCCGGATTTAATTAGCCCCATGGCAACCCATTTAAAATCAAAGATTTGACTTTTCTTTTTTTTTTCTTTTAAATTCAACATTCACTTCACATCTTCAAGGGAAGCCTTCAGAAGATACAAGATAAATGAATTAGTTTTAATATTTAAAATACTGAACTAAAAGTTCGAGTAACAAGAGTCCTAGAATACTTCAAAGAAAAGTTACTTTAAATATTTTAAAACAATAGAAGTAGAGGATATGGTAATACTGCAGTCATGTTGAATATTTAAAATAAAACTAGCATATGTTGTTACATAAAAATTAGAAATATTACAGTGTTACAGTGCCAGTTTAATATTTAAATCAAAGTTTTAAATTACATTAAAGACTTAATAATAATTTATAAAGAAAATCTGAAATATTTAAAACAAGGACAAAAAGGACTTAAACAATAATTTATAAGAGCAGTATAGCAATATTGCAGGTTCACCTAAATGATTAAAAATTTATTTTTAAGTTATATTACTTGAACAATAAAAATCATTTTGAGAAAACAGAACTAAACTACTGAGCAGCAATTGTCAAATAGGTAAAGCAAAACTGAAAATGAGAGACAACACTGAAGTGTCAGTTCATATAAGTTCTAAAAGGCATAGACAGATGTTAGTTGTTCCTCAGGGTGAATCTGGAATGCAAGCACCTTCATCTACACATATTACATTTCATTTTATTAGGAACAACCCCACATATCAGTGGATGCAGCAGCATGGACTCTCATTTCTTGTGAGGATTTTAAGCTAATGAAGCAAAGGAAGACACGCCACATAGGGTAGTGTCACTAACTAAACAAAATGCTGTTTACTTCTCATTTGAATACAAACTGTTATTTTGGATTATTTAACGGTAACTTTGATGTCAACCAGCAGTAAGACGAACAACCTGATTGTGAATTTTTAGAGGAGCTTTTATAGTACCTGTAACAGCATTACAAAAGGCTTTCCAAAGTCACTTCATTCATCACAGAAGTATAACATCACAGTGATTTAAAGCAATAATACTCTTGCTTTTCTGATTGTTAGTTACAACATGTTGCTATGGTCCACAAGACAATTAAGTAAGTTTTAAAGTTAAAGTTATAACCAACAGAAGGGCACCACACCTGACATATTCAAGTCCACCGCCTTGCAGTCTCACATAAGTGTGAATAAAAGTTTCTGATTGTGAGCAACAACTTTAGGCTGACAGCTACCAGATGCACACTAGCTCTAGAAGGAGAAAAAAAAATGAACCTGTGTGTCATATTTACAGATTTTTTGAGTAGTTAAAGGAATTTAATATGTTGACATGAAATGAATGTACACAAGACACCAAAATAATGCGAAGAGCTTTAGGACTAAATGATCTGCTTGCTGTGTCTATAATTGCTAAGCAGGACAAATGCTTCTTAAATTAGTACACTTGATTTGTAATCATTTTATACTGGATTTCTCTTTAATTTATTCACTACACTTTTGGCCAGAATAAGAGAGATTCATTTTCCTTTCAAGGCAATATTAGTACAGGCTCCCCTGAGCACAGTGTCTACGCATTTACTATAATTTTTTGAATTTCTGAACTGCCAGAATCCAGAACAGCTGGTTTAATTTTTAAAAGTGCAATAATTAATCAATCATTTAAAGAATTAATTATCTTGAGTGCCCCAATCAATTACTATCATCATCATCGTTATCTTTACTGTCGTCATCATTATTAATTTATATTGATAACAACCACCATTTTGCCTGTACTGTCCAGCTTCTGGCCTTAATTCTAAAAATACTAAATAAGTATAAATACAGCTAATACAACCTTTCTTAAGGTTGTAAGTCTTACTATGGGATAAAAACAATATATATGTACATCTACGTAATAAAGACAAACTTTATTTATTTTTTTAATTTATGATGATAGGCTAAAGACTTGTTCTGGATATAACAGTAGGAGGGTACATTATTAGTATTTATTACTTGGGTATCTTACCACATTTGACAGGTACAATTGGTTACATTTCTTTTGTTCTTTCACATAGAGCACAAGCAGGTGAAGAGACTTACTTGTGGTTATAGACTGTCAGTAGCAGGATTTGAACCCACAGCCTCAGAGTTTGAAGTCTAAATTATTGAACGCTATACCACACTGCCTGCCACATCAAAAGGATGAAACTTATCAACAAGACTATACTTTAATAAACTGTAAGGAAATAAACATAAACTCTGATAAGTTTTTAAAAATTACCTTAAAAGAACAATAAAATTATTTTACTCTCTTCACAACAGTCTGAAGACACAGTTACCAATGGGTTCCACAGAGTATGAAGTATTTGTTCACATGCTGACTTAATTTCTGTGGTTGCAGAAATAACAACCCTAGTAGAACTTTAAAAGCAGGCATGGCACAAATGAAAAAGCTGACCACGGCAATACAAACAAAGCTTGACTTTTGTGATTTGTCAGTTGTCTTAATTTCCACTTTTCTTTGTTTTAATGATGAAACATGAAACTCTCTTAATGCCTACTGTGTTTACATAACCGAGGAAACTATTCAGTTATAATAACACCATTTTAAAAACAAGTCTTGAATCGAAAAATCTCTAAATACTCGCTCAGGCATGTTTTTTGAAAATGTCAAACATAACCGTGAAAAATCATAAACTGAAAATGAAAATAAACAGAAAAGTTCTTTTTATATATATATATAAATAAGCTTTTGCTTCCAGAATTGAAATCTCAATAACCTCAATCTTAAATCATGTGAGTTTTAGCAAACTAATCAACTTTTCTATAAACTCAAGTTTTGTAAAACAGTCGTTTTCACATTAGATGTCAAAAAAGTTACATCCAACATAACTGTAGTAAAACATAATTTGGCTGTAATTCACAGCAAACACGTGCCTTCTAACATTTGTGTAAAATTTCCATACCCAGGTGCATCAGGTAATAGAGCTTTTAACATGAGTCATATTAAAAAAGCACCAAAAATCCTGCTGCTTTTCATAATGTAGTGAACTACTAGTTCATTGTGACCTTGCTTTCTTTAAATGCTCTGACTCTTGATGCTCAGGTCAGGATTTAGGGAATAAAGCATTTCTTGTATTACTGTGTCCATGTAAATGGAAGTTCAGTGATGGGGTCAAAAATTTGTTATTGAGTTAAATTCAGATTCTGATTCTGATTCTGTGATCTTAAAAATGTTCAGAAAAGTTGACTTTAGCATGTGCCTGTGTGTCTGGAAACCTGTGGACAATGATAACCTCCAAAAAACACTGATTGATCCTTTTCAAAGGCTCTTGGCCTTTTGTATGTGGTCCAGTCCTTATCCCCATATCCTTAAAAATCAGTTTGTGCAATGTAGAGCAATAATCGTCATAGAAATTTTGAAACTTAATTGGGAGTTCTGCAGTCTGCTTCATTTAGTCATAGGGAAAGGCTTATTGATCTCCTAAATTTTTGTAGTTTTAAGATATAAAATTTATTGAAATATACATGTATGCACAAAAGAGAAGCACACAAGCCCATGCATGTGTGCGCACACACACACATACACATACACACAAAGAAATGTATAAGTGAAGATGGGTGACGGCTTGTCTGCTATACCAGCACACATTGTGGATGATGAAGAAAAAGAAATAAAGCCACACAAACCATGATAGATCTGTTGGCATGGACAGAGGCATTAAGCCATGCTGTACTGATCTGTCTGTGCAGCTTGTTTCTTCAATGGACCCAATGTGTTTAATTTTAAATTAAATATTATTTAAGTATCATGCTTTGCAGGAAATTATATTTGATTTTGTAAGGACAAAACCAGGAAAAAAAGACATGTTCAAAAGATAGAAAAGTGCCAAATGCCAGGGGACCAAGAATACAGCATCCAAAAGCCAATAACAATGCAACTAGAGCCGAAAATATCTAAACAACAGTATTAACCAGCAGAACATGAAACAAAGGAAAAGTAAGGATTAGTTTTTTATTATTTTGAATCTGTGAACTGAGATACAGATACAGTATGACCTCCACATTGTGATTGACGGTCCACAACCTTTAAGGACGCTCCCTCAAAATGGGTGCTCAAAAATTTCAGAACTAAAAAAGTAAGCGATAAAGAAATAAACTAATAACATTGAATTCCCTGTGGCAAATAACCCGTAAGTCAACTGCAAATTTGAACCCAAAGGGATACAGGAATTTGGGAAAAGTTAACTAGGACAAAATATCCAACATTAAATTATTTACTTCATTCAACTTCTTGTTTATTTTATTCTACATTTATTTGTGTACCTAATAAATAAAAGTCAATGTATACCATATTACAATATGGTACAATCGATTGTATTATACATGCTGAATGGTTTCCTGTGGTATCATTGAAATGATATTTACATGAAAGTAATGTAATGGACCATACAATACAATACAATACAGTTTATTTTTGTATAGCCCAAAATCACACAGGAAGTGCCGCAATGGGCTTTAACAGGCCCTGCCTCTTGACAGCCCCCCAGCCTTGACTCTCTGAGAAGACAAGGAAAAACTCCCCAAAAAAAAACCTTGTAGGGAAAAATGGAAGAATCCTTGGGAAAGGCAGTTCAAAGAGAGGCCCCTTTCCAGGTAGGTTGGGCGTGCAGTGGGTGTCAAAAGAAGGGGTTCAATACAAGTATACAGAACAGAACAAATCCTTAATACAGCATAATTAATTCAAAGTGATTTTGTAAATATGTATTTATTTTATCATACTTTTCGGTCGATGCCACAATCGCCATGATTTTGCGAGGATGTCTAATATGACACGGTGTGTTATTCAGCCACATACTTTGTGTGTCATGTGAAGACAAGTTGGCCAACTTGTACCTCTCTACATTTTAAATGAAAGCTATATATTATGCCACTGAAAATAAGCCCCAGCATCTTACCTTTGTAGCATGATTTACTGTTTTCACTTTATTTAATGTATATTTTAATGCACTGTATTCTTATAAAGCATATTTCCATTTACAAACTTGCCTTGCATACATCATTTAAAGCTGAGGGCTTACTGGTGTACATTTTTTTTTAATAAAGTGAAGACTCAATGGAAGGAATGCAATTTCTTCCATTGTAGTTTTAAAAATTAATAAGGGTCAGGCTCTTGTATTTAACTACTCTTGAGTTTAGTTTTGACCCTTGAATTTGCTTGTCTGCTAATGTGCTGATCCTTACTATTGTCTGACTGATCTGTATAGCTTCTCTGAAAAATAAAACACCACCCATTCATTTTCAAAATGCATCTCGATCCCGCTTCTAAAACATTATATCCAATAAAAGGCACTATGCAAAATCAAGATTGTGTGATTAGAGGTTTGTCCTAGACTAAGCAGTGAAAAATGTGTAATTTACACAATTATACGCTTTATTGTGTGCCTTTAATACCCTCGCTTGACAGATTCTGCTGCTGTAGGATGGCTTGTTTATAATTTGGAATATTACCTTGTTGTGGTAGTTTTTGTGTTGTATGTTTGAGGTGTCTTCTTTTATTCTAGTTATATGAAACATTGTGTTATTGTTTTAATGATAATTCAAAGGCATGTGAGCAGAGGTCCTTGCCCCTGGGACATTTGTGCCCAGAGCCTTAGATTTTTTAATGTGCCTCTGAGTAAAATCCAGCATGGGCCTCCTGCAAAACAGACAGTAAAATTTAATGCTTAAGAGGCTGACTGTGTAAATTAAGATGATAAATTTCTATACTGGGTATCCCAGTAGGAGCCACTAATTTGTTTCCAAATCCAAAGACTTGAATAATTTTTTTCTTACATTTCCACTTAGAGCGTGGCACGGTGGTGCAGTGGTAGCGCTGCTGCCTTGCAGTTAGGAGACCTGGGTTCGCTTCCCGGGTCCTCGCTGCGTGGAGTTTGCATGTTTTCGTGGGGGTGTGTGTGTGTGTGTGACCTACGGTGGGCTGGCGCCCTGCCCGGGGTTTGTTTCCTGCCTTGCGCCCTTTGTTGGCTGGGATTGGCTCCAGCAGACCCCCGTGACCCTGTAGTTAGGATATAGCGGGTTGGATAATGGATGGATGGATTTCTGCTTAGTGCATTGACCTATAAAGCTGAACCTTCTAGTACAATTAATGTATCTAAAACACAATAAATATATGGAACATATTTATTTGACTATCAGAACATCTCTTGGCTCCCTCAAGCTGCAGGTTGAAAAGAGAAGCATTGGGGCTGGCAAATTAATTTGACATCACCAGACCGCATCTTGCGTAGCGCAGTTCTTCTCTCTTTTTTTGTCTTGAGAATCTAAAGGTTTCACTTTCTGATCTATTCTGCCAGTTGAGATTCTCTTGTGTGGCTTGATCATTAAAAGAAATGTAAACAGTCTTAGAGGGTTACCGCAGCCCTAAACAGAGAGCTGAACGCACACATACACACCGAGTTTATAAGTGTTTGGATTATCTTTACTAAGTCTGTGGATTTAACAGCTGAGACTTGAGCAGCTCCCTTTCAACTCTGAATGAAGGGAGAATTATGAGGCTGAGTTATTCAATAAGAGCTATCTGTTTTGGCACTTAATCAAAGGATTAGGGTTTGGAAAGCCAAGCCTACAGGTTACCCTTCAGGAAGCATACCAAGTAGTTATCAAAAACATCCAAGTTCAAAGCAGCTCAATTTTCATATATTAAAAGTATTTGGCCAGATCCCCTAGGCTTGTTTCGAGGTAAAGAACTGTGTTAAAGCTGTTTGTACTTGTATGCTTGGAAAAGAACAAAAAAGGCACAGTTTGAGGAGTGCATAGTCCAGCCTTCTCAACTGAATACTCGAAGCAGAGGTACAGCATGTGTAAATCTCACTCGGGGGGCTTCTTGTGGTGTCACAGAGGCAGGCAGAATTCAGAATTGATGATGATTCTTCATAAGCAGTGTCCTCCTGACTGGCCAAATGTACCTGATGAGAGGCATGACTTTACTTGAGCCACATGATTGTTATCCTCTAAGCTACTTAACAACTGAATATTGTAGTTAGCTTTTGTCAATCTATTTGTACCCCTTTTCCATTTTTAAATGTGAGCTATACACTATTCCATAGAAAATAAGTACTTTATTGAATGAATATTTCAATCCAATATATTCTTACAGAGCATACAGTGTCCATAAAACGTATTTATACCCAGGTGGATGTTTTTTCCATTTTATTGTTAAAAAACATTTAATTAGAGTGGATTTAACTTGGCCTTTTTGTCACTGATTGACAGATAAATACTCTTTAATATCAAAGTGAAAACAGATCTAAATTAATCAAAAACACAAAACAATTGATCGTAAAATTACTTAAAATTACCCCTTTAACAAGATACACCTGGTACAGCCAATTGGTTTTAGAAGTCAAATAATTAGTTCAGTGGTGATCACCTGTCTGTGGTTTCCACTGATTATTGTTTAAATGCTCCTCCACCTGGAATGACCACCTTATTGTGAGTTAGTATGGTGGACTAACCTATACAATGAAGCCAGAAGAACATTCCAAGGAATTCTATTAAAAGGTGACTGAAAAGCACAAGTCAAGGGATGGAGACAAGAAATATCCAAATTACAGAATACCCCATGAAGTCCATTTAAATCAATTATTAAGGAATGGAAAGATTATTGCCCTGCTATAAATCTGACATGAGCAGGCTGCCATATAAACCGAGTGGTGGTGTAAGACAACTAGTGAGGAATGCCACAAGGAGACCTATGAGAATTCTGAAGGAGTGACTGAGATTGGAGAGACTGTGCTTGGGTGATTCACCAGTAACAGCTTTATGGAAGAGTGAAAAAGAAAAAGCCACTGTTTTAAAAAAAAAAAAAAAGCACAACATCTCAGGTTGAGTTTGCCAGACGAAGACTCATATGCAAGAAGGTTCAATGGTGTGATGAGATCAAAATTAAGCTATTTGGCCATCAGACTACACACAATGTTTGAACATTGCACATTTTCAAAAACACATCACCCTCATCGTAAAGCATGGTGGTATCAGTATCAGGCTATGGGAATGCTTCTCTGCAGCAGATCCTGAAAGACTTGTGGTGGAAAAATGAATGCAGCAAAATCCTAAAACATTCTGGAGGAAAACCTGATGTAGTCTGCAAGAAACCCGCAACTTGGGATGAAGATTTGTCCTTTAGAAAAACAACAACCCCAAGCATAAAGCCTAAGCTATACTGGAATGACCTAAAAACAATAACATTAATGTCCTGAAGTGGCCAAGTCAGTCTAGATAGATTAGATTAGATCCACTTTATTAATTTCATGGGGAAAATTCAGATGCATACAGCAGGAAAAATATAAGGATACAGAGTCACAGGACAAACAATATAGTCAATCAATCAATCAAACAATAAATAAATGTATATTGTGCAATGTACTGTATATTGTGCAGATGTTTCAAAATGATTTTAACAAGTACATCTGGAGGAAGTATTGAACTGCCTGATCGCAATGGGCAGAACATAACCCCAGAAACACTTCTTAGCACACCATGGTTGAATGAGCTTGTGGCTAAGAGTGCTCCAAGAGAGTGCCTCCTGGAGGGGATGAAGGGGATTTTTTATGATGGCTTCCAATTTTGTCATCATTCTCTTTTCCACAACAGCTTCCAGTGTGTCTAGGGTTGCAGTGTCTGATGGAGCAGGCCTTTCTGATTTGACAATTTAACTGAAAAGCTGTTAACTCATGATCCACATGAAGAGGCTTTAGCAATTTTGCAAAGAAGAACTGGGACAAAATGCAGTGTCCAAATCTGCAAAGCTGATAGAGACCTGAGCTCAAAGACTCAAGGTCGACATGGCTGGTCAAAGTCGCATCTACTAAATAATGACTTTAAAGTGAAAAAATGTATGTAATGAATTATTTTTTGTTTTATATTTACAAATGACTTAGATCACTTTTCTGAGATCTGTTTTTAATTTGACATTAAAGAGTCTTTTTCTGTTGATCAATGTCAAAAAATGCAAATTAAATCCACTGTGATATAATGTTATATAACATTACAATGTGAAAACTTCCAAGAGGCGAATGCTTTTTATAGGCACTTTAATCCCATTTAAAATTCTTCATTCTATGCATCAATACAAATATAATACAGTTAAAATAAACACAAAAGTATTTACATGAAAACCTGAAAATTCATTGCTGATCAGACAAATGCCAGGCGACACAAATACTAAAATAAACACATCTTGACAACTGCACGCCAAGACCTTCAATAAAATGCTTTCCATACCATTTTACTGCTGAACTTGCATACATCAAAAGTCTCAACTAATATCAGTTCAAGGTTCAACATGAAGTGTTTCTACAAGGCATCAAGATAGTTTACCACAGAGTAGTAAAGATGATTTCAACATGAAGGCAATCATGATTTCTCTTAATATTGTTCTTGTATTAACAATGGTTCAGACTGCTTTGTTGATGGCCTAAGAATACAATCTGTAACATTTAAAAATATTATTACTTTTAAAGATTGCACTACAATGACTAAGTCAGACAGACTTACTGTACATTACTACATCTCATTCAAATCAAATCAGATACCTTCACCACTAACCAAAGAAAAGCAAAGAAAGATTTTTAATGTGAAGTAATAATTCACAGATATTGAAATTTCCAAAAGGTTATCGCCGGATCAGCATACTCAGTTAATTCATGACAACATTAATAAACGGCAGCTAGATTGTAATGAACTTTTAAATTGTTTCATATAAAGTGAATTTATTTTTTTTTCAAATGTAAGATATCACATTATTTTCCACTTGTGCTATGGTAAGTATTCCTTCATTAGAACAAGAAAAAGCGATATGCTAACAATGAAGTGCAAGTTATGACAGTAGACTGGCCTATTTGTTAAACAGTGATGTCTAAGCAATGGTTTCCCTTTACAGAGCTTATAAGGATTAGGAATTATTGTGAATTCAAAATGAGAACAGGCTATTCAGTCCATCAAAGCTTGCAAATCCTATCCAAACAGTTCCTCCAAAATAACTTCAAGTTGAGTTTTAAAGGTCTCTAAAGTTCTATTGTCCACCACATTACTTGGTAACTTATTCCAGGTGCTTATGGTTCTCTGTGTAATGAAAAAGTTACTAATATTTGTGCGAAATTTAACCTTAGCAAGTTTCCAACTTTGTCTCTGTGTCATTACTTCAACTCATTTTAACATAACAGCTGGGATCTACTGTACTAATTTCCTTCATCATTTTAATACACTTCAATAATTTCACCTCTTAATCTCCTTTTGCTTAAACTGAAAAAGTTCAGCTCCTTCAGTCGTCTCCTCATAGCTCATACCCTGCAGTCCTAGAATCAGCCTTGTCACTCTTCTCTGGACATTTTCTAGCACTGCTACAGTATGTCTTTTTTATGGCCCCAGAGAACAAAACTCCAGCTGGGGCCTAACCTGTGTGTCATAAAGCTTAATCACAACCTCCTTTGACTTGTGCTCCACATACCAGAAGGTGCTACATAACCAAATATAATTTTTTGCCTTCTTAATGGCTTCTGTACAATGTCTGGAAGTTGGTAGGAAGTCACTATGACTCCTATGTCCTCACAAACAATACTTTCAGGTTTTAGACATCCCAATATTTATTAAAATATTATATTCTTAATTCCTACATATAATACTTTACATTTATTTATATTAAATTTCATCTGCCACAAACCTACCCAAGTCAGTATGCTGTCCAAGTCACTCTGTAATGATTCAATGAATTCTAGATTCTCTGCTAATTCACTAAGTTTGGTATCATCTGCAAACTTAACTACCTTGTCCAGGTCATTTATGTATATTAATAAGAGCCCCGGCTCCAGCAGTGACCACTGAGGGACAACACTCTTAACATCATCCAATTCTTATATGGTTCCTCACGCCATAATACTATGCTCCCCTTGTTTTAGCCAATTTTGCACTCATCTAGACAATATGCCCTAGATTCCTACCTCTTTTAGTTCTCCTCATATGCCACCTTATCAAATGCTTTTTGGCAGTCAAAATTAATCATATCACGTACACCTCTCTGATCATATCCTTTTGTTGCTTCCTCATGGAATTCCAGCATATTAGTAAAACATGACCTCCCTCCTCTGAGCCCATGTTGACTACTCAGTAAAACTCCTTGTCATGTGTTCCTCAATCTTTACCTTAATAATTCTTTCTATTAAAGTACCTGTGATGCATGTTAAGCATACTGGATCTGCCCAGTCACCTTTTTTGTTAATATAGGGATAATATTTACCATTATTTCAGAATTTCCCCAGTGTGCAGTGACTTTTGAAAAATATGCATCAAAGGCTTACGTTGGTACTTACTAATATCCTTAAGCATTCGAGTATTACTGTTGTCTGGTCCTGGTAAATTGTTAGATTTCAGTCTCTTTAATCTAAGCAGTACTTCTCCCTCTGCAAATTCCAGATCACTCAGTTCTTATCATTAGGTAAGTGAAAACTTCAGAAAAATGAAAGTTTAGAACCTTTACTATTTCACCATCTGTGTACGTTAATTCTTCCTCACTGTTCCTGACACACCTCACCTCCTCATTGGCTGTTATTTTACTACTAAAATACTGGAAGAATCTCTTTGGGTCATCTTTCCCGTGTCTGCAATATTAAAAATACTGATGTGTGAGGTATAGGGAGGAGTTGACCCTTAAGGTTAAGAAAATCTCAGTCCTGACCCATCTTAAATTACAGGTAGTAAGTCCAGGCCACAGTCCGCACAACTAACTCAAAGTGTGACCATTAGCAGGTCACTTCACCAGCAAGTGCTTTGGTGATTGGTTATTCTAAACTGGACCTGTAGGAGTAGATGAAGAGTTGTGTGTACCGTTTGGCCTGGTTTAGGGCTGCTCTTGCAGTTGCGCTATATAGTTTTGGTTCCCACAAACCTTAAACTGTAAATAGATGCATAAAGATGTGCAAACATTGACCCTTTAGGCATATTGTAGAGGCTGCTTTTGATGCATTAGCAGTTTTCAGTCGAGGACAGGGCTGACCCACACTCAATGCAGGCAGCTCTGAAATTGTTCAGAAAAGCATTGACAGGAAGAGACTCTAATGCCTGGCATATGATCCTTCCTCAGATCTCATTCCTAGCATATGTAACATTGAAAAACATAAAAAAGAAGGGGTTAACCTCTTTTCTCTTTCACGAATTTGCCCCAACGTTTACACGTCTGAACACAGAAAACTGTCTAAATCAATATCATAAATTTACATTTTCAAAAGTCAACTTGCCAGATATGGAGTATGGCTTTAATAGACGGGTACATGTGCATGTCATTAAGGACATTAGAAACAGATGTAACTTAATTGTATTTTCATCTAAATTGCAAAATAGCTACTTAAGAACAAGGCTAAAATAACATACAAACAACACTAACTATAATAACAAGTGTTGTTGGAATGAAATGAAAAAGATCAAAATGAAGGCTTTCGAAATTGAAGCGGAGCTTTGAAGGGATTTCTCCCAAATTCAATGTCCTGTATTGATTTACACTACAATTTCATGTCTCTATGGTGAAGCCAGCAAACCAATCTCAGTTCAGCAGGAGGTCTTGAAATTACCACTTGCTTCATGTTTTCTTTTCTACAAATCTTTTTTCAAACATTAAATAGTAATGGTGTATATTTTAAAGAACACCAGATAAAGAGTTCAAATTTCTGAAAATGAAACAAACACAAGTGGTACTTTGGAAAAATCTAAAATCAAGGTAAGGTCCAGAGGACCGTGACAGCACACAACAATGAGCACAGGCTTCTGTTGACTCAAGAGACAAATTAAAATGATCCTCATTATCCCAGTGGTGCCGAGGCCAGCTCTAGACTCTCATGTTACACTGGTGACCTCTGAGATTAGCCTTACTGACAGTTTTCCAAAGGAAATTATCAAAAAAGCTTTCCTTAAAGTTTGTGTGATAACAGACCCCAAGGTATTAGGCATCAGCTGCCATGTGCCCCTCAAAACAATTGTCAAGTTGACTTTTGAAATGGATATTGTTGCAAGAACAATAGGTTGAGGCACACGATATGGGACAAAATAATTACTGCAATATAATAACTTTATAAAAATGTCAAAATTGTTTGTTTGGTATTAAAGAGGAAATACATTTTTTAAGGTGCAATTCTTCCCTTACAGACTGAAATCCATGGACATTTTATAATTAAAACAATTCTCAAAAATATAGAAGTTAACATTTAACTTTATCAGAGTAATAAATGCAACTTATTTGTTCTAATCAATGATAGATAGATAGATAGATAGATAGATAGATAGATAGATAGATAGAT
>JANRMT010062806.1:91970479-92070957 GCA_026402145.1 Polypterus bichir lapradei
GATAGATAGATAGATAGATAGATAGATAGATAGATAGATAGATAGATAGATAGATAGATAGATAGATAGAGATACTTTATTCATCCCTTCAGGGAAATTCAAGAACTATATGATACTTGATGGTACTGTAAAACCCAAAGAGTAGCTGAAATACAGAGCACAGATGTCAAAAATCCGGTAAACAACAAAGCACAAGAAAATCACCAAACCAAGAACTCACCACTTCTATGTTCATTCGAATGAACCACAAGAAACTGAAAGTTGTACGTGCCTTTTTTAGGGTGGATGGCAGTACTTTATGGTAATGAGCAGGTGGCCCCGTCTCTTGGGGAAACATCCAAAGAATATGAACCTCAATCTGCAGAGTAACCCTGGCTGAAATATAACAATCGATAGCAGAAAAAATGACAGATTAAGTAGTGTGCCATTTATTAATCACATCAAAAGAAAGCAGGTTTCCCATAAGCCACTCTGTGTTACAATTACCTCATTTATTTTATTCAAGGTATTTTTGTAAAATATTGGTAAAATCCTAATCCAAGTTTGCTTGAATTGCCTTGTATAACAATGTGATGTCCAGTGCGATATTCTACACTGTGGTGTGCTGAGTTGGCAACATCACTTCAAGAGAGGCCCACTGAATCAACAAACTAATTAAAAGGGCAGGCTCAGTTATGGGATACACTCTGGATCCCCTGGAGATAGTGGAGTAGAGAATGAAGACAAAACCGAGGGACATTATGAACAATTCTGCACATCCTCTCTTTGACACACTAACACTGAGGACTTTCAGCCAATGAATTATTGAGTGAAGTGTGTCAAGTAAAACTATGGGGCTTCTTTATACCATCGTCTGTATAATGCCTCACTGTAACTGCAATTGCTTAGTGAGAAGTATTTGTTAGTTTTCAGTCATTTAGGTGAATAGCTGAAATGGGTTTGTTGTTTATCATTATATTTATTTATTGAGCTTCTGCAATGTCTAACACCTTTCTGCAGACAAACAAAGTTCTTTCTTTCTTTATGATCCCCTGATAAATTTGTTCTGGTGCTGACCCTGGGAAGAAGAGGTAAATAAAACCATAAATTAGGTAAAACTGGAATGTTAAATCTGAAGCTTAGTACTATAGTGACAATCATACACATTAAGTTATTACTATTATAAATAATTTTGGGCCTAGATATGAGCAAGACAGGCAAGTTTTGAGTCACATACAGTTTTGCAAAACTGACAATAAAATGAGTTTAAATGCTATTTTAAAACTGTCTAAATTTTTTTGGGGTGGAAAGCAAGGAATATCACTCCATGCAGTCTTATTCACATATTTCTGTGCTCTTTTCTGTAGCTGCATAGTGCAAGTAATCCACATCACACTGGGAAAACCAACTCTTTTTATGCCTGTCGTTCACATCATTGTGGAAGAACACAGCACATATTTTAAAAGTGTGATATTCTGCGTATTTTCCATACAAAGACGCCCTAAAATGCACCCACTTACACACTGCTGTTTCTTTTTGCAGGAAAATGTTGCTACACCAAAAGCTGCCACTGCCATAGCTTACCTCTCCCACCGTTACCTAACAACTTCCTTATCCTAGTTGAGAATGTGCACACTTCCAGTGATCTATTTTTTTTTATCTTACTAGGGATCATTATTTTAATACTAAATGGCAGACAGACAAGACATATGTGGCATTAATTAAAATCTTCCTGTGTGAATGGCACAAATTTCACCTGAAGCAAAATGCAAATTTTTTTTTGCAAATTGTTTTCAAAGCAACCACTGAGTCAACTATCTGCTCATCACTACTCCTGCCCCTTATGTTTTAACAAGTAAAACTAATATATTTTGGCACATTTTTTTCCTCTGTCCCCCAAATAATTCTGTTGCTGACTTTTGTATGTACTGTGATCAGTATGCTGGACTAGTTGTTAGAAATGTATCCTTCAGGCCCCAGAGTTTTGAATTTTAGTCCCAGTATAGAAACTACCTCGATGGAGTTGTCACATTGTTCCTGTGTCAGTGTGGGATGTTGTTCTGACATTACCTTTAACCCCAACCCCCATGCCACCACACCATGTATGCGAAGTAAACTAAGCCCATATGAGAGTGTTTGAGTGTGTCCTGCAATAAACTGAAGGCTCACTTGGGGTGGGTATGCATTTTGTACATCAGATCTCCACAATCCTGAACAGGGTAATCCACTGAATCATTACATAGGGACTTGGACAGAATACAGGCTTGGGCAGATTTGTGGAAGATGAAATTTAATGTCATGTAAGACATTAAGAAAAAATGTTACACTGAAAATCAAAAGTACGCCTTATGAGAAGGATTTAGGAGTCATAGTGGACTCAACACTATAAACTATTGGACAGTGTTCAGAAGCCATTAAGAACGCTAACAGAATGTGAGGTTATATAACACCCTGATGTGTGGAGTACAAGTCCAAATGAGGTTAGGTTTAAGCTTTATACAGTTGTGCTTGAAAGTTTGTGAACCCTTTAGAATTTTCTATTTCTCTGCATAAATATTACCTAAAACATCATCAGATTTTCACTCAAGTCCTAAAAGTAGATAAAGAGAAACCAGTTAAACAAATGAGAAAAAAATATTATACTTGGTCATTTATTTATCGAGGAAAATGATTGAATATTACATATTTATGAGTGGCAAGAGTATGTGAACCTCTAGGATGATCAGTTAGTTTGAAGGTGAAATTAGAGTCAGGTGTTTTCAATCAATGGGATGACAATCAGGTGTGAGTGGGCACCCTGTGTTATTTAAACAACAGGGATCTATCAAAGTCTGCTCTTCACATCACATGTTTGTGAAAGTGTATCATGGCACGAACAAAGGAGATTTCTGAGGACCTCAGAAAAAGAATTGTTAATGCTCATCAGGCTGGAAAAGGTTACAAAACCATCTCTAAAGAGTTTGGACTCCACCAATCCACAGTCAGACACATCGTGTACAAATGCAGGAAATTCAAGACCATTGTTACCCTCCCCAGGAATGGTCGACCAACAAAGATTAGTCCAAGAGAAAGACGTGTAATAGTCAGCGAGGTCATAAAGGACCCCAGGGTAACTTCTAAGCAACTGAAGGCCTCTCTCACATTGGCTAATGTTCATGTTCATGAGTCCACCATCAGGAGAACATTGAACAACAATGGTGTGCATGGCAGGGTTGCAATGAGAAAGCCACTGCTCTCCAAAAAAAACATTGCTGCTCGTCTGCAGTTTGCTAAAGATCACATGGACAAACCAGAAGGCTATTGAAAGAATGTTTTGTGGTTGGATGAGACCAAAATAAAACTTTTTGGTTTAAATGAAAAGCATTAAGTTTGCAGAAAGGAAAACACTGCATTCCAGCATAAGAACCTTATCCCATCTGTGAAACATGGTGGTGGTAGTATCATGGTTTGGGCCTATTTTGCTGCATCTGGGCCAGGGTGGCTTGCCTTCATTGATGGAACAATGAATTCTCTGAATTATAGAGAATTCTAAAGGAAAATGTCAGGACATCTGTCCATGAACTGAATCTCAAGAGAAGGTGGGTCATGCAGTAAGACAACGACCCTAAGCACACAAGTCGTTCTACCAAAGAATGGTTAAAGAAGAATAAAGGTAATGTTTTGGAATGACCAAGTCAAAGTCCTGACCTTAATCCAATCGAAATGTTGTGGAAGGACCTGAAGCGAGCAGTTAATGTGAGGAAACCCACCAACATCCCAGAGTTGAAGCTGTTCTGTACGGAGGAATGGGCTAAAATTCCTCTAAGCCGGTGTGCAGGAATGTTTAAAAGTTACAGGAAACGTTTAGTTGCAGTTATTTCTGCAAAGGGGGGTCACACCAGATACTGAAAGCAAAGGTTCACATACTTTTGCCACTCACAAATATGTAATATTAGATCATTTTCCTTAATAAATAAATGACCAAGTATAATATTTTTGTCTCATTTGTTTAACTGGTTTCTCTTTATCTACTTTTAGGACTTGAGTGAAAATCTGATGATGTTTTAGGTCATATTTATGCAGAAATATAGAAGATTCTAAAGGGTTCACAACATTCAAGCACCACTGTAGCACACTAGTGTGGCCTCATCTGGAGTACTGTGTGCAGTTTTGGTCTTCGGAGTACAAAAAAAGACATAGCAGCACTAGAAACAGTCCACAGAAAAGCAACCGGGATGATTCCAGGAAAACAACAGATGAGTTAACGATTAGAAGAGCTGAGCCTTTTCATTTTGGACAAAAGGAGATTAAGAGGAGACATGACTGAAGTGTTTAAAATTGTCAAGGGAATTAGTGCAGAGGATTGAGACTGTTATTTTAAAATGAACAGGGAGACACAGTTGGAAACTTATAAAGTGTACATTTCACACAAACATTAGGAGGTTTTTCTTCACACAGAGAACCATAGACACATGGAATAAGTTACCAAGTAGTGTGGAAGACAGTAGGACTTTAGGGACCTTCAAAACTTGACATCATGTTATTTTGGAAGAGTAAAGTGGATAGGAATGGTGAGCTTTGTTGGGCAGAATGGCTTGTTCTTGTCTAGATTGTTCTAATGTTAGATCAGAAAATGAATGGATGCATGCATGGTACATACTACCAGAAAGAGGAACAATTAACCTCCTAGGACTGGCTCAAGCTATATTCAACCAACAGTACAACATGTTCACTTGCTGGCCAAATGGAAATGTGGAGACCCAAACATACTGCTTAGGAGCTACTTTACAATTAGATAAGTGAAGGCTCCCTGAGGAAAGGTTGCTTTCAAATGTGTTTTAGCTTATTGCTTCTTCTTTGTTTACTGACACAATTAAAAACACTTAGAACGCTGTGCCAGAGTCAGGGATTTCTAGTAATGAGGATTAAGAGTCTACTTAAGCAGCAGTACCTTAACTGAAGCACACTTCAACACCCACCGAGGCCACGTTTTCATTCCAAGCAAGAAGTCACACAACTCAGATATCTGGATCTTGTTGTTACTCCAAACATGTGCCTGCTGTCAGGATGTAATCTCAAAAATTTTCAATAGTATGTTCTTTTTTTTGTCACAGCTTTTACTGCACAGGATTCTACTACATGCGTGTTTATTATAGACTGGCTGCTCTAATAAAATATTTAGAAGGAAATAAGACAGAAAGTTAAAAACAAAACCACATATTCTCTCTTTACTGAACATCTCATCAAACTTAAAAACCCATACCTGAAGTTATCTGAAACTGAAGACTGACCGAGGTCTCGGGCCAGACAATTAAAAAGAATTGTCAACTAATGGCAAGAAGCGAATTCTGGAAGCAGTAGGAGCAAACACCAGAAGCCTGAGGGCTGGCTTTAAGAACCAGTGATTTAAACTATTGAGGATTTGGGATTATTGTGGTGTAACAAATAAAACACTTATAATCAGAGCAACCGTTTACTGCATTTGGAGTATACCTGTATTCTAGAAATTGGGAGAAAGAAAATTCTCAAATCTGCAGGTGAGGGATTACACTAAACCTGAGACTCTGTGCTTTGAAAATGATCTTGTATTTTATCCATTAGCACATGGACTTCTCTCAGCCTAGAAAGACAGCAAAGTTCTAATTTACACACAAAACCACAGAGAGCTGGAAGGACTGCCACAGGCACCTTCAGCTGGCATGCATGGATGACACATCAGGCCGCAACTGCAGGGACTTTTTTATCTCTCCAGCTATGAAACTTTTATTTGCTGCTGTTAAGTTTGTACAGTCTAAGAAAATTATGGCTGACAATGAACACAATGGTATAGTTAACACTTTGACATAAGGTTGGTGACCAGACTACAAAAAGAAGATAAAAAAAAAGCTGGAAAATGGTCACTGATGCGCTGTGTAAGAAAGAACAGAGCCGACTATACTTCCTTAGAAGGCTGGCGTCTTTCAACATCTGCAATAAGATGCTGCAGATGTTCTATCAGGCGGTTGTGGCGAACGCCCTCTTCTATGCGGTGGTGTGCTGGGGAGGCAGCATAAAGAAGAGGGATGCCTCACGCCTGGACAAACTGGTGAGGAAGGCAGGCTCTATTGTAGGCACAGAGCTGGACAGTTTCACATCTGTGGCAGAGCGACGGGCGCTAAGCAGGCTCCTGTCAATAATGGAAAATCCACTGCATCCACTGAACAGGATCATCTCCAGAGAGAGGAGCAGCTTCAGCGACAGACTGTTGTCACCGTCCTCCTCCACTGACAGACTGAGGAGATCGTTCCTCCTCCACACTATGTGACTCTTCAATTCCACCCGGCTGGGCAAACGTTAATATTATATAAAATCATTGTCTGTCTGTTATACTTTCATTGTTATCAATCTTTAATTTAATATTGTTTTTATCAGTATGATGCTGCTGGAGTATGTAAGTTTCCCCTTGGGATTAATAAAGTATCTATCTATCTATCTATCTACTTGGTAAGGTCACAAGTGTGGAAAAATTGGAACTTTGCCTGTATAAAAAACTGTGTACAATTTATTAGTTAAACTGGAACAATTCCATGGTAATGCAGATATCCCAAAGAGGTCTTTCCAAGCAGAATCCCTTTGTTTAGCCATTGCTGAAAGAAAAAAAGAAAAAAAAAAAAAACGTTTTGTGGAACATCAGGGACAGATGCCAGAGGAGAAAACAAGGAAGTATTCATATGATCCAAAGAGATCGCTGCCATGAACATTCACTTACTACATACTAACAAAGATGTGGAAGTAACTGTACATCTTGGACCACCAGATATAAGGTGTACTTACCATATAAAACAGCATTTGGATCTAAATCTAGTACATTACAGAGGTTAAACTATACAGTACATATAAAATAGAATGTCTGTCTGTATGCTCCCTATACAGTCTTATACCCTTTGACTGATCTGGACCAAATTTTGCATAGTTGTTCTGTAGGACAATACCGACAAGATAGAATACTTTGGAACCAAATGTTTTGACTCTGGGGGTCCCAGTAGGTGTTTTTTTCCCTGTGTGCTACAGTCTGCACCCCAGTGGCACCTGCTAGCTAAAACAAATGAAACATCTGGAGAGACCGAAGCTAGACTAGCAGACAAAATGACCAGAGTTTAAAATTTCATACCAGATCCACTTCTACCCACTGTAATATAAAAAGGAGTATTGTGTTCTTTTGTTGGGTGTGTTGGGTAAGGCTTGATCAAAAGTGTAAGTGCAGTGAGACACAAAGGAGAACCAAAGGGTTCTTGTTTAATTGCTGCTTTGTCGGCCTTTTCTCATAACTTAAGCATTATGAACTGTCCCACTTGAACTAAGAGGATGAGTCAGACATGAAAGCATTCATGGTTACAACAAACCTAGAATCCAATCGGACCCAAAAAGAACAAATTTTTGACTCATGACACCTGAGACATTGACAGAGAGGCAATGTGATGGCAAATGGGACAGCTAGCAATAAAAACAGGGTCACCATTTAAAACACACATAAGCCTTTGTTTTACGAATTCTTATCAGCAATCCAGATGATAAGTACAGTTTTACCTGATGCGGTCCTGGTAGTAAAATACCTGATCTTGTCACCTTTAAAAAGCCTTGTTCAAAACTTGGGACAAAAAGACACAGGACAGTCAATGCCTCAGATGACACTAGACATAAATGAAAGGGCCATTGGGATAATCCAGTCCAGTGTTGCCAGACACTATGAAATAAGCCACTTTACTGTTTATATAATAGAGACAAATGGGCAACCAAGATCTGGTTGTCTTTAGATGACCACACGAGAGCAGGACCAATGCATTAGACTTGTCCATCTGACATGCAATGAGTTGGGAGGAAAGATTAAAAGAGCCCTTTCAGTTTAAACAAAAGGACATTAAGAGGAGACATGATTCAGTGTTTAAAATTATGAAAGGAATTAGTCCAGTGGATGAAGACTGTTACTTTAAAACGAGTTCATCAAGAACACGGGGATACAGTTGAAAACTTGCTTAGGGTAAATTTCACACAAACATTAGGAAGTTTTTCTTCACACAGAGAACCATAGATACATGGAATAAGTGAACAAGTAGTGTGGTAAACAGGAGGACTTTAGGGACCTTCAAAACTTGACTTGTTGTTAATTTGGAGGAATTAAATGTATGCGACTAGAAAACATTTTTGGGTAGAATGGTCTCTTCCCATCTAAATCATTCTAATGTTTTAGCTACCAACGACAAGCAGTTAAGTCCCTGCTGATTAAGCCAGCACTGCCCTTTAGTTATTTCAGGATTAGTCTATTTTGAATTCATTTTCATCGTTTGTTCATTTATGGCAAGTCTGTCTCTGAGAAAGACATGGATTTATATACTATTCTCCTCTCATTTGAATTCCAGAGTTAACACACTGCTTTACACATGATTTACTGAAAGTTTAAAGTTCGCATCTAGGGGCACTTTTTAAAAACTGTTGTGCAACATGTTGTTTAAATTATTCAATCACTCATCTCTCAGCCTTATTGTAAAACCATCCGGTGTCTATGCAACCATGACAGACTCTGTATTGCCCAGCTGTAAATTAATCCAATTATTCAAATACCAGTAAAAGCTGTCAAGTGATGGCTCTTCGGGTTGGGCAGATGCATTAAAAAATTAAAACTGTTTTAGCCTATTTAATCTATTTGCGTTTTTAATGTAAAAGCTGTGGTCCTGACAAACAGTTCTGGGATTTCAGTGGTGAATGCCACACCACCTCTTTCCTGTGATATATGCATAATTCACTATGGAAATTTACACTTGTTTTAAATGTTACTAAAATATACATGTAGCATATGCTAATTCTGCAGGGCTGTCTGGAATGCTGTGTGCCGAGTTATTGGTAAACTGTGCAGAGTGTGAGCAGTTTACAGAGATCAGAGGGAAAGGTGCCATGGATTATAAATGAAAAGAAAATGTCTTTGTCCCAAGTTCAAAGTCCCCAGCCTTGGCCAAACTGACAGCACAGAGTCCCAACAACATCTAACATGCCCTTCCTGCGGTGTCGACAGCCTGTTCTCCAAGTCTTAATTACATCCCAGCTGACTTTCTCCACTATGCCAAATGCAGCCAACAAATGATGCACTTTCACTCACAATATGCTCTGCTAAACACGCTCGCCACGATCTGAGACGAAAATTTCGTGAGGAAGAAAAAAAAATTGTAAAAAGAAGACAAAAACAAAAGTATAGTATGGAGTGGATCTATGGAGACCACCAAGTGATATCTTGTAATGAACACACCAATCCCTGTACACATCTGCGTGTGTGTGTGTGTGTGTGTGTGTATATATACGCGAGTGTGTGGCCGTGTGCATGTGTAAATGCTTGCAAAATGAGCGGCTTGGAGTCTCAAGGATGGGCTGCTCTTAACAAACGCTTGGTAGATTAGAAACTGCTATCAAGGGCCAGCCGAGCCCCACATGGCTAAGGCCTTTATAATTAAAGAATAACAGCATGCAACATTCTGGGACTGCAAATGGTATCATATGTTTTTCTCAACCAACTGGCAGAGAAGCCTACAGATTAACCAGTATGGACCGTGAGAAGAGAACTGTGCAGCTGACAACAAACAGAACTCAAAAGTAAAAGCAATTAAAGGCATTGGGGGAAACATGGCAGGAATACAGGGAGGTGAGATAGGAAGAATTTAGACCCGTTGCTAGACTAAGAGGCGTTAGTAAGATTAGTGGGAGGTGTACAGTATATTACCACACATAATGGAGTACCGTACAAGTTATTTTAAAAACCCATGTATTGTGCAGCATGTATAACCAATAATTAGGACACCCTGTGATTTATGTTGGAAATGGTTATGAAGACATATAGAGTATGAGATTACTTTACCATATTTACATTTTAACACAGGTTTGGCTAGCTTTTATAGGTATAGTAGCAGAAGCACCTGGCACTGCCTGGCTATATTTGTATAATGGGATAAGCTAAGAAAGCCAATATTTATGGGTTTTTAAAATGTTGACCCTTTCGTCAATGTTGGCAGAACGGCAAGCATCCCCATTCATCATCTTCACTACTACTCTATCAATTTGTTTGATCTTTTATGTATGACTGAATTCCATAATAGCCGTAACACCTTGATGGATTAACCATGAATGCTCCTTCTTTGTCCTTCCTAGTTTACAGTCCTTTCACGAGCAGATGTTTAATAAACCGGATGGCCTGTTGAGTAAATTAACCATTGATATAGCATGTAAGCTCGTCAAAACTATCATTTTTAATGTCGTTTCCAAGACTGAACTTGGGTTCACAACTTTTCAGACTCCAGAAATGTTACATGGTAATTATGTTGGATTAACTGTAGTATATGTGCAATATTTCATGAACATGCACTCAGCTGTTTTGGAGTACTTTGCATTTCTTGTGGTGTTAGTGTTACCCTCCCATTACAACTCTCAATAAAATTCTTGAAACTCCATGAAGCCTATGTTAAAATTGTATGAATAATTTTGTGAAGGTAGACATAGCTATTTTTGAGTGATTTTCTTTTTCTCCCCCATGACAACCCCGCTGTAATTTCCATTAAATCAATTATGTGGAATGTCCTTCATTGAATCCATTGTTACAAATGATTTTTCCTGTTGATTTGGTAACCTCAGCAATAATAATATAAACCATCTTAACAACATTATAAAAATTGGTGGTAAAATAATTGGTTCACAACAGACCAGTAGCCATTCTATTTTCTCTAAATTCCAGCAGTTACCATCAGCAGGTTTCCAAACGTAAAGAGCAACAGGTTTAACAACTCTCTTATTCCTAGAGCTATAAGCATTTTAAATTTTGTTACTAGTAGGAATGCTACAAAGTGTTAAATTCATTATTATTGTAATGATTCATGAGTAATGGCAACACGGACAGATGCAGTGGCACTACTCTGTCCCTTTCAGTGCTTGTTATGTGTGCTTTTGTTTATATGCATGTTTGTCACTGTTAAATTCTACATGGCAAATCTCAAGTATAGTCACCTAGATCTTATAAAAACTGGATTTCAGCACAACCAGGCAGATACAGGTGAGTTTTTTCACTCACTCGACATCCTGGAAGAAATAGCAAGGACACCAGGTTCTCCATGGATTGTTGTCAGCTTAGGTAATTGATGAAGGCGGAGAAGATACAGGAAGAAAAACCATGGATGTTGTTCCAGCCTATTCATAAAGCTAAGGAAATAGCCGCATACACCACCACTTCCAGGATATTTCTTGCCAATGCCAGATCCATCACAAACAAAACGGACGAATTACATTTACAGATCTGCAAGAACAAATTTGTGACTGTTGCATTTTACTATTCAAAGAGACATGGCTAAACTCGATTATACCAGATCTAGCCATTGAGCTAGCAGGATGTACGGCATTCTGCTGGGATGGAAGCAAAAACTCTGGGAAAAGTAAAGGTGGGGGACTTTGCATTTACATACATAGTAGTTGGTGTACCAACACAAAGATCATCGGCAATCACTGCTCTCCTGATTTGGAGTATCTGACAATCAAATGCAGGCCCTTGTTCTTACCTTGGTTGTTTACTGTTGTCATAATTAAAGCTGTTTACATTCCATCGCATACTAACTCTGACAGAGCTCTAGGTTACTTGCTCGATACCATTTATTTGCAGCAAAACACTTATCCTGAAGCCATTCATTTTATGGCTGTTGATTTCAACCATATGGACTTAAAAATAATTCTCCCTAAATTTCATCAACACATCAATTGTGCAACCAGGGGAAAAACACACTGGACAAGGTTTACTCAAATACTGTATCAAGAATTGTAATAGGACACAATGGTTGCCTAATTTAGGCAGGTCAGATAATTTATCTATGCTTTTGGCTCCAGCATACGCTCCCCTCAAACAGAAAGCCCAAATCACCACAAATACTGTTAAAACATTGCTTCTTCAAGATTGCTTTGAAAGGACTAACTGGGATATTTTCGAGGATCAGTACTTGGAAGCGTAAATATCAACTGTACTCTGCTACGTTAAAACTATGTTGACAATGTCACTGTCAGTAAACATATTCGTGTGTACCCCAACCAGAAACCCTGGATGATGAAAGAGGTCAGATATCTCTTCAAGCACCGCAATGCAGCCTTCAGGTCTGGCAACGAAGCCCTTTACAACCCAGCCATAGCCAACCTAAAGAGTGTTAGCACAGAGCTTAAAACAGCCTACAAAATGAAGACTGAGGACCACTTTGTCAAAAGTGACACACAGGGACTTTGGCAAGGCATCCAGCACATCACCAACCACAAAATCAGTAACCACATGGCTGTTGATGTAGACATTTCATTGGCAATGGAACTGAATTATTTCTTTGCTTGTTTTGAGATGGAAACAGGAGAGACAGTCAAGTTTAAGTCCCATCAAATAGACTTCAGCAGTCTCACCTCACCCACACCAACCCTCTACAACCAGATCTTCAGAGTGCAAGAGCATGATGTGAGACAAGTGCTCAGAACTGTCAATTTAAGAAAGGCTGCCAGTCCTGATGGAGTGACAGGACGGGTACTGAAAGAATGTGCGGATCAACTCTCTGGGGTCTTCACAAAGACCTTCAATCTCTCCCTGTCTAAGTCCATCATTCCTGAAGCTTACCATGATCATTCTGCTGCTAAAATAATCCTGTTATCAGCAGTCTCAATGACTACTGTCCACTGGCACTCCAGATATTTGAACAACTGGTCCTACAGACACATCAAAGCCACTCTAGCAGTCACCACGGATCCACATCAGTAAGGTTATAGAGCAAACAGGTCCACAAAAGATACCATCTCCATAGCCTTGCATATTGCAGTTTCTCATCTTGAGCAGCAGGTAGATATGTAGACTTCACAGTTATCCTGGATAGAATGATCACAAAACTCCCTCGCTTAGGACTTTCACAATCTGTCTGCCACTGAATCAAAGATTTTTTGACTAACCACCCTCAGATTATTAGATTAGGCCCCTACTTCTCCTCCACTCTCATACTTAACACCGGCATCCCACAAGGCTGTGTGTTGAGCCCTCTTCTATATGCGTTCTATGCCTATGACTGTGTACCCTCTCATTCCACCAGCACCATCATTAAGTTCACGGATGATATGATTGTAATTGGACTCATTTCAGGAAGAGAACTGACAGCCTATAGGGATGAGGTTCAAAGACTGAATATATAATGCACTGAGAACAACCTTGCTCTAAACTTTACCAGAGGCACAACAGAAACCACAACCAAATATACATCAATGGAGATTGTGTGGAAGTTTCTGGGTATACACGTTGCAGAAGATCTCTCCTTGTCCATAAACACCACAGTGGCAGTCAAGAAGGCAAAGCAGAAATTCTGCTTCCTGAGGATCCTCAGAAAAAAAACATGAAGGAGAAGCTGCTGATGTCCTTTAACTGCTGCTCCATTGACAGTGTGCTGTCATACTGCAATTGTACATGGTATACCAGCAGCCCATTGGCAGACAGGAGAGCCCTTCAGGGGAGTATAAACTCTGCCCAGAAAATAATTGGCTGTACATTGCGCTTTTTGGAGAAACTATTCAGCTCTTACTGCCTCAACACAGCAACCAACATCATAAAAGATGCTTCTCACCCTGAACATCACATGTTTCGATTGCTGCCCTCTGGTAGGTGGTTCAGGTCCATCCAATCGCAGACAAGCAGATTTAAAAACAGTTTCTACCCCAGAGCCATACGAGAACTAAATACTACCAAAAACGTATAATGATTGACAATAACCAATGTAAAAGTGACTCTTGCACTACAAGTACATGTTTAGAATTCTTTGCAAGTTATATTATTTACCTACTTCTGTTATTGCACTCAGTTCATATGTGCATCATACCTAAGTGCAATACTTAAGTTATTCTATTGCATTGTATTATATTGTATTGTAAAATAATTGATGTCCATTATTTGTAAATGCACCTTTAGGATTGCTGCAATTTCATTATACTAAATGCAATGACAATAAAATGAATCTGAATTCAAATTATTTTTTGCAATGTTGAAACTAATTATTCTTTGTGCTAATCTTGAGTGTGTGTTTATGCAATAACATTGGTTGTCAAATATTGTGTCTCTGTTTATCTATTGAATCTCTGTAACTTTGTCTTTTGTTTTTGTACTTCCTCCTGCAAACAACTAAGTTGCCTCGAAAGCTTGCATATTGTAATCCTTTTAGTTAGCCAATAAAAGGTGTGTCATTTTGCTTGGCTTTCCTCTGGGATAATAAAGTCTACCTAACCTAACCTAAACTGCAAAAATGCAAAGACAAACTAGAAAAGAAGACTAGACAGGTCAAACACAAAATCTAGTTGCAGAAATAAACAGGGCATTTAAAGAATATTACTAATTTTTGTAAACAACAACTGAGTAAGATGATAAAAGAGAACTTCCACTCTCACTGGCTCTTTGCATGTTACAATGGTTTATCACCTAAGTGTTGTCTTGATGGAATTCATAAAGTCATCTAGCCTGAATAGCTAAGACCTGAGCCAAAGAAAAGAAACTCATCCATGATCCTGTTGCTTGATATGATGTATTGTGTTTTGGTGTCTTAACAGTTGGTGTGTTTTTGGGCTAGCATTAGGCTAGAAGATAATAGGGAGCGTGTCTTCGTTACATATACCGTGTAACTATCAGATCTATTCCCATAATTGAAATTGCATATTTACAACTCTTTATATGTAGCTTATTTTTAGCTCATCTTTATGAATTAATTCTACATTTACGTCTTTAATATAATAAAAAAAATTGGTATGGAAAGTTATGGTTCTACAGGTTCTTTTTTTCTTTGCATTGTTAAGCAGTCTGTATAATCATTCTTGAAATATCTTAATCACTCAGAACATTCATGGCATTAAACATTTTAATTGTCAAGACTGGCTTGTCATAATGTTGAAAATGAACAGCTGGAACTGTGCTGTGCAAATGACTTAAATTAACAGCTCTGATTGGGTTAAAAAAATACACCAAGCCTAGCCTGTCCAAATTATCATCTCACCCAAACCCATCTCATAAAGTGGAGAACCAAAATAAACTCAAAGGTGAATTTACATTTTCAGAAGAAAACAAAAGTTTATTGAAGATGACCTTCTGCTAGTATATGTTTGTTTGCATGTAGTAGGAATATATTCATCCCCAAAGTGCTTCTTTATTTGAATTTGAACATAGGACTTGCATCCTTTACATATAGTGAAAATCAAGCTCCAAGATAATCACTCATACAGATGTTAAAACAATGAATGACATTTCTATTGGTTTGAAAGGAACCAGAAGCAATCCCACAGTAGAAAACAGTTTAACCTAAGGTATAATTACAAGCACAAGTCACTCAAGGTGAATAACTTACCCATTAACCTAAAATGCTCATCTTTAGGAAGTGGGGGAAAACTGAAATAGCTAGAAAAAAACTGAGTTGAGCCAATACACAAACCTGGGGTCCTCTAGCTGTGCCACTGCATCACTCCACGCACACTGAGAGAGAATTAAAGACATTCAGGACACAGAACAAGTGTAACACATCAGTTAGGCTTTTACACCGGACACACTGTCAGCTTTGACCATTAGCTACTCGAATAAGCCTATTTTGACAATTCTGTTTTTTGGTAAATAATCAGAGAGCACCTGTGTAAAAGATCATGCTTATTTAATGTGATACTGTAACATATTTAGCAAATTTCCTTCATTCATTTTTCATTTCAACTAAAACCAATTAGGGTTGCGGAGGGCCTACAAAGTATCAACAACTGTAAAGCATGAACAAGTCAGGGACAGTCTACTGCAAGGTACATCATCTTCTACCATGGCAATTAAATGTTGCCAATTACTTATTTACATTTTAGCGATGTGGGAGGAAAACCCAAGCCAACAGTGATGGGACGGCATTCAAAGTTTAAACCCCGTGTGTTGTTTATAAGCCGTGGTTACTTCCCTGGCTTTTCCTTTTCTGTCTTCTTGATTTGTAAATTTTTATCTCTGTATTGTAATTATGTATTTTTTGTTATTTTGAACTGCTTCTTTATTATTTAGTGTCTATGCATTGTGTTTCTATATTCTTTTGTGGTCTTTGTGTTTTGTGTGTGCAACACCCAAGAGACGGGGCCACTCTGATGTAACCACTGAAGGACCACCCTCAACCTATATATTGGAAGGCTGGAGAGTGTATCCTTCAGTGTATCCTTAACATCTGGACAGTGTATTGCTATCCGGAGTATTCTTTTCTCCTGATTCTGAGTATTTTGTTTCATTTTATGGTTTTTGAATGTTGGATTTTGTACCCAATTGACTCTTAAGGCATACCTTTTGCCTTTCTTGTCATTTTTCCACTTTTGTTGACCAATATAAAATACATTCTTAATTAATAAAGATTCCATGTTGGATTGGTCTCTCTAACCAGAGGTTTAAGATTAAGATAAGTTTAAGATACATAATTTAATCAAAATCTCCTTTTTGGGCCAATGTAGGCCAAAGAAAACCTGTGGAGTTTGGGGTCAGGCTAATTTCCGTTCAGACTAGGGAAGGCCTCAAATCATAACATAGTATCCTCTGTATCCCACAACTGAAAACATGCAAGTCATGACAAAAATGCTCAAGTTGGGCTTTAAATACTGAAAAAAGTTCTTTGATAGTGGTAAGATAAAAGAAAATGCAACGTCCCAAAAACACAACTTCTAATGCTGTTAAATGCTTCCATTTACTAACATATGAGCATAACAGAAGATGGCTTTGTTCTGCTTGCTATTGCTATATGCTTTAGCTACAGGCAAAATTAAAATGAAGAAAAGCAAGCTTGCAAAGTGGGTAAATGAATGGATTTCGAAAGTATACCTGATGAAACTTTAAATCATAAGACAAACAATTTGTGTACAAGCTATTCCAATTTTGAAATTTATTGTCAGGGCTTGTTGGGCCAAGGTCAAATGTTGGGAATTTGTTACCTTTGATCTAGGACATACCCAGTTCAAATGAATTATACACTGTTACACATTAGGAGCCTTTAGTGTTTGCAGTGGATTAGACTTTTCCCAGTATCATATGGTAGAATTAGGCTTTACACAGCACACTACATCTGATACATTCTTAAAGCATATGGTGTATGCTCACTTCATCTAGAGAACAGGAAAGGAGCATGACCTAAGTGACTTTGAACACAAGATGATAGTTGTCAGTACGTATAGTAAGCACCAGAGGAAGCATCTCGGACAATGCCAGCAGGACGGAGTGTGCACACACAACAGTGTTTTGGGTTGATCAAGCTTGGCCCAAATACCAAACATCATCATCCACCTGATGGCAGTTTTATGGCCAGAAACAGCTGCTTAATGTGACAAGCCAATGGAGGCGAGAAGAATCCTGCAGGGTGACAGATGGGCCACAATGCCTTAAATAACAGCACAGTAAAAAAGGACTGCTGCACAAGATGGAATTTTAGAAGACACAACTTGCCAGATCATATTCTGGATTGACTATAGCTAAAGAAAAACTTTGACTGCAGTGGCCAACATAAATGTTTGCATAACTACTGAGAAAAAAAACTACCTGTCTCAACAAATGTGGTTTTATTTGGACCACATCAATGGGAGGATGTGTTGTGTTGAAAGCTGAAACATAGTAATAGGCCTGTTGTGTCGGATTCCAATGATGCAGGGCTGCTGACTGTGGTTTGATGGTTTGGGGGTTTTACACTGACATATTACCCAAAATCCTGACATACTGGTAAAGCAAGGTATGAATTCCAAAACATATCTGAATATTGTTGCTCACCAGATCCATCTCTTCATAATAAGTACTTATTGATGCAATACTTGATATTTCTAGAGAGAACTGCCATATTTCAGGATAAGAATCATTACTAAAGTGGTCCAAGAACATGATGGTGACTTTCCTATATACCAGTAGTCTAGTCCATTACCAAATCTTAGGACAGTTTTTCCCAAGACAGCAATGTCATTCCTTATAAGAGATGATGTGAAATTAAGGCTATGTACCCACTTCTGAACTTGTATACGTTATTTCCATATTCACATGGTGTAAAGAATCCAGAGCTCACCAGTGAAATCAATCATATTCTATGATACTCATTCATATCTTTGCAGAGTAGCTTAGTGTCTTTAAAAACAGTGATATACCGCATATGTTTGCAAGCAGAAAAGGTCCATTGAAATCCAAGCAGACATGTGAGAAAAGCAATGAGACATACATGGAAGGATTTTTCAGTAAGAAAATGCACAACACAAGAAGCCCACTTCTTGTCATTCCCTAGCAACTGCTGGTATACACTGCCTTACAGATGGCGCTATCCAAGTGCACTGTAAAAGTTTAGTTTACTGACTCAGAGAGAGACCTGGAGATAAATGTATAGCAATAAAACTAGCCAAGGTCAAAACTGAGAGTCAAACTAGTTCATCAACAAAGCCCAAATGACAGGCACAAAACATTTGAGAGAATAAAGGTCTTGAAAGTTGCAAACAAAAAAAAATAGTTTGTAATGTGCAAACTTGGCAACACAATGGCTGTTGAGATGACCAAACTGAATGTCCTCGATGTCATGACTGTAGACGTCATGCCCCTAGCAACCAGGAACTGTATCATAACAACAGAATCCACATAATGGCCACACCCAAAAGAAAAGCAGTCTTGTGTTGTGGCAAAACGCTAATAAGTGAAGAAATCCTGAAAAGTGTACTAAACCTAAAATCTTACTTCAGAATTAGAATTCCCCAAGTTTCAAAACCTCAGAAGAGACGTATAACTAGCCAGAATTCATTGAGAAAAAGGCAAAAAAAAATTGAAATGAAAAATACCAATTATAACAATTAGTATAGCTACTTTTCATTTAATTATGAAGTCTGTGGACATACAGCACTTCACTTCCATGTCCTTCTTAAGCTGGTGTTAAATTCTCCTCATCAAACATATTCTTTCAAAGTATTGTATAATGCAAAAGTTCTAACCACCCAAAGTAAAGCTAGAACAATTTGTCTGTTAATAAAGACAAAGTTGACATTAAAATGTCCCCAAAATAAAATAAAATATTGTGTACTATCTAACAATCACACCCCTATCTACAATACACATCAGGAATCATCCTTAAATGTACGATAGTTTACATCTGTGTGAACACAGTGTGATTATGGCTTGATATTGGGTAACCATACACACTCCTAGGCACTATGGAGGAAAGTTCAGTGCTACAACTTCATCACCTCACATCAATGGACAAATGAGCGTGGCAGTGTGCTTACACAACCCAAAACTGGGAAATTAATTGATGTGAGCATACATAGTGAAATAATGTACCAGTACCAGTCAAAGATCCCAGAAAGATTGATGTTTTGGATAGAAACTGATACCTTTTTTTATCAAGATATCATTAAATTGATTTATAAATACAGCTAAGACATTACTATAGATGCTGCTAATGGTTATTAATGCTTGAAATGACTGATCTTTAATTTATTATTCACATTTGGCTACAAGCACCATTTTCAGTCACCATTCCTTCAGTGTCATAATGGTCATCTCCCTTAGTTTATCCTTAATTAGTCACTATACATGCAAAGTGGTTATAAAAAAACCTTTGTTGATTGGTACTGCATGTACCCAGTACCATCTTTGTCATGTGTTTAAGATTGAATTTGGCATGATTGTCATTATAACTGGCAAAGCAGTCATATTGAAGTACTAGAACACTATTACAAATTTTTGTTGGCTCTACAAAATATCTGCACATGACACATGTATGATGAACAACTCCATCTAAACACAATTTGACGGGCAGGTTAATGCTGAGTAGTGTATGTAAATGCACAAACCCATGCATATTAACATGTCTGCCCATGCACAAAAAAACACATATTAACATACATTTCTGCATACACAAGGCCATCTGAGTGGGCCAGCATTAAAAAGAGTCATGTGCCAGTGAACACAGGATGTAATGTAAAGGGGGCACTACTAGTTATTAGCTAAAATACCACCAAGAGACAAAAGAAATGGCTAAAAATTTACTCTCCCCAAGAAGAACAAAACCATTTCCTTAAGGCTTTTACTTATGTGAAATCTAATTCAGAAAAAATAAACATATTTAAGTGTTTGCTGCTGAATAATGTGGGATCCTTAATTCTTCATTTGGCAGCTTCAGAGCTTTAGTTGGGTGCATGGATCATGGTTATGGGAGTTAGATGAATCCATCCTGCCCTCCCAAGCAGCAGTGCTCAGGGGTGACTGTTAGACATCCTATGTAAAGTGTCTGCAGCATTGAGCAAATTTAATACTTTTTTGTTTGTCACAGGAGATCTGCCATTGCCGGATTTAATAGCTAGGAATGCCTGTTAGTAAAAATGACTTAATGAAAAGCAAGTCAAGTGAGGGCAGACAGCGACAGTTTAATTAGGCAGATCAGGATAAACTTACCTGTGGACTGTAGGCATTGGCCTAGAGAAGAGAGAAAAAAAGCCCAAGCAATACCATGATGAAGTCTAGGAGAGGAGGATGTGAGCCGGCTCTCTAATTTAGCCTGGCGTCAGGCTGGCTACAGGTGAACAGGAAAGGTTTAACCACTGCAGGAGTGAAGAAAGAGGAGGTTAAGAGCGCAATCACTTATCTTGTATTGATTTCTGGATGCAATGCCCCAGAATTGTGGTAGTGATAGGATGACAGCATTTGGACCCACAAGAAAGAAGAAACTATCTAGTTGCCTGGCTATTGTTACCCTATCGCATTACCCGGCATAGTACAGGCCCCAGGCCACAGCCTCTGTAGTAGGGCTACTTCATTACAGGTATTTTAAACGGTAAAACAAAGCAAAAAAAATGTTATTTTTTATTTCTTTAAGTTTTGTTTTATGCTTCATGGTTGACAGACTAAGGAATGCTACAAAAGGAGAACATTAGTAAGTTGGTATTTACATACATATATATAAACCAATTAATAAATAAATCCATAAAAAAATGGGGACCGCCGGCTCTCCTCAGCCAGAGAGAAAATTAGTGAGAGCGGCTGTATGCCAAGATGAAGGCAACAACTCAAGGCTCTGGACTTGATGTTAATTTGGACAGTCTAAATGTACAGGATGGATGAGTTTGTTGAGCTGAATGGCCTGCTCTCGTCACAACGTTTCTAAGGTTCTAACTCACGGGTTCTCAGATTCAGTCCTGGGGTACCACTGTGACTGCAAATTTTAATTTCCATCAGTTTCACAAACAAATGCCTTACTTCTAAATGATCTAATTGTTTAATTAGTCATTGTCTTCTCTTATTTTACATTAAGAAATTTGTGCTACTATATTTACAAATAGACAAAATTCTTTAAATTTGAATGTTCTTTTACCATATGATGTTATATTGACCATGTCCTGTGGTGTTTACTCCATGAATTGGGCCCACATACTGGCAATTAGTGATGAGCAATACAGACACGGGTGCAAATGACTCTGAATACTAAAGGGAAGCAGCTACTTCAGTGAAAAATTCACTTGTGAGCTAACTAATAAGAAAAAGCTTAAATGGCTATAACATAAAAAAGATCAACATCCTAAAAAGCAAGAAAAAAAAAAAAACAATAATTAATGTCACATGCAAAATGCCTGCAACATTCCCCCCAAAAACTGGCAAATATATCTTGGAATTTCTGGATTGACACAAAAAAGACAGAAACTGGGAAATAAAAACGTGTTTAACAAAGGTAGGAGTCCAGTTAAAAGCAGAAGGTGGCTGGGATGAACACCTGCAGTTAAAGTGGTCCACAGGAGGGAACTTGAGGACCACTTAGTTAAGCCTTTCATTACTACTATCACACGAATGAAACCTTGAAGTAGCAGCTCTTCTTTAACATTCAGTGTCATTTGCGTTCTGTGCCTGCATTGCTCATCACCAATTGTCAGTATTTGGATGCAATTTAAGGAGAAAACTCCACAGAAATAAGGTGACTTGAAACAGAAATAGTTAAAGAAAGTTTTGTGTAAAAAACAATGACAAAAGATTTCTGAACTTCTTCCAAATGCAAATATTATACTAGAGCACCAAATGTAAAATAAGAAAAGGAAAAGCCCAGTTAAAGAAATTAGATTCATGAGACATAAGAGCTGTGAGATATTCACTTTGAAAATGTATTTTTCATAAAATACATTTTTTAAGCAAATGTATACATGGGAATATAGGTTTCATTATGTTTGGAACATTTCTGTGCAGTTACTTTTAAAGTATAGTGTCTCCTAATCATAGTATTTATATATTATACTGTGCTGAAATGTTATTTTGTTTTGGCATATGGATGCTGTCATGTTATTATAATGCAAATCTTTCTCTCGAACTTCTGTTTTCATGAACTTTCAGTTTTCCCTCTGACTCTGATTTCTGATTAGCAATTAGGCTTTGGTGCAGTAGGTTTCGTCTTCTTGGTTTTTGGCTTGTTTCTGCCATTGACTATCTTCATTTCCTGGTCCTCCTTCTACCTTCGGGCAGAATAAGATTGACCCACTGATTTGTGAAACTGGTTGGTATGAAAGCTCACAATGGTACTCTATGACTGAATTTGGTAACTCCTGTTCTAACTCATACAAAGCCAAATAATTCAAAAAGAGGCCATGGGTACCGGGAAAAAGAGTTATGCCATGTTGAAGATGACAGAGGGGTCAAGATCCATTAAAGTACTGCAAATTGCTTAATAAATAGAAATGACTTCAAAGTTGGTAATATTTATCAGCAGCGCAAATTGCAAGAACAAACCATGGCAAGGGATTCATTTCTAAAATCTGACCAACTTTCAGAGGTTTCAGTAGACAACAGGTTTGGTGTTCACTGACAAACTGATGATCATCCTACTTGAATTGTTCTTGTTGAACTCCTCTACACTACTCCAAGTCTGATCAACACTTTCAAAATAACAAAGAATTTTTTGAATCCAATAACTGTACAAACCTTTTAATTCTCCCTCAAATCATCTCTTTTCTTCCTTCTTTTTACCTGGAAAACCAGACTGGGAATAGGCTATTCTGTTCCTCTTAAATTATGGACAGAAATGACCAGTTACTATAAAAAACAAGTGATTTGATGCCTATTAAAGTTCTGCATTACTCTAGGCCTCAGCAGCTAACAGAGAAGAGGCTCACAGATGGGCGACACCATGTCACAGCTCTCCTAGCCTCTCACTCTTCCGGTACAGTAGCAGCTTAATGCAAACAGGCAAATGCACGGCAGATTACATCTCCAGCCAGCATGTTCCAGCGCAGAATTAATGATGTTCAGATCTGCAGCCTAGCAGGTGAAAACGTGCTGCAACAATTATTCTAATACTGGAACAGCGCGGCACCAAATGCTGCTGTCAGTGATGGGTTTAATTACGCTGGCACCCTCGCCACTTATAATCACCTGTCATTAGTAACAACGGCTGCATCTGTTTACACGTCTGTCAGAGATGCCAGGACACACAACTCTAAAGAGAAGACAGCCTTCCCAAACATAGAGACCCAGACAGAAAAGGTCATATTTGGATTCATCTGTCCTTAAATTAAAATCTGCTGGAAACTGAGGAGAACAAGAGACAGTCACTACTGAAGATTAAGATTATTTGCAGTTTACAAGAAAGAAAAAAATGTTAGATGGATTGTACAGTCATAGTTAATAGAAGCTTAAAACAAAGCATTATTTACTGTATGTGTACTACATAATAAGTAAATGGGCACAAACTAATAGACCTACATCCAAGTAGGGAATTTAGAGGGGCGCAAACATGAGCACACATGTGCAAATAAAAATAAAGACACGGACACAATAAACTGAAAGGAAACAAACTGTACAGTTGGCATACTCCGATCAGTTTCACATAAATGTAATCATGCAATATGAAATGACATCTGCTTTGCCATTTATCTGTTTTCAGAACAGGCTGTGGTTTTTTCCAAAATGCTTACCAGAACATTTGTGCTTTGAGACAGACACAAAAACTATAAAGACACAAATCCGACTTCACAGAGCACAGGATCAAGAATGACAGTTGGTAATGTCTCAGCAATTACACAGCGCCATACAACAACTGCTGCTTCCCAAGTCACAGTGATAACACAGTGAGGTTTCATGACGGGTAAACTTAACCTTCGCAGATTCAACTATTCCTAAGTGAAGGTCACAGAGTCAGAGTTAGAGGATGATAAGAAAAATACTTTGTAAAGGATAAGGCATGCGGTACAATAAGCCTAATCATTAGGAAATTGTATCTCAAGACTGCTCAATTCAACCAGGTTAAGAAATGTATTAGGATTATCAAGAGAAAAAAAAACACACAATTTGTTTCCACGAGAATATGCCAATGCACTAAATATTTGCCCTCTTTTTTTAAATGCCAACCAATTAATCTCTCTTTAGGTGAGCTGTCTTTAGTTTTGCCATGACATTCATAATTTTTTTTTTATTTAAAAAAACAACGCTTACCTGAAAGTGTTACATAAACATTTATTTATATCTGCCCCTCACCAAGTTAATAAATTATACATTGCTGTAAATTTACAAATGGGTAATTGATAAATTTCAGTAGTCATAAAACTTTAACACACCCCATAGTCCTGAAAGTGGAGGCCATACTGAACTACATTATGTAATACAGTATGGCTCCTAGCATAACTGTAACGTGAGACCAGCCAGATAATGGCATGCTGTTGGTGTTAATTGGTCTCAGAACATGAACACCAACATGTGTTTTAATTTTTAGGTGATAAACTTGTTATAGTGGTTCAAAATCTAACCCCATAAACTTCAGCAGTACAGAACTGTCTCAATAGACTAAAGTCCTCGGGGAGAAACACACAATCAAAAAGCCTGTTTTTTATAATAATAAATAATTATATTTATATAGTGCTTTTCTTGCTACTCAATGTGATTTACACAGACAGAGGGGAACCACTTCAAACACCACCAATGTGTAGCACTCTCCTAGATGATGCATCAGCAGTCATTATTGCGCTAGTAAGCTCACAACACATTAGCTGTTAGGTGGTAAAGGGATGAGAGAGACAGCCAGTTAGAGACAGGGGATGATTAGGAGCCCAGAATGGATGAGGCATCAATGGCCAGTTTAGCAGGACATCTGGATATATCCTACTCTTTTGAAAAGATGACCAGGGGTCTTTTAATGACCACAAAGAGTCAGAACCTCGGTTTTATGTCTCATTTAACTTACAGTACAGTATATACATACAGTATATACAGCACAGTGTCCCTTTCTACTTCACTGGGGCTTTGTGATTACAAATAGACCACAAAGTAAGTGCCCCCTTCTGGCCTCATCAACACCTCCTCCAGCAGTAACCCAAGCTTTTCCTAGGTGGTCTCCTATCCAATTACTGGCCATGCCTGAACGTGCTTAGTTTCAGGTGGATGACCTGTTCTGTAGAGCAGGTGATATGGCTAAAAGATGACAGGACTAATGATAGAGGAGTTAACAAGGCATAATTATTATTTGGTGAACACCTTCATTAAGGCGATTTATAACATTTGAGATACAATTGGCTGCATTTCTTTTGTTCTTCCAATTGGAGCACAGGCAGGTGAAGTGAACATACAGCCTTAAGAGTATGAAGTCCAAAGTTTATACCACTGACTCACACTGCCAATTAGAATCAACTGATGGATACTTTGATATAGTTAGTTTTATTAAAGTATAAAGAAAATACTTTGCAAACATTATAAATATTCACTGGGTTTTGTCCTACTCGGAAGTTCAGCATCATCTGTCACTAACTTGAATATCTTTTGATGTTGCATGAATAGTTAGGAGAATGTAATATTAATGTTGATTGAATAGTAAAGAGAATGGCAGCCACAAAACAAGTAGTCTACAGTATGTCCAGCAAGAAAAGTTGTCTACATAATGTACTTACCCGCTGCAAAGGAAATAATAACAAGCTGTAAACCACTTGTATGACAAAAGCTCAGCAATCGGCATTATAGCTTCTCTCTTTTTATCTTTTGATGCCACTATGAAGACCCATTAACTCCCAGGATCAAACATTGTAAGGATCCAGAACGTGGCACCAGATGCACATGGCCATCTAGGAAACTGAAATCTGTCATGTGCAGAGGTTGGCCTACAGGGATCACAATGGACAGTTTACATATCAGGGTCAAGGGAGGAAGTGTGCTTGACAGTTTTAGAAGGTACTGCTTTAATTGTGCAATATGGCCACAAACCATCTTTAGGAGAACTTTCATTCAGTGGTTTCAATTAAAACAGTAGGAACCAGTTTTTCAGTGGGGAATTCAACACCTATTGGCAGATGGCATTCTTTAATTGGACTTGAATTAGTTTGTAGTAACACCATCCAGATGAAAACATGACTCCCACATATATTAAGATGAAAACAGTTGCGCATGTCTAGTAGCAATAACTCCCACATTCTAAAGAAAGCAGCCAGAAAGGTTGAATTTGAAATGCCAAATTCAATAAATATAGTTGCACTCTTGTATAAAAGGCAAGAGATTTAATGAAATAGTGTACTCTCATTTTCAGCTCAGATACAGGTATGTGTGTCTGTGTCCTCATAATCAAACACATCCAAATTCTGAATTAGCACAATATTGCTACTGTCTTGCTCAGTTGCTTTTAGTTTCAGGTTCAGACTTTGCTCAGCTATTGCAGTGGGAAAGTGGAGGAATCCAAATTAAAGGTCTGGAAATTAGCCTCAGTTCAGGAGTCTAAAGTGTTGAAACTGATTTCTCAGAGGTTTCTCAAACTTGCAGTTAAAAAATGGCGTCTGCTGAAAGCTGTGCTTCCTATGGGTAGTGCCCTGGCATAGGAAGTACTCCTGGTTCTGAGATAAAAGAACCCTCACTGCCTCACACAGGAAAGTTGGAATCAGGTGGAAGTAGGCAAAGCTCATTTGGAAGAGAAAAAACGAGAGAATTGTGATTGTTCAAAATAGTTTGAGAAGCCTGTTTGCAAGTATTGCTGAAAGAAATCATTTATTTTTTACCTGGGACTTGTGTTTGTAGAATTGTGTCTGAATTTTGGGGTGCTGCAATGCCCCCTACAGGTCACAATATATAACTGCTTAAGTGTTTATACAAAACAGCCATTATCTTGCTGTATAGTTAGTCTCCTTATCAGCACACCTCCTGAATTTGGATCAGGAACCCACAGACACACACATTCAAGTCAATGCCCAACCACATCTACTAACTACTAACTGGGTTAAAACGGATACTTTTGGGAAATTCAGGGCAAACTTTTACAGGATAGCGATGTTTCTGGGGTGTCTTTATAAAAGTCTCCTAATCTTTGCCAGAAAGCAAATCAAAACTAAAGTTTGGTATCTTTTCTAGCACATATTCCTAAAGAATTGTTTAATAAGGCGATGAACTATTATTACTTTATGTCAGTTTTTTTTTTTGATAAAAAGGTTTAAGACTACACAGTTACCCCCTTCCCATTTCTTCCATAAAACGCATAAACTACAAATGGCTTTGATTTATGTATTTGCTTGACACTATCCTATAATCTGGACCAGAGGGCATCTTTTCTATTTATAGCAATAAACAAAAAAATTAATGCATATTGTCTCCTCTTAGGAAGCAATACCCACACTTCTACTTCCTTACTCATGTCTAAGTTGCAGGCTATATTGCACCGTCATACATCACTGATGGGGCTTCATTCTGCAGCCTAAAGAAAAAGGAAGAGGAAGAGGAGAGATGGGAATGGGGAGGGGGGAGTTGCAAATATGGTTCAAAGGTGCTTTATACCTGAGCCCTGCCAGACCTTCATAAAGCTCTCGCAGTGTTAGAGGCGGATGCTTTGCATCTTTCTGCTTAAACCATCACCAATGAGTAATTAAATGTGTCAGGGATGCTGGGGCTGTAACACCAGGCTTCCTGAATTTCTCACTATGGCCAAACTAACAGAACATTCATTCTGTAACAGAGCACCATTTGTGTTTCATTAATAAATTACAGTTTGACTGGAAGAACTCAGTATGATGCCAGGTTCACACCACCATCATAACCTCCAGACAAATGGCTTTTGATTTTCATTTTCTGTACTGTATAAAAGTAGACCCCAAAGAAGTGGGGGTGGATGTTGGATAAGATAATAATAAACAGTTACCAGATTAGATTGTGGGGCTTCTAAAGAGTAATAAAAAGAATGCATTGGGTAAGGCTTTCAACGAGTGCAGATTCATTACACTGTCTGCAGGAATTCTTTTAAGGCATGTGCAGGGAGGCTTGTCAGCCAAGTTTTCATATCCTCCTGGCCCCTCAATGTGAAGCTAGTGAGTTAACTCTGCTGAGGTAGAGAAATAAAATAAAAAAAAGAGAAATAAATACAGTGGGAGATGTGTAAACCAGTCAACTATTCTGCACTATATTGCCCCACAAGACTAAACAAGGCACTTCTTAATTATAAAAACTATGGAAATGCCCTCTATTAAATTTCATGTACAGTTGATTTTAAATTAGTACAGATTCAGGGATCTTAAACACATTTACAGCTAGAATATATTAAAAGAAAATACCAAAGCATGATCTGTGTGTTTAACACACAGGGAAACATAATAAATTTCAATAGAGCCACATTAACATTATAACTGAGACATGGCAAGTTGATGGCAAAAAAGAGAAAAATAAAACCCTCACTTGACAGTAGTCCATGGGGCCACAGCTGGATATAACAGACTTCTAGGGAGAATATTGAGACAGCAGGTTGCTTCAAAATCCTCACAATTCAGGAGTATCTCAGAGATTAAGCTCATGTTGATGTAGGAGTCCACATCCAGGCAAAGTTCAGAGGCCATTATGAAGGCGAAGAGAATGTTAGATTATTTATCACAAAGAGTAGAGTACAAGTTCAATGAGGTTATGCTCAAGCTTTACTGAAGTCCCACCTGAAGTACTTCATTTAGTTTTGGTTGTCGGGCTCTAAAAAAGACATAGCAGCGCTAGAGAAAGTCCAGAGAGGACCAACTAGGCAGATTCTGGAACTGAGAGGAATAAACTTTAAGGAAAGATAACAGGTGCTAAACTTTTTCAGTTTAAGGAAACAAAGATAGTGACAAGACTGAAGTGTTTAAATTTATGAAAGGTTTTAGTACATTAGATTTAAGCTGTTACTTTTAAATGAGTTCAACAAGAACACAGGGACACACCTGTTAAGTGTAAACAAGTTTTTTATCACCCAGTGAACCGTAGACACATGGAATAAAGTACCAGGTAGTGTGAAAGGGCAGCAGATATTTGGCTAAATCATAGCTCAACCTGATATTATTTTAGAGGAACTAGGGGGTTTTGTCCCCTGCTCGCTTCGCTTGCCAACACCCCTACCTGCACTACGTGCCAGCAACTTCATGTCTCTGCTGCTCGTGTATGTGGATTTCACTTTCACCAAACAACAAAACTTTTAATTCTCACAGATAGGTCTCTTCATTGGGAAGAAACACTTTTCCTTGATGGCAACACAAATTGGATGATCTACAAGTCACCGACTTAAAGTTTAAAGCCAAACAATATCTACATCCTTCTGTCATATCACCTATGTCCATATATTCAATCTCATTTCGCTTTTACCTTTTTGTCAATATCGCATTGAATTTTGATTCCGTGTTTGGAATTTGTGCAGCTAGATGGCCAGTTCTCTATTAAATTTTTCCTAATGCTAAAATGTGTTATGGCCACTCTAGGACAGCAAAGATATCACAACACTAAACTACATATATGTATTTTATGTTAGTCGTAGGGCTGGCCATGACAAAGCACTACAAAATTACTTTCCAAGCTTTATGTATTCTTTTCCATGGAAAAAATGCATGCAAGTGACTAGCATGAAACTTCCAAAGTAAGTAATAAGAGTAATAAAGCTTTGTTCTAATCGAAAATAAGTTTCCCACATAATACTAGAACACCACATAGTAATCTAAGTAATAAAGTTTATAGTTCCAAGTTACAAATATATATTCACATCACATAAGAGTATCATGAAAAGTTAGGTCATTTGAAAAGGACTATGAAATCAATAATGCACATTTTCTTGAGCAGACAGGATTCTAATTTGTGTGAAGATTTCTGTTTGGGAGAAAGAAAACCAGACTTCTCGAAAGCTTGGCTGAAACATCCAGATATTATTGATTGTCATCAATTTTTAAATCCTGTAGATTTCTTCTGCGTTTTAAGGAGCTTGATATTGCCATTTTAAGTACATGTAATAAATTTCCCACCTTGTATCAGGAAGTTTTGTTTATAAAGCTACTTGGCTACTTCAGTACACTTGAAAATTTTTAAAGCCACAGCATTATGTATTTGAAATAAATGAATAAATACATCAGCAGTTCTGACATCATCATTGCCTTCACTAGATGTCTTTAATCAACTGTCATTGTGATGCATAAAAGAAGATGGGACTAAAAGTTATCCTACATGAAAATCTCTAACAGTTTGTCTGGGGTTAGAGACTGTGGCCATTAGGGGCCATCTAAGTACCCCAAACCCTTGACACAACTACTCAAACCCCAGTCATGGGTTCAAATAAGGCTTTTATTTGATCTGTATACAGGGCCGAATTTAGATGAAAAGAGGCCCTAGGCTATTCCACTTATGAGGCCCTTTCACCTCCCATTTTTAAGTTTGTTCAAATTGCTCACAATTTGAATGTAGGCCCCTCTTGATCTTGAGGCCCTAGGCTGAAGCTAAGTTAGCCTATAGGAAAATCCGGCCCTGTCTGTATACCTTCAATTCACATGTCACAACTCACAAGTCCTTCCTTTTTCTTATAAGCCTCCTCCAGAAAGTGTTGTCCTCCTCCTCCCAACAATAAAGACTTAAAACATTAAAGCACAGAGACAAGACTAAACTGTTAGTGTAAAAACACACAGTAACATAGTAACATATAAGACACTGGAAAATAAAATGCAAAAAAAAAAAAAACAAACAATTCTGAACAAAAAATCTATCCATTCACTCTCACACCCATTTAATCCAGTTTAGATTTTTTGGGGTGGTGGGATACAACAACAAGAACCAGTGCTTGGCATACTGGTATAAAACAGTTCCTATTTATACTGGGCTACATGTGAGTCATCAACTGGCCTAACATAATTATGTTTGTGATGTGGGGAAAAAGGAAAACCCCAAAAAGATGCCCACATTGACACAGGGAGAACATACAGTCTCATAAAAACAGTGCCTTCACCACAATGACGCCCATAATAAAAATAACATGACATTCTCAAGCACACTTAATCCATTTCAGGATTTTGGGGGCAAAAGCCTCAGCAGCATCAAGATCAAGGCAGGAAGCACCACTGTACAGGGCACCAAGCCATTTCAGTGACCACTGATGCACACATTTCATATTCATATTCATACATGGCTAATCTGAAATTGCCACTTAACCTAACATGACTGTCTTTACAGATGTGGAAGGAAAACCCAAATAGATACTGAAAGAATGTGCAAGCAGGTGAAGGACACTGGATCAGGGAACAGGAGCTGCAACCATGGAACCACTGTGCTGACCTCATGAAAACAATGGGAGATAAAATGATCACATGGTGGTCAAAAAATAAACTCATTGTACAAAATGAACACTTAAATTAGTTATCAATGACACCTATGCCTTTAGTATTGATGGCCCTGAATTGAATTAAGAAGACTTATGTTGGTTTCCACACACAAAAAAAACTGATTTGGCTAAACGTGTCAGATAAATTAGCAAATATAAAAGTGATGCACTCTTTTCACCGTAGTCATTAAGGCTGTGGACGTCAATCCCTGAGCTTGTGCTCCAACCAGTAAAACAAAAGAAACCAAACCAAGTGTACCTCTCAAATGCTGTAAGTCACTTTAGACAATAAAAATGAAGCTCTATTTATAATTTCTAACTGTCCTTCGACCTGCAGAATAGCAATCTGAAAGGTTTCCATTATATTTGTTCATACAGGCATTAGTCTTTGTATATCAAAAATGTAAAATGTCTGAATTAGTGTAAGCTGTCCTAATTTGGGGTGTTCATAAGAAATGTGATGATTTACTTCATAAGCTAGAAGTACATAATAAACAAGAAGAGGTGCATAAAATATTTCAACTATATAAATGTGCCTCAACTTAAATGTTTACAGTCTAAATATTCTCGATTATAAAAGAAATTTGTCATTTCTCACCCTCTAATAGTGGTTCACACAAGGCTAAAGCAAGGGCTGGTGCCACCATTAAGGCAAATTATGTATTCACCTAGGGCGCAATTAATAAGGGGAGGAAAACCCAGCTATGCAGATTAGCTACCAGACAGTCAGTTTGTGCACTAATAAGCTTGGCCTAGGGTGCAAAATAACCTGGCACTGGGTAAAGCCCTAGTAAAGGATCAAAAATCAAAAATAACATCATAATCACTGACCCTGAAATAGTCTAAAACAATACCCCACATGGTTTTGTTTGAAATTTGTCAATTTTGACCTTCTGGAATTGGCTCTTAGAGGGACCATTGATAAAGAATCAAATATCAAAACTATTATCATATTCTTGATCAGCAACCCTGAAACAGAATAAAAAGACACTCCACATGCCTATAATATGAATACTCAATTATTCAAAGTAACTTTGACCCCTTGTATCCCACTAGGGGGTGAACCCCTGAGGTCAGGTTAATGCAACATGCACAACTTCAAGTCCTGCTGATAATTTTTGCTAATGGTCTACTCTATCATAAGGATGCAATTTCCTACATAAAATATGGTCCAAAAATGGCCTACAAATGAGGGGTTTTTGGGTCTAGAATAAGGGACAAAAACAGGGGGAACTCCAAAAAACTTTTTGCCTTGCATAACTAGAGAACAAGACAAGTTGAATGGCATTATCATATGTTGGGTTTTTTTCATATTAATGAGTCAGAAGGTGCCAGACAAAATATATATATAATATATAAGTGTTCAAAAGTAACTCTTATGAACACAGGCAGGTGGATCCAGTAACTCAATAACCAAAATTACATATCTGATTTTGTTTCAAAAAGGATATTAAGGACATTTGCATGGAATATTTATGAGAGAGACACAGGATAATAAAATTCTAAAGCTATGATATAAAGAAAAGAGTACTACAACATTTTTCTTAAAATTGTTTACACCATTATGATTAAAATATAAATATATGACTAGTGTAAACAACATTATTGATTTTCTGAACGTAATAATTTATTTGAACATAAGTTGTCTTTTTTTTTTTTTTTAAAAAACAATCACCTGGCTCACTCTTTATGAAGTGATCACTCTAGTGTGCACACATACAGATGACACTAAGCATGTTGACAGAAAAGAGGAGGAAAGGTCTTTGTACCTGCCTACTTTCACCAAGTTTTTGTGAAGTAATGAACAAAGACAGCTTGGGGACCACTCAGTGGCACCTGCCCGCACAGCAGGGCCACAAGGGAACGGCAGAAGGCTGGTGCTTGACAGGCCCAGGACAGCTTCCTGCCTGGTGACAGGCCGGGCCAGCCTCCTAGGCCTGACCCACCATAATTCCTTCACAGTGCAGTCGTTGACAGGAGCAGCTGCGCCTCCAAAGCGAGATGGATGGAATTTTCATAAGTATTTCCCCAAGTTGCACTTCACCTTCAAGATAATTTATGACCTGCTCTACAGCCTTGAAGAGACAATATGCTTGCCATAAAATTAACTGTAACAGTCTTGTAGGTTATAATTAACAATGGGGAGGGTTGCGCCAACTGGATGGGAACACATGGCATAATTGATGGCAAAACTGGGAAATGAAGGTAGCTAACAATATCATTACTACACACGTCACTCTAGTAAAAGTCAAGGCATTTGAGTGTTAATTACAACCCCCACCACACCCCCACTCACTCCGACGTACGGCGTACAGCCAAGGCAGGGCCTGGCAGTGCTGGCAGGCGGGCAGCACCTTCTACCTTTGCCAACAGGGCTTGTGAGTGAGAGTGTAAGTGCATGTGAAAGGCGGCACCAGTGCGTCCCCTACACAACATCTGTTGACAAGCCCGCTTGTTTAAGGAATTTGCTACTTTACAAACACACATGACTGCAGTCCCGCCCGACTTTCTTTCCCGAGGCTGACCTTATCCTTCACTTTACAACTAACTAAACCACCAGATAACTGCTGTTATTAGCCTTCCCATTACTAATAAAAGAGAAAGGCATTTCTGTTCCAAATTCTATTAGTTGTAATTCAGATCCTGCAGGGTTTTATGACCTGTATAATCTTTTTATGGCAAAACATACATCACTCGCTTCAAGAATGCAGCAGCATTGATGCCGTCACACTGTCAGTAGACTTTTACAGAGGAGTTAGATAAAAGTAACACCTGGTCTAATAAAAAAAAATCTAATAAAAGAAAAAAAAAGCAAACCACCGGGAATGAACAAAAATTAAAGGGGCATTTTATTAAGAAAAATGTATTAAACAGCTGTGCTTAAAAACATGAAAATACAAACCGACAGCACGAAGAGAAACAATTTAATAATATTACAGACACACCCCACAGAATCGGAAATGATAGACTTCTGAAACATTTGTTGACTAAGAGCACCAATAGCAAATCATTATTACATTACAGTCATGCATATCATCACTGCTACACACACAGACAAATTAAATCATAAATACAATGTGTCCAAGAAATTTAGCACTGACTGACTTTGTAAATCATGTCTAAAATGGAGTAATCCAATAGAAGTCACACATTTAACAGCCTCTCCATAATTTGTTTTTTTCACAGGTGTGGCTTATTGTAGCTCTAGGCAAAGATACAACAACAGAAACATTTCAATGGCATATATGTAAGCAGTTTAGGGTGCCTCTCTGCTCATTAGACAGTGGGACAGGCATGAAGGGGCCTTCAACCTGAGGCAGTCTTCAAACACTTCCATCAATCCTCATTAATCCTCCCCCTTTCTCCTCCTCTGTGTACACTAGTATAAAACCTTAATTAATAATGGACAACACTTACAGTCATATGAAAAGGTTTGGGAACCCCTCTTAATTCTTTGGATTTTTGTTTATCATTGCTAAGCTTTCAAAGTAGCAACTTTCTTTTAATATATGACATGCCCTATGGAAACAGTAGTATTTCAGCAGTGACATTAAGTTTATTGGACTAACAGAAAATATGCAATATGCATCATAACAAAATTAGACAGGTGCATAAATTTGGGCACATCAACAGAGTTATGACATCAATACTTAGTTGAGCCTCCTTTTGCAAATACTGTATAACAGCCTCTAGACGCCTCCTATAGCCTTTGATGAGTGTCTGGATTCTGGATGGAGGTATTTTTGACCATTCTTCCATACAAAATCTCTCCAGTTCAGCCGAGCATGGACAGCCTGCTTCAATTCATCGCATAGATGTTCGATGATATTCAAATCAGCAGACTGTAACGGCCATTCCAGAACATTGTACTTCTACCTCTGCATGAACGCCTTTGTAGATTTCGAACTGTGTTTTGGGTCATTGTCTTGTTGGAATATCCAAGCCCTGCGTAAATTCAACTTTGTGACTGATGCTTGAACATTATCCTGAAGAATTTGTTGATATTGGGTTGAATTCATCCGACCCTCGACTTTAACAAGGGCCCAAGACCCTGAATTAGCAACACAACCCCACAGCATGATGGAACCTCCACCAAATTTGACAGTAGGTAGCAGGTGTTTTTCTTGGAATGCGGTGTTCTTCTTCTGCCATGCAAAGTGCTTTTTGTTATGACCAAATAACTCAAAATTTGTTCCAAATGTCTAAATGAGCATTTGCATACAACAAGTGACTCTGTTTGTGGCGCGAGTGCAGAAAGGGCTTCTTTCTCATCACCCTGCTATACAGATGTTCTTTGTGCGAATTGCACTGAATTGTAGAACAATGTACAGATAAACCATCTGCAGCAAGATGTTCTTGCAGGTCTTTGGAGGTGATCTGTGGGTTGTCTGTAACCATTCTCACAATCCTGCGCATAAGCCGCTCCTGTATTTTTCTTGACCTGCTGGGTTTAACAGCAACTGTGCCTGTGGCCTTCCATTTCCTGATTACATTCCTTACAGTTGAAACTGACAGTTTAAACCTCTGAGATGGCTTTTTGTAGCCTTCCCCTAAACCATGAAATTGAACAATCTTTGTTTTCAGATCTTTTGAGAGTTGCTTTGAGGATCTCACGCTGTCACTCTTTAGAGGAGAGTCAAAGGGAAACACAACTTGCAATTGACCACCTTAAATACTTTTTCTCATGATTGGACACACCTGTCTATGAAGTTCAAGGCTTAATAAGCTAATCCAACCAATTTGGTGTTGCAAGTAATCGGTATTGAGCAGTTACATACATTCAAATGAGCAAAATTACAAGGGTACCAAAATTTTTGCACAGCCAGTTTTTCACATTTGATTTAATGTCATACAACTAAATCTGCTTCACTAAAAATCTTTGTTTGGAAACCACCCCAGTACTTAGATGTTTCTAGGAAATGAAATACATACCACTATTATCTTTTTTGTTGAAACTTTTTCATATGACTGTATTGTGGCTCAATTGCAGGAAAATCAAATTATATTCACTACCTTGGTAAAGTCAGAGCTGACCAGGGCTCCATCTCTGGCGTTTTTTTATGCTGCCTTTACAGCAACTATTAAAAGTATTTATCCCCTTGGACATTTTCACATTTTCGTTATTAGCTAAAGAGTTCTCAATCTTAAAAGTCACAATAATTACTCAAAAATACCCATTAGAGAGGGAAACTGTCAATCTTGGCTATTCACACAACAAAGGGCAAATGAGGAATCTTAACAAATAAAAAGATTTATTGGTACATAAAGCTCTGTGGCACATAAAATAAGGTCTGAAGAGCACAAAGGCAAATAAGGTAACACCTTCAAAACTGGCAATCCCAAAAGCAAACACAATCCCAGTAGAAAGTACATGTGGTGAAGTCAAAAACATGTAAAATGTAACAAAAATCCAAAATATCACAAAAACATAACACTCAAATCTAAATAGATTCATTAATCTAGGAGTGCATTCACAATGAACCACAAGGGACTGTGGGTTTTCCTCAGCTTTTATAGGGCTGAGGGCAATCCCTTGATAGTGATGGGCAGGTGTCTAGGCCTCTAGGAAACACCTACAAAATATATGTCACATATGAAAAGATACTCATATAAAGAAGCAAAATGATCAATAATGTTAATATAAATAATGAACAATATAAACATAAAAGAAACACATAAACCCTAGAAAAGAAAGGAATTCTCGCTGAAAAATAAAAATTTTACTGTTATCTAACCCCTGAATCACAGTGGATTTCACTGAGCTTTTTTCATATTGATAAAAAAGACTATTAATGTCAAAGTGAAAACAGATATCTGTAAAATGGTGTAAATTAATTACAAATATTAAACACAGAATAATTGATCTCAGTAAGTATTTACCCTTTTCAAGTCAATGTTTAGAAGATGCAGCACTGGCAGCCATGACAGTCTTGAGTCTGTTTGCAAAGGTCTCTATCAGTTTTGCACATCTGTACTCTGCCATTTTTCCCTAATTTTTCATTGCAGATCTGCTAAGGCTCTTTTAGTTGTCACATTGATCTAGAGTGACAATCTTTTACAAGTCCAGCTACATATTTTCCACTGGACTAAGAGCTGGACTCTGACTTGGCCACTCCAGGACATTAACATTGTTGTTTTTAAGTCATTCCTTTGTAGCTTTGGCTTTATGCTTGGTGTTATTGTCTTATTGGAAGCCACAGGTTTCTTGCAGACTGCATCAGGTTTTCCTCCAAAATTCTCCTGTATTTTGCTGTGTTCATTTTACATTTCCCACTCTCAGGACCCAACAACCTGATGCTACGACCATCATGCTTCACAGAAGGAATAGTGTGTTTTTGATAATGTACAGTGTTTAAACACCGCAGTTAGTCTGATGGCCAAAAAGCTCAATTTTGGTCACGTCAGTCCATAGAACCTCCTGTGAGCCGAGTTGAGAGTCTCCCATAAGCCTTTTGGTAAACGCTATCGGAGATGTCATGTGTTAATTTTTTTAACTGTGGCTTTCTCCTTGCTCCTCTCCCATAAAAACTGTGACTGCTGAGGCACCCAGACACACAGGTCTGCATATTCTCTCTAATCTAAACCACTGTAGCCTGTAACTCCCACATAGTTTTCTTAGGTCCCTAGGTGGTGCCCTTCACTTGTCTTCTTATTGCACAATCACTCAGTTTTTGTGGAAGGCCTACTCTAGGCAAATGTACAGCTGTGCAATACTCTTTCCATCTATTAATGGCTGATTTAACTGGACTCAAAGGGATATTCAGTGAATTGGATATTTTCTTGACTTTATCCTCTGACTTGGGTTTTTGATCACGTTTTCACAGAGGTTTACTTACTGGATATTTTCTTGACTTTATCCTCTGACTTGGGTTTTTGATCACGTTTTCACAGAGGTTTACTTACCTTGGCATTGACATTCATGTCTCTGGTGACTCTTCCTATGAAGTAAGTAAATGGATTGGGAGAGCCTGGGGGGTCATGAGTTCGCTAGAAAGGGGTGTGTAGTGCTCCCGATATCTATGCAAAAGGACAAAGGTCCACGTCTTTAGAGTCCTAGTGCTTCATGTCTTGCTATATGGCTGTGAGACATGGATGCTATCCAGTGACCTGAGATGAAGACTGGACTCCTATGGTACTGTGTCTCTCTGGAAAACCCTTGGGTACCGTTGGTTTGACTTTGTGTCGAATGAGCGGTTCCTCATGGAGTTCTGAATGAGGCTCATTACCTGCATTGTGAGAGAGTGTCAGTTACGGCACTAGGGCCATGTGGCGCATTTCTTTGAGGGTGATCCAGCCTATAGGATCCTCATTGTTGGGGACCCAAGTGGCTGGACCAGGCCAAGGGGTCACCAATGTAACACCTGGCTGCGGCAGATAGAGGGTCATTTCCGGAGGGTGGGGCTGGACCGCTTGTCTACCTGCAGGGTGCCAACCGGGATCCTGACCTGTTTTGCCATGTGGTGGGTGTGGAACGCACTGTGCCAGTGCATGCTCCCCAGCTTGACTTGACTTGACGTTTCATATAGTCTTTCTATTAAGGCTTCTCCCAACTAATTTATTCACTCGTAGTAATATGATGCTCATTACCATGATCAGCAAATAACACAAGAAATGTTGCACATAATCACTGTCTTAGAGGAAGCTGCTTGGCATCACTATGTTATAAGCAATTTATATTTGTCAATCAGGAAGCTTAAATGTTTGGTATCTCAGATCCTAACCCATCTCACATCCTATAATGCAGTGATTGCTCTGAATGTCAAAAGCAGGAATATATTAGCAACAAATAAAAGATTCAGGTAATACAGTGATCTAAGCCTTCTGGTCATCTTTATAAGAATTAAGGTGATGTAGCCCACCAGTTTAAACAACCGTGACTATAAGAGACACTGCCTCTTGCATCTGTCACCTTGTTTACAGACAATGACAAGCTTTCAAAAATTGCCTGGACTACTACTCGGTGTAAGAGCAACTCTGTTCTCAAGTCTCTGTCAACTGTAACATTAAAATCAAAAACGAAGACTGATATGGGCTGTGGCTTTCCTGAACTGCTTATGTTTTTAATAAAATGTTATCTATTTCCAGAAGTATTCATTACAGTGGAAGAGTTCAAATAAAAACAAAACATCCACTGCTAATGGCAAACAGTAAAAATCAGCCCATTCAAAGTATAATCAATACATAGAAAGAGTTAAAATTCATTAAACTTAAAGAACACTACAAGCCCCATAACAAGGGTTAAACTAAGACATTGGCAGGAGCCCAGCAGACCTATTCATGCTCTGCATAGTTCCATGCAAAGAAAATTAGATTTTCTTTTGTTAGTTTTATGTAACATATCATTTTGCTATTGAATCATGGAGTGTGCATTACAATTCTTTCAGATGAGTTGAATTAATTGATGTTTTAGCAATATAGCATAGGAAATCAGAGTTTATCACCCGTTAGTGCAGCTCATTCTGTCACTCTTACTTAAAATCCTTCTGTAAGAGGATCTTAAATGACTGATGGATAAGGAAAGATCTTGACCCATAAAGGATGTCATTCAGGACAGTCCTAAAACATATTACCTAAACATATTACTTAGACGATGACATCTTTTACACTTATAGTCAAATCCCTGAAATATTTTAGGTAACTTTAAGGTGAATACATACAGTATGTGCAATTTACAACTTTAAGATGAGCTACAATTTGTTTTGCAGAAATTGGTAAAGAAAGTTGTACTGTGCAGTAGCTTCCTGAAGTTCATTAGGTTACAAAGTGCAATATTCTCTTCGTTTGTTGACAAGTATCTGCTATTGATACATTTTTGCTTTGCAGTTACTTTTCTTCATGAATTGTACTCATCAGGTTTTCATGTTCATAAAATATTGTATACTATTTCTCTGTAAAGTGCCTTGTCAAGTTATTAATTGTCTAGCTGTGTTACCTGTCTAGGATGAGCTGAAATTTAAGTAAACAACGTACACCTCAAATTTATTATTTGATGCATGGGTTGTCCATTTGGTCTGGTATAATAATACGTACCTGATGATCCCTTTCCCTCTTCAGATAGAGCCACCTGTTTTTGCCACTTCCTGCTAGCATCGCTCTTTGAACTGACCATTTTTATAATGTAAGTGTTTTGCTCTTGAAACTGCAGTTATAGTCACTACTGTATTGGCCTGGTTTAGTGACTCTAGTCTAGTCATGTTTGGGGTTAGGTTTCCTGATGTGTTCTTTGATTTATTGTTATATTCACTCATCTATTGCCCAACATGCAAAGTTATCAGTCATTAGCATTACAGCTATGAACCTCGTTCAAATGCTATGAGTGGGTGCAAGAAAGTCTGTTGCTGCTACTGCTGGCATAAAACAACAGCCAATAGAACAGGCTGTTAAGACCAGTTTTTTAATTTTATTTTTAGACCCTTACTTGGTGTTTTTATTATCATTTTTATTTTTTGACGTTTCTTCAACATGCTTTGCCTGTTTTTACATTTTTTGTCCTAACCATAGCGACTGGAAGAATACACAGATGCAAAGACACGCACAGACGCTTGTCCTTTTATTAAGGTGGATTAATTAACACAGAAACTTGTTACAGGTAAATTTACCACAAATGTTACAAAGGTTTTCTTCACAGAGACAACTCAATGCACATGAAATAGGTTATCAAGTAGCGTGTTAGCAGGAACCTTCAGAATTCAACTTGATGCCATTTTGGACAAAGATTGTGTAGCTTTGCTGGGCTGCATGGTCTGTTCTTCTTAACATTGTTCTAATGTTGTAACTTATGGATCAAGTTATTCATTAATAGAATTTGTTGTTAAAAACTACACTTTTGAATTAACTAAAACAGTACATGTTAAAAAAAATAACATAGAGCTACTGTCTTATAGCTCCGGAGTTCTAAGTTTGAACTAAGTGACCAGTCATTAGCAGAGTCTGCGGGGATTTTCCCCTTTTCCTCCCACTTCCTTAAAATGTATGTTAAGATAGTTGTCAAGTGTAAACTGGCCCTGTGGGTGTGTGCCTAAGTGTACCCTACAGTGGGCTGTTGACCAATCCATGGTTCACTCTTGCTTGTGTACCATGTTTTTGGGATACAAACCAGTGCCTCCACCTTGAATTAGATTAGAATACTTTCATAATGAAATAATGTAATAAGGTTTAAACAAACTAATCTGTATTAAAAAGTGAAGGATATTTCTAGTTTTAAATCCAAAACCACTACTACATTTATAAATGAGACAGAGGCCTGCTCTTTGACCTGTCCAGAAACTGGGACTCAACTAAAAGAAAACCATTAACGATTTGAAGGGAGTGTGTGGCAGCAGACACAATCTGGTGAGCTTATATCTCATAGTTTATAGCTTGTAATCAATCAGGAGCTGGAAAGCAATGTCATTTTATTGATTTAATTCTTTGTATTTTTGAAAAGCCTTTTATACATAATGCTGCACAGGTGAAATTAGGTAGGCACAAGAATCAGTAAAAGCAACAATGGAAATCTGGCAAGGCCCTTAAGGACCCGAGTCAAAAGCTATAGACTCCTGAAATGTCTATTTCAAGGAGGGGGGTTTGTGGGGAGATGAATATATTTCTAAATTCAAAGAAGACTTAGCAAAAACAAGTATTCTCAAGAGGAAAAAAGTCAGATAAACAACAAACATAAGCACAAATTGAGAAACGGTTTGGTTTTAGAGAATGCAAAGATTTACAGTTGCGCATTATTCTGTATCTGTCAAAGAAACTAGGCCTGAGGTCTGCTGCTAATGGAATTACTTTGTACATAATGATATGGACAGCTCCCATTGTTTTTTATTTTTAAGCACCACAGAGGTTGTCATTGGAAGCCATATGGTCTACTAGCTATTAGGTAAAACTTCAGACTGCAAGATGAGAGCTTCAAATTCCAATTTAAAATCCTCAACATGGCACTTGACCTGTGTGTACAATGATTGTAAAAATATGTATCTCCTTATTTCAACAGATGAAAGACACTTTGAATAAATATTGATAGCTGTGATTTGTTTTGATAGTCAAAACATTTTGCTTATATTTGAAACTTCTTCAGGAAAAACTGTGGAGCAAACCTGCAAATTGTTTTTAGTCTTTTTATTTCTAGTAATTGCTGCAGGGAGACAGAAATGCAACTATAGCTATGACGGAACAATGCATACTCTACAAATTACTTCAGTAACTTTTAAATAAGATGCATATAGTTGATTTGGACATATGTGAGTATTGTGCTCCTTTGTGATTTATGCTTCAGGACACTTTTATATATTCAAAAGGGAGCAAATGTTTCTATGAATGCATTCCCCTCCTGATGTGAGTTCTGATCATGTTAATCATTTTTCAGTCAAAGATGCTTTAATAGAAAAGGAACAGAGGGACGTAAAGAGTGGCATTTACAAGTGTGCATGTGTGGGAAGACATCCAATGGGAGATAGAAAGGAGTCCTTTTGTGTGTACAGTGGGTCACAGAAGTTATAGGTTTGGTTAATTTATTGTGCACTGTTGTTTGTCATTCGTCATGCGTTACCATGCACTTGTTTGTTTGATTGTTGTACAATAAAATCATCTTTGGTACCAAGGTTTCAGTTGTTTCTTTCCAAGTATGGGGTTCATGAAAGAGCATATTTGAAAATTCACAGTACATACAGAGAACAACAACACCACCTCAAAGAGACATATTGAGAAACAAAATAACAACATTCACAGGTCTACTTAATGTGCCACAGTATCACCTCTAATATCTTCAGAGATGTGGGAGGAAACCTCTAATCAGATATGGGCAAACCATGCCAACTCCACACAGACTTTGTGAAATTCAACCCGTGGAAGCTGGATCTGTGAAGCAGTAGTGCTATCGAACTATACCACAGAACAGATTAAAATTAAGGTTATCTGAAAAATGCACAACCAACTGCATTATTTCGCACAAGTGCATGTGAGCTATTACTGAAAGAAAACATCCACAGACTTTAGGTTATTTCTCAAATTAAGAATAATAGCATTTTTTCTAACATTTAAAAATTGCAGATTTTTTTACAGACACTTGGGGGTATAAAACAGCTCCACTGATAAAAAAAACATCAAAGCTATATCATATTATCTGATACACATCCAGGACTAGACTTAACCCTGGAGACATATGACCAAGTGTCATTGTCCCATGAAAACATGTTTGTGGTTAAGTCATTAAAATTGAAACCACAAAGTTTATAGAAATGGAACCAAAAACGTTATATACCTGAACAGCTGTAATGGCACCTTGGGGTGGTGTTCACTATATAAAATGATGGTTTCTTAAAAGGTTTGTAGACTTTTTCTGAACTTACATGGTTTGGGCTTAAATTTTTACTCACCTAACAGATGCTACTGCTGCCTCCATAGATCCTCACCCAGAAGACTGCCTTTCATGAATTTACACTGGATGAAGCAGTGTTAAACAAGCTTTAGTGTTCAGTCTAACATGGTTACACTGGGTACATTGTTAGTTAAGGCCCTGTCACACTACATGATAGACTTCATTTACATAATCTTAGAGAGCTGGGGACTGTTAGGGACAGTCATGGTGTACTCCTGTAACATCTTATTGTGTATTTTGATATTCCCAAGAACTGAGTCCAACCAGACTGCAACTTGCTGTAACAAAATCAAATAAGTAGTAGGGGTGGGTGATCTGCTGACAGAATAGAAAGGCCTATCTAGTTTTTTTTTTTTTTTTTTAATTTTAAGAATTAGTTGGTCCCCTCTCATATTGATCTGTCTTTGTTGATTTTTTTAATACTTCATTGTAAAAAAACATTTGTTTCACAATTTTGTAACACCTATTTCTTTTTTATGTTTAATTGACTGGCTTTGAGATATGTTTTTTTGCCTTTTTGATGCTTAATCAATGTTTTCACTGTTGCTTATTGTACTTTAAAATATCTATTGTAATACAGGGCTATATAGCGCCCGACCCGGCACAGACTGAAGCAGAGGCCCGTGTAAAATCAATAGTTTTTATTTTTCTCTTCAGCTGTGGGACACGCCTTCCCAGTGTTCCACAGGCCCAACACAGTCCCAAAAGCACTTTGGCAATTCACAGACACTTTTTCTCTTCACCTTGGCACCACCACTCCACCCAGGTATCCTCGTCCTCTTCCTCCCGATTCTGGCTCATGACTGGTGGATGCTGGCCCTTTTTGTAGCCCATCCAGAACTGCTCCAGGTGCTTGATCACCTGTGGCTAATTGCACTTCTGGGCGGGGCTGTAGAGGTGTCCACGCAGGCTCCGGGATCCAGGCAGTACCCCCTGGCAGTCACCCCAGATCCCCACAGGGTTGTGGAGAACTCCATCTCCCATGGAGCCCTGCGGGAAACTGAGGCACCCACGTCACCCAGGGAGGCTGCCACCAAGCGTCCTGGGGGAGGTACCGAGGAGCCCATGGCTGCTCCCCCGGAATATATGCAGAAGGGGTGTCCCGGCTGGGCATGGGACCCGGTTGCCCGTCACACTATTTATGATGTTTCTCTGTGATAGGTATATGTAAGATAGTAACTACCTTTATATCTATATACAGGTAAAAATAGTATACATGAGAAAGTAAAGACACAAATATTAAGATTACTGCCTCTTTCAATGTATATGCATTATTAATTGCTACACACTTTAATGTTCTATATTAGATATAAGGTTACTTTATAGTTCTGCTCAGTGTTTACTATTTAACAATATCCCTAAGAGGTTCCAGTTACTCTTATTTTGTGGTGATAGTATATATAATTTAGTAGTAGTTAGTGTCAGTCTATTTTTTAAACTGTCATTTGAAGCCTGTTTGGTTTTTAAACAAAAAGGCAATATGTCAGTGAGCACATCAGTACATCTGGGGAGTTTTGCTGGACCCCAAAGTGACACATATCACAGTCTCTCTCTAAAGTCTCTTGAGGCATTAGGCCACATAAGCAAATGGGTATCCTTCTTACTTCTCCAAAACTCACCTAACCAGCATTCAGTCTTCAAACAAATGTTTAACTTCCAAAGAAATGAATTTGTGTTCCTTTATTACGTAACATAGTTCTAAGGAAGGCACAGAAGAGTGATGACTTTACTTTGTGTTACCTCCCACCTCAAGCTGCTAAAACAGGCAGCTGAGATATTCTAGGAATCAACCTCTAGTACTTTATGAAGGCATTCAAGATACAAAAATATTTCCATGCTGTGATGATTCAATTCAAAGGCAAAGCAACCAGATACTGAACACAGATTTCATAATCCTTGAAAACAAAAAATGTTTGAAGCAGACAAACCATGAACATTTTTAATCTTTACTTGCTGCTCATTAAAGTACATTACCCCCCACTGGTATCATTGTCTATTTTGGAGAAAGACTCTCTGGAAAATGTGGGAAAAAAACAGTGCAGAGGGCCAGATGGGCGCCTTCACACTCCATTTATCAAACCCAATACACTCGGCCTCCCTCTGCCTACTCCCCTTCCGCCTGCACTTCTGTAGTAAACCCCCATGTAATTTGGTAATAATTTTCATTATCATATAATGACCTTACAAAGCCTACAGCAGTTTGCAAGGCCAGTACAAAATTCACAGATGTTCTTCTTAGTGTTTGCTTACTGACTGAGGTAATGCACATATTTTATCGGCCAAGTTATGCCCTTTGCTTTGAAAAGGTCAGTGTGGGGTCATTGTAAGAGGCTGAGAACAACAGTTTCAATAATCTGTTAGAAGCTGTCATGACACTAAAACAAACTGAATCCATCGGTAAAATTGGATATTTTTTATTAAATACCTTAAAAATCTAATTTCAGGTTTTTCTCTCAACTCTAACAATTAAATAATAAATTAAATAAAAATAAATACGGTGATAATGCTTTGGGACCTCAAATGTAGGTCATTTTTTTTTTTTTAAAAAGGACCTAACCAATTTAGCAAATTCATTTAAAAAAAGTGTCCCACGTTGCAATGGCATGTCATAATTTATTAAATCATGGCATCAGGATGTAAATGACTTTGTAGTAGGCTCAGACTGTGCAGATTTATATAATAAGTAATAAATTAACAACATTCCATAAAAACACAATGTGTATTTCAGCAGGGGAAATACCAAATCTCAGCACTGCTTTGGATATCAGGACAGCTGGACACAAATCAGTTCAGTGAAAATAAATGAGTGACCCTTGCTTTTAAAAAGGACCATGTGAAGGCTTAGGCTAAATTCACACTTCTGCATTTAACTGTGTGGTTTCCATATCCATATAATAAGTAATCCACAGCACAACCAGTAAAATTAATTACATTCTGGAACTTCAGTTCTAATAAGATTCCCAATGGATCGAGAGTTATGGTGTAAGAGACAGAATATTCAAACCACTATTAAGGGGCATAATACATTTTTAAAAAATGTCACAAGCTGCATATTTTTTTTGCGTAGACAACATCATAAATTTCTGTGTTCCTTTTCTGTTGGAAAATTCACAACACAAGAAGCCTGACCCTTGTTTCCTGAAGATAAGACTGAGCACATGCACAGTCCAAGCTCTGCGGAGGAATGTACCCGATATCTTCTCTGAGAAATCTTTACATCTTGATTTATTTGTTTAGAAGACTTGTTTATTCAAAGTAACTTACAAAAGTGGTCAATATAATTGATTAAACATCTGTCTGGATGACAGTTTATGAACAAGGTTACAAAATTGTTCATCACCATTGAAGAGCTTTAAACCAAACAACTTACAAAACTAGGTAATATTACAAGAACCTATCAAAGCCAAATATTTATCAAGTAGACAGAAACTCACAGAACAAGAGAGTCTTCAAACACATCTTAAACACATTGCATAAGTGAGAAGTTTAAATGTAGGCTGGCAGTTCATACCACCAGTTAGGAGATGCACATGAAAACAGTCTGGATTGCAGAAGTAGCATTACCAGATGCCATTCATCAGAAGGTGAGAATGACCCATTCATCATTCTGTAGGTTGTATCAAGGATTTGAACTTAATTGGTGCTTCTGCAGTGAGCCACAGCAGTGATCTAAAAAGTGGAATGACACGTGTTCACCTTGGCTGGTTAAACACCAGAGGTGCTTCTGCATTCTGTAGTCCAAACGTAAATATGCCAAAGCCTGGACCATACTCCATCACATATGGTCTAATCTTGCTGATGCTGTAGAGTAAATCTGCAAGATCAACAGTGAGTTGCAACATGGACAGTGAAAGACAGCTGGTCATCACTCACCACCCAAAGTTGCATACTGACTTGGGGGTGTGTAAGCGATGATAAGCTATGATGAACAGTGATATATGGGATAACAGAAAGGTCTGTCTTTGGCAGGCTGAGCTGAAAATGGTGCTCACTCATCCAGGTTGCAATCTTTAGAAATGCAATCACCCTTTTTGCCATCATAACTGGTAAAGCAGGCATCGTTCCACCAGAACTCCACAAAACACAGCTCAGCAAAATCAATGCAAATGACAGGGTGTGATTTCAGTGTTTTTTTTTTCATTATAGGACTTTATTTAACAAAAAATAAAAAGCAGAGGCAGGCATAATTAAACATGAAAACACACAAACCTGCGTGTGTCAAAGTGTAAAAGACACATGGTAAAAGGCAAATGCATTCATGTGTGCTTCTGCATATGTGTGGGTTTGAATCAGACATTAGTCAAAATGCAGGAAACAATTAGGTGGAAAACTTGTGTAGACAGGCAGTGAAGATGAAGACAGAAGAAAAGAAATAACCAACATGTTAAAGATAATTTCAGGCTGGCCAGACAACCTCTCTTCATTACGTTGACCTCCTGAAAATCCACTTCAAAAACATCTCTAAAAAAGTAGCATACTCACTTTAAATATGTATCTCACTGACATACCCACCATTTGTAAGTGTTATGCCACGGGACTGACTGCTAATCTCAAATACACTCTCAGCTCCTTAGGTATCACTGGTGCATTTCTTCACAAGCTCTAGGATTGGTCAAAGACTGTCTACTTAGTGGCTTTCTGCTTGTGACTCTCTATCTTCAATTCTCTCTCCATTAATATTACTTTCTTGCTTTCTATATATTCCTTCATTAGGACACTGCTGTTTTATATAATGGATTAGTTTAAAATTATTTTACAAATTTTATGTTATGCTTTTCAGTTTTTTTCCTTCATCATTATGGCTTTTGAAATGCCCAGATTATAAATGTGAGGTTAGTTTATTGTTTAAAAATGTATTTAAAATAGTGAAATTATTATTTTTTTTTTATGTTTCCCAATGTTACATTGTTTTTCACACCATTTTGTGCCTTCATTGCAGTGTTGTAGTGTGCAGTTAGGGGGCAAGAATTCAGAGACAACACTTTAAAAGTCGCTGCAAATCACTTCCTGGAATTTGAAATTATGGAATATATGCCTTCAAAACTTAATGTGTGATTAATATTGGTTAATTCTCCTGGTACAAAATGTGCTGACTCACAAGAGACAATAAAAGAAAAAATGAAACTGACCAGGAGAAACATAATCAGTGAATGGGCAAAAGGTCAAAACCAGGCGTCAATGTGACCAAGCACTACAACCAAAATTCCAAACAAAAACTGGAGTCAAAGAACAAGAGCACAGATTCAGCAACTGAGAAGAGGAAAATGTGTTTTTCCATCAAACTCAAATACAGCTAGTCCTCAGGTTATGGACATCCGACCTACGACTTACGAACGAGGCCGTGGCTGTGACGCATGCGCCTCAGTAACTGCCGCTCCGTCATCTTCGGCCTGGGAATGCTGCAAGCGGTGGCTGGAAAGTGGCAATTTCACTGCTCGTGCAGTGAAGTGTCCCTCAAGCAGCTCCTGGCGGCAAGCGGTGACCCGTGGTCCATAGTCACCAGCGCCACAGCTATCGCTCATGTGCAGGATGATGATTCGCTGCCCGCCCACTACGCAGCCGCAGCTACTGCTCTTGACTGGACGCAGGCTGGATGGAGCGGAGGGGGGAGTTTCACTGCCAGCCCAGCATACACAGCTGGTAATGCTGCAAGCGGTGACCTGGTTGTGGCTGAATGGAGACCATTGAGGGTGAACGGGGCGGCAGAGTTAGCATTGTAGTGTGCCTCGGATGTCTGCCTGTTGAATTCGGGTTGGGCGATTCACTACCCGCATTTGGCCGCACCGTGTTCATTCTCGGTGGACGGACGCTGCAGGCACTGTAGTGGAGGTGACTGTGAAGTGGGCTGGTGATGACCCCCACCCCCCCCCCCCAGTCATTCACAACAGCAAGCCTGCTTGTACTGTTACGCACATAGCAGGAAGTTGTCTCTTGTCAGTACATCAGAAGTTTTGATGGGTGCCTGCTGTGATAGCGTGGACAGTGCTGTGCAGAAGAGCTCATCTTAACCTTTTGCCTTCATCCTTCAAGAATATCTCTGAAACACATATCTGATGCAAGTGGTGGTGATATAGTAAAGAAGAGAAAAACCATCACCATTGAAAATAAAGTAGAAATAATAAAAAGGTCAGAGAGGGGTGAAACTCCATCAATCATTGGCAGAGCACTTGGTTATAGTCGGTCAACAATAGCATTTATTAAAATAATGTACCTGTTCCGACTTACATACAAATTCAACTTAAGTACAAACCTACAGTCCCTATCTCATACATAACCCGTGGACTGCCTGTACCTTGCCACTGCTGAGGATATTGCAGTGTATTCTGGGAAATGCTGCCATGGAAAAAGCAAACACAAAAGACTCACAAATAGCACAGTGCACCATGAAACAAAATGGCATTGTGGTAAAACATAAGCAAAAATTATGATACAGCATTTATGACCAAATATTCAAAATCTTTGCACACAAAAACCATAGATGGATTGCCAGGAATATAATCAGAGCAGAAATAATAAATTTAAAAAAAATTGAAATAATAACACAAGAACTTTAAGTTTGTTTTTTGACTTTAATTTAGGATTTTGTCTTGAGTTGTCGACAGCGCGTTTTGACTTTCTAAGTTTTGACCCCTGTCTGTCTTCTGTTGACTACGTTTCACATTCTGGCCCCTTACCATTTAAAAACCTGCCATTTTCATCTACAGCAGTTACACTGATCTTCTTTCCTTTCTGTCCTGTAGAGTATATTCTCCCTAGGAATTAATGCCACCAGAAAATCTTTGGATTGTTGTTTTTTTCTTCAACCTGGTTCTGCTTGGACTTTCACTGGTTTGGATCAAAGAATCACCTTGGCGCTAATATCGAGAAGTGGTAGTCCACAGTATGACTGGTCTGAAGCGAGATTTTAACTTTTTAATTTTCCCTATTCATATGTACTTTTTCTTCTGGAATTGCAGCATGTGCCATGAATTTTTCAATCTTTGAAACTGGATCCTCTTAGGATCTCTTTTTACAAGGCCTGGTTGGAAAGGAATTTTCATTTTCATTTTCTTTTCTTTTCAAGTTGACTAAAAAATTGTTTCTTATTCTTCATGTTCCTGTCTTTTCTTCAGTTTGCATAAACCTCCCTTGACAAAAAAAACTAAATAATGAAAATGACAAATTAAGACCTACACGATGGTGGTCTAGCCAGGATATACCTAATGTTAAAAGACAAAAAGCAAACTGAACATGCTCAAGTCAGAAATTCATCTCCAAATGGTTTGCTTTTTCTGATTATCTGCATTTTGTCCAGTGTCTCTGCCTTTCCAGCTTCTGATGAAGCTGTTCATGGCATTAAAAGGTCAAACCCATTTGCTTTACACACGAAAAGTTGAAGTATCTTTGTTTAACTATGCAGGATAATAAAAGAGCATAACAAATGAAAAAGAGCCTTCACTCAAAGTAGCTTTATCTACCAAAAGTAATGGGGACTGTTAGAATAATGCTTGTCACTTGACCGGGGTCGGGATCTGCAAAGAGTAATTAAGTATTACCTACAGGCTATACCTGTCTGAAGGCCGCTGACAGAGCTCATTTTGCCAAACCATCTGTTATCACCACAGAACAAAACACAAATGAACAAAAAGAGTCAAATGACTTATTGCTATGGAAAACAAGAACCTTTGAAAAACTAAGCCAAGAGTAAACAAATAAACAGAGATGTTTCACTCTTGTAGTCCAAAAAACACAACACTGTCACAAGTTGCCTTTTAATAGCACTCAGCTTTTTTTTTTTTAATTCAGCAATTGCACCAAACCATCCCCACCTACACCAAACCATTCCAAGGTCCTGAACTCTTGATACTGGCATACTGACCGGTTTTTCCAGTGCTGACGGAGCTCTTGTCGTTCTGTAAGAATTGGAAGAAGACTTCCTATGGCATCTCGCCTTTTCTCTGAAGACCATCCTTCATCCTCCACAGCTTTAAGCATGAGCAGAGTCTAAAGCAAGAAGCAACAACATAGCAGCATCATAAATAAAATACTCATTGCAAAATGGAACAGTAAATCGATAGTTTATTTAATACTACTAAGGCATTAACAAATCAATGACAATAAAGTAGTTTAGACAAGAGCAAAAAGTTGGTGCATAAGAGAGCACAATAAGAAAACCCAGTCTCAACATGGCACTTAACTGATAGAGCTATAGATCTGTATTACAGATGTGGCTCCCCAGGACAACATAAAAGCGTAGGGATTACCCTCGAAAGTCAAACACTGAGGGGTATAAAAACAAACAGGGAGTCTGAACAGTTGTGCTGTTTTGCATAGCTAAATATACTTCTAACATCTTTTATAACAAAGTTATTTTCAGCTATACTAAGTACTAAACTTAATCATTAAAGATATATGCCTCAGTGCTCAGCTTTGGTCTTGTCTATTAATAGTATCACAAAAACTGTTTAGTAAATTAAAAAAGAGCTATATTAGCGTACAAGAAGGGGCAGCTGTTAATGCTTCTACTTAACAGATGAAGCACTTTGGGTTCAAGTACCATGACCAATCCTCATCTGTGTGGAATTTGCACCTTTTTTATTTAGGATTTACAGTTTTTCCGTCACGTCCCAAAGATGTATGTGTTACAAATATTAGGTTAATAGCCGATTATAAATTGGTCCAGTGTGAATGGGTCTTGAGATGGACTCACACCCTGTTCATTACTGTTCATGACTGTATCATGCTTTGCGGACAATGCAAAACATGGCCAGGTCTGGTTCCCCGTCACACCTGAACTAGATTAAGCTGGTTTTAAATTGTTATGTTGCACACTGGTGGAATGCTGGTAAGTGTCCAGGTTCCTGAATTGTATTCCTAGTTATGTCAATGCATTTGTGGTTTTTGAATATCCTCCGCGCTTGTTATAGTCCTTTGTTTCTCTTCACTTACTTCTGATTTTCGTCTAAGAATGTACAAATGTTAAATTACTTGAAGCACTTGTTAACTTTTGGAATTTTGCATCATGGATATTTTGCAATAGTTTGCATTACATTAACCAAGTGATATGGTGGGATAGTGCTGCTGCCTCACAGCTCCAGGACACTAGGTTTGAATTCTGACCCAGGCATTGACTCTGTGAAGTTTATAAATTTTCTCCTTTTTGTTTTTGTGCAGGGCATATTGGTTTTTCCCCTATGCATGTGTTAGGCTTATGGGTGGCAATAAAACATTATGAGGGAGTGTGCCCTGTTGTCCACTAGTGTACCATCCAAGCTTGGCACCTACCCTATGCCTGAGTCTGCCAGGATAGACTCTTAGGCATAAAACCCAAAAAATCAGATTGAACAGATGCAGAAAAAATAATACATTCCTGATATTTTTTTGTCCTTGTGACAGTCATGGTTGACTCCACGCTACCTGTTCCTCCCAGTAGCCTCTTGATCCCAGATTGCTGATAGTGGTAACCGAGATGAGCCGGGCAAATGAGGACACACATATCTAGCCAATGGGTAGGTGCAAACAGTGAATTAGTGCTTTTATTAAAAACCATGAAATCCAAAAATAAACAGTGTCCAAAACAGTGCCGTGCAATCTTCAATAAATAAATAATCCTTAAAACTCAAAGTGATTGTGGAGGTTAAAAATCCCAAATAAATAAACAATCCATAGAAACGAGGTTAAAATCCTAATTCAGGAAGCTGTCCATTAAAATGTAAGAGCACTGGTGCATCCCTTTAAAAATGACAGCTCCCAAGCTTACCCTGTTTGGTCTTACAGCACAGAGAGACGTCAACTAACAGGCACAGAGAACCTTCTGACCCACTCATGTACCCTCCGCTAATCCCATGGGGTGCTGCCGAGCCACCAAACTGTCAGACTCCCACTGCTATTCCCAGCCACGTGGAGGAGTCCCTACAGAGTAATCTTGTTGCTCCTGCTTTAATGGCCAGCAGGAGCAACTCTCAGCCCCCTCAACCATTGGCCACATGCTCGTCTCCTGGGGTTCACATTCACGCACGCTTGCTTCCTCTCTCCTGGAACCCACTCTCGCTCACTTAGCTTGTGCCCTTCTTTCCTGTCCATTACCCTAAACTCTCATTTCTTTCTGTTTCTTTGTTCTCCCCCTTCTCTATCCCGTGCAGACTCTTTTATCCTGCCTATTTAATTGGGTGCCAGTGCAACACGCAGCTTCGTTCGTGGCACAATTGGGGCACCTGACTAATCCGCCCTTCTGCACACGTGTAAGCGGCATGACCAGCCAAGTACTGCAATTAACCACTGAGTGAGACGCGGTCACACACACTTCATCTGATTCAGAGCCTGCATGCAATCTGGAACATGATTACTTATTTAACATTCTCCCAACACTATGCACCACTCATCGCAGTCTTTTTTGCTAAAAAATGAGATTGAAAAATCTGCTAAATCAGTTTCTAGTAAATATCTACAGATCCTATCTGTTTAACTCTGGGGTGTTTTGGTAACAAAATAATTATCGCTTCTGCATCATAGATCCAAAGCCCTGGCATTAAACTTTGTGTCCAGTTGTTGTCTATGTGCACTGTAGTTTACAAGTTCTCCCCACCTCAATTTACGGTTTCCTCCAGGTGCAACAGATTTCCTCCCACAGATTCTACACTGATCATGTCCAAATAATGAATGGTTCCACTCCCATGCCTATTGCAATTCTTTCTATGGGATGAACAATTTATTTTTTGTATAGCCCAAAATCAAAAAAATAAAAAACCTTGTAAGAAAAAAATGGAGGAAATCTTGTATCAATACAATACACTGAACAGAACACAAGAAATCCTCTTCACAGACCTAGATGGCCAATCTATCACTTACACCTCATGGCAGAGCCCAGGTCTCTAGAACCTCAAATCAGATTAAATGGACATGAGAGGGTCATGCTATACCAATGGTAGTTAATACACCTGCCATTAAAAAAAAAACACAGCTGCTCCTTGGAAGTTTTCATATTTAATTCTTATACAACATTGAATCTCAGTGGATTTAAATTGCCATTTTTGACAGTGATCAAGAGTAAAAGATACTTCAAGGGCAAAAAAAAAATCCACAATAAGGTTCAAACTAATTATAAATATAAAACACATAACAATTATCACACAAGTATTCACTCTGATTAAGTCAGTATTTAGTAGATGTATAATCATGACAGCCTTGAGTCTGTGTGCTCTGGTCTTTATCAGCTTTCCATATCTGGGCACTGAAATTTGTCCCCATTCCTCTATGCAAAATTACTCAGCCTCTATCAGTTGTCACATTGGTTGTGAGTGAACAGCCTTTTTCAAGTTTGGCCACAAATTCTCAATTAAATTGGGATCTGGACTCTTAGCCACTCCAGGATATTAACATTGTTGTTTCTAAGTCATTCCTGCATAGCTTGTGGGTGTTCTTTTGCTAGAAAAAAAAATCTCTTAAGGCACTGATTTCTTACAGACAGCATCAGATTTTCCTCCAAGATTTTTCTGTATTTTGTTGTATTCATTTTCTACCTTCACAAGACTTCCAGGGAGTGCTGCAGAAAAGCATCCCCACAACCTGCTGACACCACCATGCATCACAGTGGAAATGGTGAGTTTTTGATAACATGCAGTGTTTAATCATGGTGTTTGGTCCGATGGCTAAAAAGCTCAATTTTGGTTTCATTAGATTACAGAACATTTTTCCAAATGACTTCAAACTCTCCCATGTGCCTTCTGCCAAGATGTCCTGTACGTTTTTCCTCTGTTCAATAAAGCTGTGACTGGTCAAGCAACCAGACACAGTTATTGTCTGCATAGTTTGTCCAGTCACAGCCACTCTAACAAGTAATTCTTTCAGAGTTATTGAATGGCAGCCCTCACTTGTCTACCATATACAAATATACTATACCTTGATGGAACTGTTTAATATGATAATGGACAAAGACCATAAGCAGGCTTGACACTGTTGGGCCTAGTTAAAACAAACTGTGTAGATGTAAAAAATCTTAAATATCTGAATGCTAATAAGGCAAAATCACTTACCAGTCTTACTAATCCCATTGGTAAGTATAGGCGCACAGCGTTCTTGTCCATTTATGAAAAGGCGACAGGGCTATTAAACACATTTGGATTCTGATACAAGTTTACTGATAACTCAGGAGTTACTTGGAATAAGGTCAGAGCTTGAAATGGTGCTGATAGAGGAAATAGCTGTACCAAACATGCAAAAAAAAAAAAAAAAGCATGCAAATGCATTTTCTAAGATTAGGCCTTTAACAAGATTTTTTTCTAATGGCACTTGAGAAGATCAGATTAGTTGAAAGGTTTTGAACAATATCCCTTCATAAAGTCTGCCTAAAAGCAATAAATGCCAACTTAGGCTACCATGGTCAGTACAGGTTAGAGTTGCCAATAATCAACATATAGCCTGGAACTGGAGCTAGGATTAGTCAATAAAGGTGAACATTTTTGTCAAGTCATGGATGACCTGAAAAAGTGCAGATATGTCTGTCAGTACATTCCACACACATCATATACAAGTCATTTCCACATCATTTTACATTATGTTTCCTGTTGAAATCAAGAATGACCTAAGCCATGTTTATCTGCCCAATTGAGAGCTGTCTCATTCGTCCTGGGCAATGAACCGGTTCTCTGTCAGGTCAAAGGTTCAGTCAATGTACAATTCTCTATCAGCCCAGCAAACTGGTGAGAGGAAAAACATTTCTCTTTAAAGTCAGCCTCACATGACTAATGATTCTTTGAACCAAGCCATGAATCCATCATCACAATGACCTCCAAGCAACTTAGTTGACGATCCCCTTTCCTCCTGACCGACAATGATTGGTTTAATAAGCATCTTTTTTCCCATTTTTACTTGTTGTTGAGTGAAACTTATAAACTGCCCTTCCACTGATCTCTCACTCTGCCCCCACTTTACAAGCCTCACCCTTTGACTCCAAGTGGCAGATCACCAGAACAAACAAATGATCTGAAAAATACTTTGGACAGCCTTATCTCGGTCCTCCGTTAGCGCTGGCCTTTGAAGGTGCTAGTGTTTACAGATGGCTGACAGTTCCTCTCCTGAGCTTCCTGAAAGGGCCAAGAGAAAGAGTCCTTGTGACCTCAAGCCTGAAGTAGTCATGAGAGAGAAAATGCAGGCACATGCAAGCCCATGGATGTATATTTTTACAAGAAAATGCATTCACTTTTCAGTCTCTTAAAAAGCTAAAATGAGCAATAAAGCCAACATGGCTTGGACTGAGTGAACAGCACCACATTCACATTTGACATCACTATGCCAGAACAAATAAATCAGCAACACTAAAAACACAATTATCACATCCTATGGAGACAATGGGATAATGCAGACAAACCAGATGTAGACTGTACCAAACTGTAAGAAGAAAAGTTTAATTATTGCATCTAAAGCTGTACAAATAATGTAGCCATATACAGGCTGGAAGAAGATGTAAACTCCTTATCAGTAGGAAAGTAAATTTGTTTGTCAGCCAAGCACATCTTCATTGCCAATTCTAAATAGGTCCATCAGCGGGCCACAATACACTGGTGTACACCAATAGTTAGTTTTTCCTGCCTTGGTCCTGATGCTGCAAGAACAGGCTCCAGAAAAGCCAGAAAAAGGGATAATAATAACAAGTGTCTAAGCCAAAATGTGAGACTAAAATATGTGCCCGAAAATCAAGGGCTAAGGTCAGTAATATCAGGAATCAAAGAAATGAAAATTAGGAAAATCAATTACAGATTAGGGTTTTGAAATCACAGCTCAGAAGAGGATGTGTATTTATGGGCGACCTTCTATAATAATAATATATTTTTACATTTATATAGCACTTTCTCACTACTATCCAGTTGCATTATGATTAAAAGTCATGACCTCTGAGGATAAGCTCCTAACATCTGGTGCATTAGCCCCAATAATGGGAAACCAAAATAGTGGTGACCATGAGTTTACAAAATGACGGACGAAACGGTGCAAAGAATATGTCAGAATTAACATGAAAAGGTATAGTGAAATTAGGAACCTAGAATTATACTCTGTGACAAAAAACCTTTATGACAAGTGTAAAAATGAATTGAATTGATAGAGCCATATTTGTAAAACTAAGAAAAGGAACAAAAACCTAACATAGATTTTCTGCCCACTCAGCTGTAGGAAGCTTAGACAACATAACACATCAGCATAAAAACAGCAAGAGTGAGTTTTCTTGAAGAATTTTACTGGACATACCTCATTGTACACAGAAATATATACAAAGGTAACATACAGGTATTTAAATGTATTTAAATGTTCATTATGGGACCTACGTGATTTACATGAGCTTCATGGACATTTATAAAACCACTGTGAATGCAGGACGAAACTAACAGGTGTATTAATAAATGACAAGCAAAGGGGGAACACAGTTCAACACATAACAGTAACAGCTAACAGCATTTGGGGCAGAACAATACACTATAAAATTCAATAGTTTGTGGCGCTTCAGTCTGTTTTATTATGGTTTGGCTCTGTGGCATTACTATTCTTTAGCATTTTTTACTGTGCTTATACAAGACGTGTCACAAAAATGGGTAATGTTGAGTGTTGATTGGCATTGTGAATTTAGCATCAATATACAGATGGCTTTAGATCTTTCAAAAATCTGTCTTTTATAAAAAAAAAATATAATGTAATCAGTTCAATTTAGATGTACCTTTATATGTAGAAAGAACAGTAAAACACTTTAGAAAACAATTCTCCATGGCAAATACGTATATACCATGTTTATGAAGAAATAAATTTGATTTGAAAAATACCTAATTTATCCTTTAAGTAGGTCTTGGGACTGAAAGAGATGGGAAGAGATGTCATAAGTCCACCAGCCTGTGGTCTTCGGATCAGAAAACAAAAGAGGGAAAGATGTAAATGACAGAGAAATTCTATGTCTCAGAGTGGAACTACAGTTGTCATAGAAGCTTTAAAAATGGTTCCTTATGCCCATATCTTTGACAATACATACATACTGTCATATACATGAGCCTGTTAAGTCTCCTATGGGGACATCATATGAGGTCTACTTTTAGGCTTACACGGGGATGAAACTGAATGTTGCACCATTACTAATGTGGAAGAGCCTGCCTCAAGGAGGAACTGTTATATCACTTCAGCCTTCTGAACACTAATAACACTAATCCTTCTGATCATAGAAGAATAAAAGAGAGCCTGGAAGGGAAATCAGTGTCAATTGTCTGGCCATCATAAATGCAGAAAGATCTTGCTTCTAAATCTTTGTGATTTTTTTAATAGCTTATTTGCCAAAGGCAATTAAATGTTGTTTTTTTTTTCCTCATTTGGGACTCCAACACTTTAACTTTACAATATACATTATTGAAAAATTACACTTCTTTAAATTCTGTACTGAGTTTCTATTAATTTGAATAATAATATTTAGCTTAATCTGGTAGATTTGATCTAAATATCCTATGTCTTTACATTATTATTTATAAAAAATGCAATCATCGTTATAATCTATACCATTTAGACAGCTAAGAAACCTTTACAATTGAGCACTCTGTGTATTCCACTCTTCCTGTTGGTGTTGTGTATAAATAAAACAAAATGCAACTAACTGTGCTCTTTTCAGAACCAAGTGAAGAAAATGTAGGCATCATAAATGCGTCTGGTACCGCTTTTTCACTTTGTGCTGTAGGCAGATCACGCACAATGATTACCTCAACATGTGTAACGACTTTCAAGCTAGGATTAAATAACTTTGTATTAAACATGGGAAGACTGCCCCAATTATAATCTGGTCTAGTAATAGCTGCTAAACCCAAACAAACAGTCAAGACATGCCTTTACCTCAGTGTGTCATTGACGAAGCTTACCAATAAATTCACTTCCTGATTCGTCTGGAGAACACCCAAATGTCTCCAATCAATACTCACAAATTTCCATAGAGACACAGTGACAACTATCTTCAATGGCTACATTTTTCCTGATATGACATTAGCTAAGCACAGGACTGCAAAGCACCACAGAGAATGGTGAAGTCTGCTCAGGATAACACTGTCCTGGCTGTAAATAGCATAAACTGCCTCAGAAAGGCAAACAGTCTTATTAAAGACCCCAGCTATTCTATACACTCCCTCTACCATTTGGGACCAGTACCACATACAGCACCAGAGCAATCATACTAAAAGTGTTTATTATCCACATTACATAATCTGATGTTGATCAATGTCTACTGCTCTTGCAGTATTGTCCCTAGTCTGTAGGAGACTTACATGTAAGAATTCCAATGTACTGTACTGTGTTCGCATGGGTTTCCTCCCACAGTCCCAAGACATGTAGGTTATGTGGATTGGCAATGCTAAATTGGCCCCTGGTGTGTGTATGTGTGTGTTCACCCAGCTGCCACCCTGTGTGGTCATTGTGCCTGCCATGTACCAGATGCTTGCTGGTATACTTTCTAGGTTCCCCATTACTCTGCTCTGGATAAGCATGTTCGGAAAATGGATAAGTGTATGGAAGAAATTTGAACATAATCTTTTATAGTTTACATGAAGTAACAAATAAAAATGCAATACAGAGGAATTAGAAAGGGACACTATGTAATAAATTTTAAAACTCAAGCAAGGCTACTTATTCCTAGCTCTCAAATAAAAGTGCTTTCCTTTACTTTGCAAAAATATTGCTTTATTTTACAAAGACTATGCTTGCTTTTGCCATTAACATTGTACATGAACATACTTTGGAAGTCTATTGTGTCTACTAAGGAAGATATTTAGCAGGCACAGATGTTATAATCATACATTCAGTTTTAATCAGGTTTAAGTTGTCACACATGTGCACATTGGAGGTAGCTAAATGGCTTGAGCAAGGGCAATACCGAATCAGACCGGGATATGGCAGAGTGCACTGACTCTTTTTCTCCCTTTCCTTCAGACCATTCACAGGAGATTCCACCTGGCCCTTTTGACATCATATCCGGCTCCGAGCCTATGGGAGAAGACCTTGCCGGCTCCGGCCCCTGTGATGTCACGTCCAGGCTCAAGCCTATGGCTAAAGACCCCCCATAAGCCTGACCCCTTTAATCTCACTTCCTATCTTCCCCTTTAAAAGCCTCCACCTTTTCCCTATTCCCTCAGTTCTGTTTTGGACTCGGTTTTGTTTACATCAGTGCCGTTATACATTTTTGCAAGCCAGGATACCAATATATGGGTGGCTGCCCCAAACCTTTTTATGACTCTTGTGTCTGGTTTTTGTGACAAAGTTTAGTACTGATGTTTTAATACTGGCATTATAATGGCACCACAAAGCTATCTCCATGGTCTCCATGATGTTTGCATTTTCTCCAAATGCATTTGTGGATTGATGGTTATCAGTAAGTGTGTGAGTTGCTTAACTGCATATGATTACCTGTTTTAAAAGCTAAACATTAAAAAATACTTAACTTTATTAATTTGCCTACAAGTATACTCCTCCATACTTAATGTGCTCAGTGATGAGCCAATGTGTTATAACATGCTGCTGGGATTAAAAAGGAGGCAGTCCCTCAATGATGAGACAAGATTACTGGTTACAAGCATGCTATTCAACTTCTTACTTTGTATATTGTTATTATCTGTACATGTTAAATGTGGAGAAAAACCACTCATGCATTTTGGGATACATTGGTTATGACATCATTCTTGAAGTAGTTGCCAAAACAAAAATGTGTCAAAAAGTACAAAACCTCCATTAAAGACAAAGTTATCTGTAGATATGCTAAAATGTTCCACAGATAATCACACACTCGTCTAACTATATTGACAAAATGAAATTACGCAAATGAGAATAGATACGATGTAGCTAAATTTTAGCAACTCTAAAGTATTGTGCATGTTTTTGTATTTTTCCTCTCATACTTTGTTTGTAAATGCCACCAAAAGTCAATTGAAACCATTGTAGGCTGTGCTTCATCTACGTATATCTTCTTTGTGAAAATTCCAAAAGTAATTCCACAGTTTAACAGAAAAACAAAATACTATGAGATCACAAGGATAATCACCTGCCATGACTTGTGTAATATATTTTTTTTCAAAATGCTACACATTGTAGACTATTTTGTTTAAAACTTTTGCAGATACTCTTCATACTAGTGCTATGTTAGGAGGGTATGTAACTTGTTTATTTACTAATATATACACAATACTATACAGTCGCTGAGCAAATTGTTAGAAATACTAATTTTAAACTAAACTAATACTCAGTTTATTGTGGCATGAATTCCACAAGATGTTGAAAACATTTCTTTGAGATTCCGGCCCATGATGAATTTCACATATAGAACTGTATATCTTAGTAGTGCCAATGTGTGAAACAGAGGTGGTAGTGTTAGCTGAACACTCAAGTATTTTTCTGGTGCTAAAGAATATATAATATGTTATCAGTAAGGATATGCAGATCTTAAGTAATCTGCAAACAAAAGTCACACCATCATCATGCAGAAAAGCCACTTTTGTGACACATGCTCACTTAGATGATGTCTGTCAAAGACTGTGGCAGCTCCACTCTGACCATTTTCCTCTGAACTGCAACTCCCTTTAAAGTACATACTCCTGCAGATCTTTGGAATTTGATGTACCCTCTGTAGCACCACCACAGGTTCATCTCAATAACGGGTCTTTTTCTTGAACAACAGTATGCAGCAAGACTACACCTTAAGAGTGTAATAAAAGTGAAAGTTTCACTTTCCCACTTTTACAGGTTACAGGAAATGCCTCCAAAACTAAACTGGGAACAAGTTGTGGCCTGCTTATGTTGTTCTCCACCTGATCACTTTAACTATCATAGTATTAGCATTCATCATCACACTTTTCATCATGAAAAAGATGATATCCCTTGTATGCAAGCACTAGTGCCTGCGCATGGATTTGTTTCATTCATTTACTAAGAAATTCTCTGCCCTCTTTCTAAGACCTTCTAGTTTTAAAGGATCCTTCCATGGCAGTGGGCTGCTAGCACTCAAGTATCTAGCCCCATTCATCTTGGCCCATTATGCCTGTGAAACACTCTGCCACAACTTCCCATATTTCACACCTTGGGTGGCATGCAGTAGCCTGCTATTTTAGTGCTAGATTTTTTATAGACAAAATATGTTTGTTGTACTTGGACAGGGCTAAGGTATTCAAGTTTGAGTTGTGAGTTTTGCAACATCAGTGTTGACTGCGGAGGGAGTAGTGGTGGTGAAGGTTAGCGATGTGTGCCAGCAATTCGAATCCTGTAAACACCAAAAGTGACTCTACTCCATTTTGCCCTTGAGCAAAAGCCCTTAACCTGCAATTGCTTCTTTTGGGTATAACATAAATCTACATCCAACCCTGCAAGCAGGTCTTCCAATTAACAGGGAAAACTTAGGGACTGGTAGCAGGATTGGCACTCCAGCCACTGTAAAAAACCTTACACTGTTACTCTGAAGTGTCACCAGCTGCATTTGGGTCCCAATCTGGATGGTTCTCTGTTGGTAGGTGTGGAAGTGCACTATCAGTGCATGCTCCCAACATCTCTCTAGTGTTGACTGTAACTTTTTTAGACTGAGTTTTTTTTTATCTTTTACAGTTCTGTTATCTTTCCCTTGCACGGTCCTTTTCCTGGTGTTTTACAGTTATCAGGAAAATCCAACTTTTGATCATAACACTCATCAGGCCCATCTCCTAACCTGTGTTCTTGTCAGTGTGCCTTCTGACCCACACTTTTTTGCTGATTGGGCGTATTAGAAATTTAGACTCACTGAGCAAATTTTTAGCAAAACCTATACAACCTGCTGGGCTGATTAGATAGTTGCATGAATAAGCAAGTGCACCTAATAATTTACTAAAAAAATGCAGAAAAAAGCAAATTTTTCATATCATGTAACAAAAGAAGAAATGGTAAAATACTCCCTACAGATTTTGCAGAAAAGAAATATTGTTGGTAACACTAAGTTTAATTTCACTTTTACCAACAACCCTTTACTGATTATTAATCAGCCCTAGACACCTTATTGGTTTCTCATACAGTGAACATTTTATTATTAAAAGGGCAGTCACTGTCAAAATTGCAGATGACTCCACCTCTCAAAGTACTGTATGTTGTTAATGTATTTGCCAAAATAAATAAGTATACTTGGCTACATGTGTTAGCCTTCTTGAAATCAAACATAATTTACAGCTAGAACACGACAACTACAACTCTTTAACAGACAATACAGCAAACCTTTAAAAATACCTTGTACAGCCTGGATAGGGACCCTCTGTCCCACTCTGGACCTCAAGGATGCGCGGTAGAGAGGGACTAACACTTGGATGATGTACGGGTGATTGAGAGGTTACTGTTTCTGCCAAATTTAACTTCAGACCCACTGACTTCTTGAGGCAGACATCAATTACATATGCCCTGAAGTGAGCCTGCCATAGAGACCAGATTATATGAAGTGTAAAACATCAGAAAAATGCTTTTGAAGGGCTGAGAAAGCGGCAAAGGAATTACACTTGAAGAAAGGAGGGCTGACAGACCAGTCCCTATCAAGTAGAGATGTTTGAAAACGGATAGCGTGCTTTGTTTCTGCAGCTCAGCCGTCTCTTTTTACCCAACTGTTGCCTGCATAGATAAACATGTGCTTTTCTGTAGAATAAGTGAAGCAGAAAGACAGAACCTTGTTATTCTTGCTTTTATAAAAAAAAAAAAAAAAACATCCTCTCCAGGTCAACGACAAACCCAGCAAACACTTGAGATTCAAAGAACTTTAAAAACATTTCAAACAAACACTCACCAACCCCCTACAGCAAGTAATGAACATGTAGACAGGGATGAAAACAAGAAGGGGGGCGAGAGAGCAGATTATGAGGGAATGGATTGCAATATTATATAGAAATCCAGCAACATCACAACCTGAATCAGACCGGCTGAAACAAGTAAATAAATACGAGGCAGAGAGATAGGCAGCTACTCTCAGTAGAGCTGTACACCAATATAGTGTCATGTACAAAGCTTATTACAGAAATAAAGAAATACACCTAACCAGAGTCATCGCTGAAGACAAGGCCTAGTAAAAACTTACAAAGTAGAGAAACGAGTCCCTAAAAAAGCTGTATGGGTAAAACCACAACTGAAAAATAAGGTTCTGGTATCACGATTTGTGAAGCAAGGGTAGTTCTTTCAGGCAGGGACCTTAAGTGATTACAGCAGATTCACTGCTCACAGTGTAACCAATAGGGGGCACCCCAGAGCCATTAAAACTCAGACACAATGTCACCCAACACAACTCTAAGTTCACATAAAGATCTTTATTTATTACCAACGCATTTCTAATCGAGCATCAGCCAAAATCAACACAAAAATATAACAGCCAAACAATTTCTTCTTTTCTGGGGTGGTTTGTTGTGTGTTGGGTATGGCAACGCACTGTATAAGTGCACGCTCCAAACCTCTCTCTCACTCTCTTCTTTCTTCCAAATGAGTGTCACCCACTGCTTCTGACTTTGACTCGTCGAGGGGATGCAATGGACTTCTTTAAAGCCAGACACAGGAATGCTTCTGGTGTCACAGAAGTGGTCATATGGAGCACTTCGGGGTCATAGGGGAAACAACGACAGTCCTTCCCTGGCAGCACCACCTTGCTGCACCTCTTGGACCTTGACAGGGTGGAACTTCTGCACTACAACTCTGAAGCAACCTTGTAGGTGTCTTAACTGGGACCAGCCTGGAGGAACACTGCCACCAAACAATGATTGAGAATCAAGTGTCTTTCGCCATCCATGTTTGCCCAATCCACCCATTACACTAATCTGACTGGGACAGGAATCTCTAACTATCCTGGCAAGGTTGCAGTTCCTTCCTCATTGTCCTTCTATTATGGCTTTCCAGCCAGGACACTCTCCTTGCCAGTCAAGATGCCAGTCCCCCCCAAAATTCACACTTAGAGGATCTGTACAGAACTTTTTCAAAACCTGGAAGGATCTAATCAATAACATTTTAGAATAATAAAGCACCAACAAAGCAGATTTTCTCCCCTTTTTTATCGTCTCCATTTATCTTTATTCACTTATTAATTCATCTATTTACTTATATTTACTAGCTTTAAGTTTTACTCTGCTGGCCTAGCTCTCTTTCTCAAGGGTAAGAGTAGATTTGTTTTCGATCCTATTTTTGTAAAAATTTAATTATTTGTATGTAATGCTGTGTGATTTCAATAAAATCAATAAAAAAAAAAGATGTCAGTCCCTTCGTAAATGCATTTACAACAGATAGTGGAAGGAACATACTATACTGGGGACATGGAAGTGCTCAGCCCATACATAGCACATAAACAAATGGATCACTGAAAATGTTTTATGTGTTGGTGTTAAAGGCTTGTAAGGGAACATTTAGCCAGAAGCCCAAAAAGTGTTTCCTGCACTCCACTGCAAGTTTATTACAGTTTTGCCTTTTTATATTAGTTTTTATTTCTATATTTTTTCTGACCTTACTTGGAAATTCAGTTTAGTTTTACTTTTCCTTCATTGTGTATTTTTAGTTTTAGTTTAGTTTTTATTTTACAAAGACATTTCTACTTTATTTTTATATATATATTAGTTTCAGTTTTAGTTTTAGTAATTATAGTATGGTTAAAGAGCTACTATGGAGTTTAGTTTTTGTGTCACAATGAGACAGAACTATACTCTTAATGGGTTTGGATATAATATGAATTTAATGTTATTGGAAGCTTGCTACACTACACAACACACTTTACTATTTTTCTTTTGTCTGATAAAAACAAGCATAATCAAAACCAGGTACTGAATATGAACAATTTTACACAATTTTATAATTTTTAAAATATTTTCTTTGTCATTTGTGCTGAACAAATTTGCACTGATTGTTGGCACTTTTTTCTTTTCCTTTTATTGCCCAGAATGGGCCAATTTGTAATGAATTTACTTGAATTTTAAGCTGTGAGGGTTTTTTATTCTAAATGTCTACAACAAACAACGGGGATAGTGAGACTTGAACAGCCCATGTATACGAATGGTAAACCCTTAATGAGCAGATCAATGGCAGGTAATAAGAGTATGGACAGGCACAAAATGACAGAGACAGCATCTGAGATTAAGAACAATTTATACATTATCTAAACCTGTTTATCCAGAGCAGGACCACAGGAACCTGGAGCTTACCCAAGCAGGTTTGGATGCAAGGCTGGAAAATCCCTGGTATGCAATATGTATGATATGGCTGATGTTAAGAACAAAAAGAATATGATATTTCAACTATCTGATTTGAGAGAGAGAGAGAAACATTGAAAAAATGGGGACAGATATTTTAAAGCTTAATTCTGCTACTAGATTATTTTCACAATATCAGGCATTTTGAGCTGTGAATATGAACTAAAAAAGATAAATTAATAAATATAGAATAAATACAAAAACAAATTAGTATGTTTAGCTTTTCACCACTTGGCAGACTCTCTTCCCCCACCTACCTGTAGTTCAGTAGAGACATTGCCAACTCAGAAATTTTACAAGGTTTGTATCGCTTAAATGACCTTTTTAAAGTAAACGTGATTAGTCAGCAATAATATGCTGATCTTGTATAATGACCGTGTCAGTCTCTTGATCAGTGCCATTTTATTTTCAAAAATCGGGAGTGGTCTCCCCTCGACTTTGTCGTGTACTCAGATATGCGGATGGATATTTGAGGAGTAAACCGCAAGATTATATTATGTACATTAAAGAACCATCAACAACAAATCAAATGAAATTAATAATACATTGAACAATTACTATAAAAGTAAAGTTGAATAAATAAAGACTCTGCAGTTGCATGAAAAAAAAATTTAGTATGTGTTCAGGTAAAGTACCACTTTCGGTTAATAGATTTGGCCCAAAAGTTAAGATGTACAGTTTTGGTGTAACAACCATATTCTAAATTTCATCCGTCTATCTAGTTGCATTTTTGAGATATGGTTATACACACACACACATAATTCCAAAAAACGGTATTTTCAGACTTGGGGAGTTCTAAAACGTCAAGATTCATCAAAATGTCGAGGTCGAATTTTTTTCATGATTAGTATACTTTCTCTACACTTTGTATACTTCAAGTGCGAAGTGGCAGGTGAATTACTGTCAACAAAAAGCAGACACCTGAGAAAAAAACTGAAATGTTACTCACTCGTGATTTTTCTGTCCATATGGTAAAGTTTTTGTTGAGCATCGCATTCTGATTTAAGGCGTTTGAATTGCATCTTGATATACAACAAGTGCAAAGAAAGGCAGCACGTAAATCACTTTCTATTCCACACGCTTTATACACGTATTCAGCTTGTTCTGTCACTGCAAATGCTGTGTGAACAGCCGCCCTCCTTCACCAGCCGCCGATCACTGGATGAATACGTGCTGGCGGTTCGTGGTGGATGGCTTTCAGTTTTAAAGTTAAATGTTATAAGGGTTAAAAACTAACAGTGAGTAAATTAAATCAAAAACGAAAACTAAAATTATGTTTAGTAAATTATTATTTAATTTCAGTTAGTCTTTACAGCTTCTTTAATAGTTTAGTTTAGTTTTAGTTTTTCTTTTCAGTTTTGTTAATTATTTTATTTCAGTTTACGAAAATATTTTTTTAATAATAGTTTCAGTTTTGATTTTAGTTTTCGTTAACTATAATAACCTTGCTCTACTGAACTGAAACTGAAGGATTCAACATCCCCAACTCAAGAACTGAACAATAATTGCACTGTTCCAGTGGCTTCTCTTCAGTTTGGATTTGTATGCACTGTATTAATTATTATACTGCAATGTATATTAGGAGTGAAAACTGCATTTTAAATCAAGTTAAAAATATATATCCATTTTGTAACATATTTCTCTTGCCTTAATATATCCGTCATGGTTACTGAATGGGTGTACATACATGTCCAAGTATGGGCTGCACTTCTAAAAAGAACACATTCCCAGGAAGCAAGTGCCGTATGCTGGATATAATGGAACAAGTCTTTACAGAAATCAAACCCTTCAAATTGCATTAAGAATGCTGCAGTTTTACATTTTTAACAATATGAAATTAACAATAAATGTTTCGCAGACTAGTACAATTCAAAACATTTTGCTTGTACTACATTTAGATCCTTGAGTTCAGTTCTGCATGAGCCTCAGGGAGCCATGTCCATCCTAACTGACAGGTAAGTCCATTCATTAAAAAAAATATATTAGAAAAATTACACTTTTGTATTTAAAAAAATGAAAGAAAATACATATACTTGTGAATTCCATCCATCCATTTTCCAACCCATTGAATCCGAACACAGGGTCACGGGAGTCTGCTGGAGCCAATCCCAGCCAACGCAGGGCACAAGGCAGGAACCAATCCTGGGCAGGGTGCCAACCCACCGCAGGACACACACAAACACACCCACAAACCAAGCACACACTAGGGCCAATTTAGAATCTCCAATCCACCTAAACTGCATGTCTTTGGACTGTGGGAGGAAACCGGAGCGCCCGGAGGAAACCCACACAGACACGGGGAGAACATGCAAACTCCACGCAGGGAGGACCCGGGAAGAGAACCCGGGTCTCCTAACTGCGAGGCAGCAGCGCTACTACTGCGCCACTGTGCCGCCCTACTTGTGAATTCACAAATTATAATTTTTTTTGATGGCCAACTGCAATAAAGTTTCATGCCCAGATGTGATTTTCAATGCTGGTAGCAACTCAGCATTATGTTAGGTGTGAGCTTGTGCATATATGCAAAATCATTGATATACTGTAGATCATTACTAATTACCCAGCAGGGAACATTATTTTTCAAAAATTACAGTGTGGATATTAGAATGTGGCTAAATTACTTCCACAACTTTTACTCCAAACAAGACTGGAAAGTACGCTCCCCCAGTCAGGTACAGGTAGTGAAGAACCCCACTTTGGAGGCAACAGAATGCGGCTAACAAGTGGAAGGAACATGGTTTCATTTAGCATTAGCTGCGAAGAAGGTGTTGTGTCAGACTAAATCATAAGTGCTAAGTTTGCTTGCTGTGGATTAAGTGGGCACAAAAAATCTTAAAACAAACTTATATTGAAAGGTGACTGAGGGAGCTCCAAACACGGTCAGGTATTATCTTCAACTCTTTGGTTTGCTATGTGTTTGCATGCTTTGCACCCACTACTGTGTTTCTTCTGCTGTACTAACTTGTGTTAATGTATGCATATGTACTTCATTGTTGTTTGCATGTATTTTTATTTTTGCTTTTGAGTAATTATGTGTTTTATTTTTACATATTTTCTGTTTATAGTTCTGCACTGTGCCTTTAAATTAACTGTGTTCCATGTTCTTTGTGGGTGGAGCCCCAAGAGGCTGAACCACCCTTAAGTTACCATTCCTTGGCCCTCCCACTGGCTACATAGGAAGTCAAAAAGCAGTGGATCGAGACAGTTACTTTAAAATAAGTTTAACAAGAATGCTGTTGGAAAATTGTTAAGGATGAATTTCACACAAACATTCTTCACACAGAGAAGCATAGACACATGAAATAAGTGACCAAGTAGTGTATGATTTAGGACTTTAAGGGTAGGGTAGGACTTCAATGACTTTCAAAACATGACAATGTTATTTTGGGGGAAATAAAGTGAATAGAACTGTCGAGCTTTGTTGGCCTGAATTGTCTGTTCTCAAATAAATTGTTAAAAAAAAAAAAAAAAACTGTAAGAGTTGTAAATCATTTGTTAAAGCAGTTTCCGTAAACATTGTGTTTTCTGTCTTGGATTATCCAGCTCTCTTAATTTTTCCATTCATAGTTATAGTTAAAGAATACTGTACTGATTTTTGGAATTTATTTTGGGATTTAGGATTACCATTTGGCAACCCCTTTATGTGTCTACTCTTTGAGCCTTTCTATGTATTTTTTTAATACATTTTACATTTATAAAGATTCTTTGCCCTGTTAATAGAAAGCCAAGGGTTCATGGTTATCATTTTTCTTGTAGAGCTCATCTATATCTATACTAATAAAAGGCAAAGCCCTCACTCACTCACTCACTGACTCACTGACTGACTGACTGATTCATCACTAATTCTCCAACTTCCCGTGTAGGTAGAAGGCTGAAATTTGGCAGGCTTATTCCTTACAGCTTCCTTACAAAGGTTGGGCAGGTTTCATTTCGAAATTCTACGCGTAATGGTCATAACTGGAAGCTGTTTTTCTCCATTTACTGTAATGGAGATGTGCTTGAAACCCGTGGGGGCGGAGTTTCGTGTGACATCATCACACCTCCCACATAATCACGCAGTACGTAGAAAACCAGGAAGAGGCCCAAAAAGCGCTGAAGAAAACATGCATTATATAATTGAGAAGGCAGCGAAACAATAAGAAGCGAGCGAGTGACATATACAACCATATTCATGAGTTCTGCTACTTCGGAAACAAAGCACAGTGTAAACCTACACTTTAAATTAAGTTCATAGACAGGCTGCCGCTAGCGTTTGTAATTTAGTGCCTGCCCATATAAGGCCGTCCGTCAGCGGCAATCCAATAGCAAACTGCCACGGGTAAATATTCACGGGTGAAGGACTGTGCTTATGCAGAGGAAGATGAGATGGTCAGGGTGGTGTTTGGCACAAACTCAGCGAAACTGCGAGAGAAAGTTTTAAGTGCCGGGACTTAGGTAACATTAGACACAGCCATGGACATAGCACGACATGGCACCAGCACAGCTGGGAAACTTCGATGCATGTACACCGAGCGGCTCACGTGAACTGACGCAGTGCACAGACAAAAAGCAACAGTTCCGAAGAGTGCTGAACAAAAACCGAATTACACAATTGAAAAGGCAGCAAAAAAATATGAGGCGTGTGATACATACAAGCATATTCATAAATGCAGCTACTGCGGAAACAAAGCACACGGTGGAAAAAGTGAATGTCCCGCTAAAGGAAGACAGTGTTAAAAAAAAAAACCCGTGCATGCAGTGTGTCAGGTCTCAGATAAAGAAGAAGACGAGCTGTTTATTGATGCAGTAAGAAACAAATCTTTTTCATAGCTTCTTTAACACACTACGTCTCCGCTGCGATACGCGGGTATATATATATGTATATATATATACCCCGATCTACATACTCGAATAATGAATACTTTATTCGCAATCAATGATTGTTTTGGTAAAGCCATACTCTGTGTATTCATTAGATGAACGGTAAAAAAGTAAGAGCGAGGGGAGGGTGACTTATTGAGGCATACAGGCAAAACCACAATAGCACGCGGGCTCGATGTACGAAAAAATATATCTTTTCAAGTTCTATTTAGTCCATATGTGTCAAACTCAAGGGCCACGGGCCACATCCGGCCCGGCGTGTAATTATATCCGGCCCGCGAGATCATTTTATATACTGTATTATTGTTATTAATGGCCCTCGTATATGAAGCGCTGGTAACACAATAAACTACAGATCCCATAATGCAGCGCTTCAGCTGCCTTGCCGAACACTTACCGCGTTAATCAAGTCTAGCTTGCAAGTTATTGCGAAGCTAGCCCACACGATGCTGAAGAGAAAAGTTGATTCTGAAAATAGAGCCTTTAAAAACCGATGGGAGGCTGAGTATATGTTTAATGACATTGCCGTTAAACCCGTGTGTCTCATTTGTGGAGCTAATGTGGCTGTAATTACAGAATTTAATCTGAGACAGCACTATGAGACAAAACATCAGGGTAACCTGAAAGACCTGAATGCAATGCAGAAGATACAGAAAGCAGAAGAATTAAATAAGAATCTGACACTTCAGCGGACGTTTTTACCCGTGCACAATCACAAAGTGATTTCAAGTGAAGCTACTTTTATGGAAGACACAAATGCACCAGTGCAACTTGCCCCACTTTCCCTGTTGCCAAGTAATGTTGAACCAAGTCTTCACTACGGTGTTCCCAAATACGCACTTTGCTGATAAACTGAGCGCACTGAGTTTGCACGGCACTTTGGTGACTTTGAAGAACAAAAAAAGTCCGTCTACATGCGGCTCGAACCTTGTGCATGTTTGGTAGCACATATCTGTGTAAGAAGCTCTTCTCAGTGATAAAGACTAACAAAACAGCACACAGGAGTCGCCTCACTGATGAGCACCTGCAGTCCATCCTGAGAATCTCCACAACACAGAACCTCACACCAAACATAAACGAACTTGTTGCCAAAAAAAGATGCCAGGCGTCCAGCTCTAAAATGACATATGAGCAAAGACAACTGAATGATTTGATTTGTTATTGCTGAAAGGAACACATTTTATTTATATTTCCAGGTTTTGTTATGCAGCATGTTCATATTTGAATTTGTATAATTTTGACAGGATATATTTTTATGGAGAGCAAAATCTTTTGGGATATTTAAAATCTAAGTTTATTTTTTATATAAAATTACATAAGAGTAAAGAAATTTGAATGTTCTTTTAACGTTTACTTTATTTCTAACTTTTATAATTTAGACAGGATATATTTTTATGGAGAGCAAAATATTATAAGTTGTTTAAGGTTTGAGTTGATTTATTCAGGAATAATATTCCTGTCTGTTTTTACCATTCCTACCAAAGATATTTCTGTCGACTAAATAAAAATTCCTTCTATTTAAAATTGAAATAGAACTTGAACAAATACGATAGTTCATAATATCCACGCAGACTTGCACGTAAGAGCGGGAGTTATCCGTTTTAACAAGCAGCGTATTGCACTGATACGAAATAGCTGTGTGTGTATATATGTAGATATGTATGTATATGTATATATATGTTTATATATATGTGTGTGTATGTGTATATATATATGTATTTGTGTGTATATATGTGTGTTTATGTATGTATGTATGTGTGTATGTATGTGTATATACAGTATGTAGATATATATATGTATGTATATATGTGTGTGTGTATATATATGTGTATATGTATAGATATGTATATATATATGTTTATGTGTGTGTGTGTAAATATATAAATATATATATATATAAATATATATATATATATATATATATATATATGACAGCAACACTCATCACTCACAACAGTGACAAAACAATTACATTGACAATCATGTTACGTTATTTTCAAAATGTTTCCTTTTCTTTTTCATTGCTTCTTTAACACACTACTTCTCCGCTGCGAAGCGCGGGTATTTTGCTAGTCTATATATATAATCTTCATTTGGATCTTGATCTTTGTTTGTCCGCGAATAAATTAGAAGAAGAAGCACTAGATGGCAGTAGAGAGACAGCTAAAACATAGGCATTGCATTAAGAATCTCCTCCAGGCTTATACTACTTAAGACTGTAGTACTCCAGTCACACCTCAAAACACAGACATTCAAACTAAACAAATTGTTGTGCTTTAAATTAACTAAAGAGATCTTCATTTAGATCTTGATCTTTGTTTGTCCGTGAATTCCATGCATGTGTAGACCACCTTCCAGTTTAGTACGTTCTTGTTACTCACGGATGTCAACAATGTGCCGGAATAACGAAAAGGGTGGTGGACAGTGTTACACTGGTTAGCTCCTGAGGCCTGGTTAGAGAATGAGATTGCCGAAGATAAAAGGTACGTGCCTACGTAACATATGAATGAAAGAAAGACAGTGGGTAAAATGAATGACAACGTAACAGCACGTTCCGGAAATTATTATTGTTACGTTGTAGCCGGCGAGTGCTGCGCGTCTCACAGTTGTACCGTGCCTTGCTCACATGTCAGTGAAGTGATCCCTATTTATGCTTTAAAGAGCCTGGATACCTATTTGTCCTCCTTTTATAAACATTGCTCTGTGTATATTGCCTTACTCTTTGGATTGCCACAAAGCAACCTGCGAGATTGGAGAAAGGTTGAGAAGACATTGTGAGAGGAAACGATAGCGTCGTGAAAACAAGACGGACTGTGAACGGACAGAAGCAGAAATGCTCCTACACCACCACATAATTACGATTCGGACAGTGATTCCGAGTAGGCAGTTCCTATCGAATCAATGTCCAAGGGTTTTCTTTTGTAATTTTGTTTCCCTTATAAAAAATCATAATGCTGTGCGACGAAGGGCCCAGTTCACAACTGGCAGCCGCGTTTAAACAGGAAGCTTTTCACAGACAACTTTAACACGCGCAACGTAGTTGGGCGCACATGGCTAGTATTATATATTTATATACATGTATAGCTATTTTGCCATCTCCCCATTTTCACGGTTTCTCTAGCTGAAACCATTAGGTAGCCTTTGGAATCCGGCTGAAGCCAATGTTGCATCTGCTGGACAGACCAGGTAAGATTCTGGCCTGCTCCAAAGCTGTTTCTGGAGATCTCACCATTTTTCTTTGAAGGAAACTCCAATATCATGACATTTTGGTGATATTCTGTTCTAGTGTGGACTATTTAATTATTACAGAATACAGCATTCAGTTAGTATAATATTTCATTATACAATTTTATATTATGACTACATTATCTGCTATGGGGTTCAAAACATTAAAGGTATTTACTGCAAGGATGTATTTTTGTGCTGTTTTTGCTTAACTCTAGTTTGGCTTCTGAATAAAAGGCCTGTCCTACTGATGGTAGTTTGTCTGTCTGAATGCAGGATGTCTGCCCAGAGTGGCACTAACTTCTTGTTACCAACTATCTCTTCAATCCAGCGTACCATTGTCATTCATATAATTTCAATTCTTTTGAACTTAATGCTTTATTAAATTAGTTCATTACCTCATTAAGAATTTGATTTTAAATTGGAAAATCATATTGACAAGTTCCTGCCTACAGAAATTGAAAAGCCCACCTTAAGACTTTTGACAATGAGTCTGGCATGACAGTAAGTTTATTGCGACAGGGATTGCACCGACCCTTGAACAACACATGCACTCTTAAACTGGGGTATTTTTCTTTAGTGACAAAAATGTATCCACACAGTAAGGATAAGAAAAAAATCTTGTTTTACATAAAATCAAATAAAAACATATTCCAGACCTGTATGGGCCTTCCTGAACATGCTAGTTTTATCTCTTACAAACTTTAAATAGAAGATAACCTGCTTTCCCCTTAAATGTCTCACTTGCCTTATTTTCCTTCCTTCTTTCTCCTTCTCTCGCTGTCTCTCCTCTTCTGTGTAGGGTTTTGCCAATCTTAGACCCTGGCTTAATTAGCTGTGACAAGAGGGGAAAAATGTAAAACCCTACTTGGGTGTTCACCTTAAGGGTTCACATACACTTCTGGTATCACTAGAACCATTGGGTCTAAGAAGCCCATGTACTTCTGAACTGGTTTTCCTGGGCTGCCCGACTTCCAATGAGAAATTATTCGCTGCCATCTAGTAGCCCAGAAGAGACAGTTTAGTTTCCAGTTTGCCTGCTCTTATTTTGTTGGGCACCCTAAACTCCAAGCCCTTGAGTGAAAAATTAAAATAGGACTATTGCTTCTGAGAGATTAATTATTCAGAGTCTACATCAACAACAACATTTATTTCTATAGCACATTTTTATACACAGGATGTACCTCAAAGTGCTTTACAAGATGTTAAAGAAATAGTTGCAAGAATAGAAAAAACAAGTTGAATTAGATAAAAATGAATAATCAAAAATAGTATACAACAAATAAATAATGTACACATATTAATATAGATAAATATAGTTCATAAATATAGAATTGTTTTTTTTAGGCAGGCAGTGTGGTGTAGTGGTTAAGGCTTTGGACTTCAAACCCTGAGGTTGTGGGTTCAAATCCCGCTACTGACACTGTGTGACCATGAACAAGTCACTTGATCTGCCTGTGCTCTCACTGGAAAAACTAAAGGGAATGGAACCAATTGTATTATAAATGTTGTAAATTGCTTTGGATAAATGTTTCAAGTCTGATGACAAGGTCAGGTGGATAAAAAAAAAAAGCAAATCTGCAAGGGTTCCAAGGCCAAAAGACCACCCTACCCTCACTGGCCATTTTACCTAAAGTCAATATTTTTTGATTTTTTAGGCATTGTCTTAGAGGATTTGATACAGTGGGTTGCTTTAATTCAGACATCACATACAGCTGTACAGGACTTAGATCAGGTGATGATGGTGCAGAATGGCACGACAGAAGAACTGGAAAAGATCACTGTCTGTTTACATACTTTCATACAGTGCTCTGGAAAGCTACATCCTAGGTTCTAGTCATGTGCTTTGAACAGGTCAGAACTTTACAGTAAAAGAGGCAGTTTATTTAAAAGTTTATTAATCATATAGGACACACAACACCATGCTATCACACATTCTAACAAGGCTGAGCTACCTATCACATTTTAAAACTTTTTTTTTATATGAGGCAGTTATTTTGAAACTTTTAAAACGCTTGAAGTCTGATACTTAGACTTTTGTAACTAATGGAATTTATTTATGTTTGTACTTGAGGCTTGCTTTGCCAACCTCTTTAATAAACAACACTATACAATAAATAGTTAACATCTTTTTAAGTGGGGCAATGCAAAAATCAAAACCAAGAAATTATTTACGTTTCAAATGTTTGTTACAAGCATCCAAGTAGATATTGCATTTAGAGAACCGAGACTGAATGATCCATTTCAGGTGTGCTTAAAATTAAAATAATGTCACATCAATGTTAAATATTAAACTGCGAAGTGAAATATTAATTTGAGGGTTGAAAAATTTTTGAAACATGGCCTCTCCTATTCTTCATCCTAAAATGAACATTAACAATTAAAGACTTATCAGCAATGCCTCTGTCCCATGGACATTTGTGCCAGCAATCCACTAAAGTAAAAGTGTGAACAACTAATAGACATATAAAGCTCAACTGTGTCTGCCTGTCTAAATTCATTTCTGGAAGCCTTTTGCATTTTGAAAATGTTGCATTCCCATAGGGGATACAGAGAATCTTCTGCTACCTTAATCCAAGATATCATAATACAGGGCATAATGTGAGGAGCTGGGAAGTGACTACTGCATCTTTCATAGAACCAGTAAAAACTGGAGTGCGACTGTATAAAATTATTCATGACCTCTAACCATTACGTGTGCACTGCGTCTTGACTTACAAAAATGGGTATATGGAGTTTAATGCCTGTACAAAAAAAGACAACATGATTTGGTAAAACAGACTTCCATATTTGGCTTATGGGATGTAGTACTAGGGTGTTGTACCGTGTTAGCCATTACGAATGTAGAAAATGATATCAAAGGCACAAATAGTAAATGTTTGGATTTTGTGACCACTGATATATTCACTTCTCTCTTTGTATCATATATAGAGACAGACAAATGCACATGAATGGAGAGTTTATATATATACGTATACTACACAACACTGTATATATACAGTGGTTATAAAAAGTATTAATACAACATTGAATCACAGTGAATTTAATTTGTTTATTTTTTTACTATGATCATGGGAAAAATACTCTTTTAATGTCAAACTGAAAGCTGATCTCTGCACAGTGGTCTAAATAAAGTATTTTTCTGTTAATCACAGTGAATAAAGCTAAATTAATTCCATTATAAAGTATAAGAATAAAATTCACTAAGAAGTGAATATAGTTGCTGTAAATAGGTGTCATGGAAACATGGGAGTTAGCAATGCAGCTTCATGGAAAGAAGGTTCAAATCCCATGGCCTGCCGTGTACAGCCTGTACATTTTTCCTGTGTCTGTAAGAGTTTCCCCCCACATCCCTAAAGACACACATGTTAGATAAACTGGAGATTCCAAACTGGCCTCACACAGGTGTATGGATGAGTAGGTCAAGCAATGGACTGGCACCTCCCTTGTGTATGATGTTGTAGGAATGGGTTTTGCTCCCCATGGATTAAACAGATCTGAGAATGTGTTATTATGTTGTGTGTAAAGTAGAAATAAATACATTTCGTACACACAAAATCCCACCCAAAAACAATCCCATTTTGTGAGAGACACTACTGTATTGAATGCTTGATTGTGGACTGATAGAATCTTACTCACACATTTAGTACCACTTCTGCTCCTCATTACTGGTTAGAACAATCAAACCATATCACAGAGGAGCACAATACTGTACATGAACTTGTGTATTTCATGCTTAATTCTATGTAACACTCATATACACAGTGTGCGACACCTGAGCATGGGGAGTGTTTTGTGGTTTTCAGCAAAGGGAAGCACAGAGAAAAGACTAAAGGTATTGCATGGTCACTAACACATGTTCCATTTCCATTCCTAGAATGGAGAAGTCCTTTCCAAACCAAATTAGTCACATGTGACACCTCAAGCCCTGTTCCTTCCAATCCAGAGAGTACTTAAGAAAGAAAGAACTGGAAGTCAGCATTCACTCATGGACCAGCTTCTGAATCCCCAGAAGCCTAAATCCAGTGTCACTGCAGATATTTTTTCCTTGTTTAAAGCTGCTTTTCTTTAGTCCATCAGATGCTTTAATTAAACATGGCATCCTCTGGGACCCCAAATCTTTGTTTCAACCTTGCCCTGTCATTTACAATAGTTAGCTAAACTTCAAAAAGCTTCATTATTTACTACTTTTTCTCTACAAGCTTTAAAACTGAGTTAACACAAACGTAGGAGGAACATGGGCTAGCAAACATGCTTTTGAAACAGAGTGCATGTAGTCCGTTCAAAAGCCTATTGCAATAAGAGCTAAATAACAGTTTTGAAACAATGGATTGTTCAGTGGATAGCGAAGTATATCAACATAAGAAGGTGGATTACAAAGGTGTGTATATCACAGAATTAGGAATGTGAACCCTAGAAATGTTGTGAGCAGTTTGTGTCTGTATTCAAGTGCCATTTTTTTCTTTCTTTTTTGCATTCATGAATGAAGTCATCAAATACATGCTGCCATAGCATCATACTATTTCAGTGTTTTAATAGGCGGCAGAGTTACTCAAATGTATATCAAGTGTTTCCTAGTTTCTTGTATTGGTCACTGTCAGTGAAAGCTTTGAAGAATAATGTGCTCACAACACAGCTTAATCACCAACTCACCATTTAAATAACACTGATGATTAATTCTGTTCACGGAAGTCAGCTGCAGATTTCTCTTACCACATTAGCAAAGGATTTCTAAAGGAAAATAGTTGCACATTATGCTTTATTATCATTGCGAGCTGCATAACTGAGCACAGTTTTCTTAAACTAACATTTTGACCGTCTATAGAGGATGAGATTTAAACTTAAGTTCATGATTATTTTCTCTTATAGTTTTTTTTGCAAAAGTGCATATAAAGCAAGAAATATAAACAAGCATAGGAAAAAAGTGTTGCATGGACTGGGCCATAATTAAGAAGAACAACTTTGAATATAGGAAATTTCACACTGATCTATGTTAGGACCATTATCCTTACTAATTTACATTAAAATTATACATTCCACAAAAAGAAAGCATAAGCACAAGAACAATTTTAGTGGCATTACTTGACAGAAGGGTCAGTGGGCATTTTTTGTTATTGTTTTGTTTAGTGAGTTTTTGTCTAATGAATAAATGGGGTTAGCGGTTGGATGAACCAATTTAATGGCAGGCAACTGCTCTGAAGCAAGTAAACCCCCCAGCCCCTTTGTGACACTCTTACAATGGGTCATTTGGGGCCAGCAGAGGAGTTCGCCTTGCACCCTCCTTCTTGGAAGCAACTCTGTTACCCATTAACAGAAGAGGGAATCCATTTAAACTGTAACCATGCAATTGGGTTATGAATGTGACCTTTCCACCCCCCACTAAAAAAGTGTGCTTTGTGAAACAGCTCTTGACATTATAAACAAGAATTACTGCTGTTAAAGAAAGAGAAGACAATTCAAAACAATCAAGACTGCATGTCCCACAGCTGTTGGGAGTTCCAGGTCTGTGTGACCTCCACATGATATATTAACCCCTCATATGTAATGCAATCCTAAACCAAACTGAACATACAAACCGTAGAGAGCCGAGCAAACCATAACTAATATTTATTTAGGTTTAAAAAGCACACTGCTGATTCACAGCAGGCCAACACTTTAAAAGATGTACTCTGTACAGTGCTAACAGAAATGAAATTGCTATTTATTGCAGCACAGTTCTCAGTTCAACTCACAACCAGAATTAATGAGTGTCATGTCTTACAAATGTCACCTGTCTAATGGGCCTAATTACTTTTCTGCTAGAAAAATGTTCAACAAAGCTTTAATAGCATTTATGTGAAAAATACGAAGACAGATGTCAAGTGAAATTTTAAATATATTGATGTGAAAGGGGGATATTAAACAAATAACACAATAAAAAAAAGTCTTGATCTGGTCATTAGCTACTTTTCTCTATTTGCAAGTTTAACATCCCATGCTAACTGATTAACATGTGCCATGTAAAAGCCATCCGTAAATACAAGAAATTCATCGGCAGCCTTAGCAAAGCATTCTATTTCCCCACTGGGACTCAGTTAATAAAAGGAAAGTTTGTGTTTGCCACGTGGGTCCCAAGTTGGCCTTAAATGAATAAACCATCACAAGAAACCTTTTAGAAAGAAAGAGAGTGGAAAAAAAGAAAAGAATAATTTTGGAAATCTGATACTACCAGGCTGTCCCAAGTCTGGAATAAAGTAATTCTAAACAGGAAGGTCAGCTCTTCTACAACTGAAGCTGCATTGGCACTTTGTAATTCATGTGTATTTTTTCTTATTTGCACCATGGACCAGAGAGATCAATGCAACACCAAAGATGAGAAGTCCTGGAAAATTAACAGGTTTAGGGATGGGTGTTGATGCATAATGCATCCCAGGCCAATTGAGAGTCACCAGTTAAATAAAAATTCAAAAATATTAAAATAAAAAAGTTGTACCATAGTGTATGGAAAAGAGAATCAGAGCTTGTTGGAAAAAAGAAAAGAAAAAAAAATTACAGCTTTTGTGTAGATGTAGATTTTGAACACATGGGTTTTATTTAAGAACCATCTAGAAGAGAAACTTGTTGAACTTGGCTTTTATCTAATTAAGCAAGGCAGACACATCAAATAATCTGTGATGTGTGAGCTTTCCTGTGTTATCCCCTCCTTAACATTCTTTTATATGTTATAGATGAAATGTTTTATTTTTTATTATAACATGACTACAATATTTGTACCCTTTCAACATTTTACCCGTTTTTTTCAAGAATACAAATATCATACCCATACCAGGGTACAGTTGTCATAGCCCCTAAATTTACAGCCTAAATGACCACTTGTACCTTTATTTTTTTGACCACATTGGAAGGTGAAAGGAGCTTAGGGTCTGAGTCTATCCAAGGAATTCAGACAAGCAGTAAGAGAGGCACCTTCCTTGTTTAGGTTGCAAAAAAGTGGGAAGGAAGTAGAGGCATGGAGCAGCAACCCACCTTAAAATTTCTCTTGGAGCAAAACAAACACAGCTAATTGCTTGGAAGAGTGTTAACAGCCAAATACATCAACAAACTGTTCTGCCCAAAATACTTTAAACATTAAATATAAGTACTTAAGCACTTTTTAGTCTGTTATTATTTTGTTTAAATGCATAGAGATTTTTGAATAATTTTAACAATGAACAATATTAAGGATGATTCCAAACTTTGGACACAAACTGTAAATACAATTCCATCAAATCTCAAGTATTAACATCCTTGAAACAATAGAATTATGCACATAATAATGATGTAAATATACATGACAGTCATAAAACAGAACACACAACTTACCTACATCAAAACAACAAACCATGAACCTTTATAATAAATATTAATAATTAATATTTTATTATGAATGCATTTACAGAAATTAAAGTATCAACATACTGCTGTTTATGTATTTCAGTCTGGCACAGCTTACTGGGTAAAATAAGTAATACAAAATAGAAGCTAATAATAAAATTAAAACACACATAAAGGAGCTCTTAGTTGTGAAAAGTTGTAAGCATCCACGGAAAAACAAATGCACAAGATGGCTATGAATTGACATTATAAAGGAAGCAGTAAAACATAAAAATAAAACAAAAAAGAAATATTATTTATGTGATTTCAACTGGTGCAGACATTACCCGCAATGACTACAGTCATGTGCTGAATCAAAAATGTCAGTGTAATATTGTCATGTCAGAGCGAATTTTGCTGCCCAGAAGAATAATGATGTCTGCCCATAGATTATCAGGTTACACTCTTAAAACTAAAGGAGCTAGAGAGGTTCTTCAGAGCGATGGTTCCTGAAAGACCCATCAACATGAAGGTTCCAGAAAGAACCTTTATGTGTTTAGATCTATAACAGGCTCCATATAGTAAATAACCATAAATAGATGGTAATGGATCTGTGAAATGATTTCAAAAGAATTCTCACTGCATACAGTAACACAGGCTTTCTTAATCTGTTACTGTCCGGCTAGGTAGCTCACCATATGTTAAAGATTTCAGGTTTCTTCTACATATTAGGAAGTTTTTAAAAGCACAAAAAACCAACTTCATATGCAAAGAACCCTGCACAGAATGAAATGGTGCTTTGTCAAGCAAAGGTTCAACAAGAAACCACACAACCCAGTAAAGGACCATAAAGTGCCATTACAGAAGCATTATTTTTTAGAGTGTGTGTGGAAATGACATAACTTACCCCACCAAAAATAAACTATTTTTTGCAAATAAGAATCTTGTTTTAGGCAAAGCTAACAGTAATTGGTGAATTTAAGATTGTCAATGCAATTCACTCAGATAAAAATGTGTAACATGATGATGAGGAACTATAGACGATGGATAATATGTATTGTATATTCAGTTTCTGGTATTGGCAGTACAACAAAGGAGCCAGGAAGAGAGAGGCCAGGCCTCTCTTTACTAAAACCAGTTTAAACAATCTAAATGGCAATCACTTTAAATACTGGTCAGCAGCAGGGAAGAATGCAAGCTGCAGCAGGATCAAATATCTGCAGAGTAATTTTTAGAAACACATGTTCTTTTTTTAATATCATTCAATAATGTATCTGTTCACATTTCCTTATACATGGCTTCTGAAAAGAAGGATGACAAAAAAAAAGGAAATAAGAAAATCAAAACACTGGGAAGCTTGAAAGCCATGTAGGAGAGTTTGATTGTTTCCCAATGTGCATTGCCAGCAGGAATGCTTCTTATTCATAACAAGAGACTTTCCTTTCTTGTTCTTCTTTCTTTGTGCATTTAAATAATGAATATGTATCTCTGTCTCCATCAAAGTGTTATTTAAGATAATATTTGAGTGTGTCATGTTCATCCCAAATTATAAGCAGCATCTTTGATAACTCCTCTTTCATTATGAACACTACAGCCAAATCAAATGATTTTTTTTTTTCACACCGTGCAAGCCAAAAACATCTATTCTATAATCCTTTGTTCTTTTCCTTGGCTTATTAGACTTTGTCATCATGCCTGAATGGTAAACATAAAAAAGGTGAAACTGAAAAAGGATATATTTACTTTAACCCAAGTCGTGCTGGTGTCCCAAACATTCTTAGGAATTGGGACGGCTGTTCGAATTCCATTGCATTAGTCTTAAAACACTTTGATTATAAATTACAAGGTCACCAGAAGAATTATTTTAGTAATCAAAAAATATGTCATGAAAATATGCATTACATTAGCTAGCAATAAATCAGGTTTTGGCTCCTGTAACTCGTATACAACCGGCAGAGGTTAAGTATTTTTTATTTAATAACTGTTGCATAAGAGGACAGGAATTTCACTTTATTTTTGCATTCATAATAAAGGTAAACAATACATAATGCAGCAGCATGCTGAAAATGTACCAGAACAACACTATATACAGTAAAAATAAACATATTTTAGGCTAGGATACCATTAAAAAGGGATATGCTATATTATATAATTATTTCTGAAACAGACTGCACAATATGAAGACTATTAAAAAAAAAAAGAAACTATTGTTAGCTACAAGAATTTGATACCAGATATCATATCATATATATGTAAGAAAGTTTCCTTTGATTTTTGAATAATTATAATACCGAAGCAGTTTCACATTTTGGCTTGACATATGAACTGTTAGATGTTGTACTAATGCATTAAAAAGGCAGACATTTACAGGTAGGTGCTACAGCTTGTGAAGATGCTATATTCTCCCTGTTTTGTATAGTTACTCACACTGGTCACATTTAAAATTGTACACTTACTGTAGCTGAACAATGGAGACTATGGCACATACAACTTTGCCAAATAATTTTTAAAATGTTGCCTACATTTTGTAAATGTAAATATCTGCATAACAAAACATAGTTAAAAAACTACTTGTAGTAAAATATAAAGACATCACTTTACAAAACATAGCAATTAATTTCTTGCATTGGCCCAGAGGGATGATTCAGGTGCAGTCTGAATGACTAAAATCTCTCTCAATGGAATCTCATGACATCAGTGTCAATCACAGCACAGCAATGTTTCATTCATTAGAGGAATCCGCCATTCTGTTTCCCCCTCACAAACCATATCATAATGTTCTTATAGAGGCAGCTGGCAGGCTTAGAGAGGCTCACCTGCCACTAATTCCCTAAGTAACTAACAAATTATCAGTGTTTGCCGTCTTCTTGAAGATTATGCCACACATGTACTATACAGGCATATTTCTTCCGAGCGTGTCTGTCCTGTCTTTGTGGCTAAGAGGCAAAGAAAACTTGTTATCTGGACACCTTTGGTTGTCATAAATGCAAGAAGGTAATAGGCCAGTAGAACAGCATGTAAAGTAGGATAAACTGCTTCTTGTTGATTTTAAGTGAGGTTCATCACATTCCTGTGAAGGCTCAAGTTTGACAAGAACATGTGCTTGAATAGTGAGTTCTTCTAGATGTACTCTTGTCTTTTGTTTTGTACTTCCACTAGCCTGACAGAAGGGAGACTCGACAAGCATGTTAAGACACTGACACCAACACAGACGACAAGAACAGGCCATCTTTTTCCCTGTGAGTGAAAAGCATTCAGGATATATCTAATCTATAAACATTTTTTCAATTCTACAACATTCCACACACTGCTTCTACAGATGTATTTTCTGAAGAACTAGATTTTGTCTTATCCCAAAGACATTGCATTATAGTCAGTGCTGCTGCTGCCAAACCACAGTTTCGTGACGGTAATTTTGGCTGCAACTCCAAAAAAAAGTTAAAAAATAAATAAATAAATAAAGATATTCACAATAAGAAGAAAACATTTTAAAACATGGCATGAAACATACCATCTGCAGTAAAGTGTCAGCAGACATCACAATGTTGAGTTTTATACTGTACATGTCTTTACTATTAATGAAGCAAATAAAATAGGGGCATAATTTTGATCTGTGATCTGATGACAATCGGAGGTTGGATGCTTGCAGAATTCTCTTTCAATACCTAAGCACGTCTAATAAAAAAAAGAGCTCTAATAGTAATGTGAGTTTCGAAGTTTTCTAGTTGCAGAGATCTGGAGAGTTTAGCTACCATCGCAATTCAGAACTTAGTACAGACACCTGAACTATTACAAGCCTACCTTGGCTGTCTTTACTCTGTTCCTTGTTTGACCACTTTAACATTTAGTAAAATGAAACTTGTTATAAACAGAAATGTCAGTCTATGGCTGTCATCCACCAGATATATAGATATAAGAAATTACTGTCATACAGATATTAACAATAAGCCTGTGTTTCCAGTTCTATTTTCTTAACTTAAATATATGCAGCCCTAAAATATTGTTTTCCAGGCTAACCAAGAAAAAGAAAATGACATAAAGAAGCTATTTATTGTCCAGGGACAAGAAATAGCAAGGTTAAGTTTTCATAAAATGGGTAGACATTGGCATACAAACAACAGTCTTTTAGCTTTATTGTAAACTTTAAATCAATAAAAATAATGAAAATTCTCAACACATTTTATTTTATGGTCTTACACAAAATAACACCAGAAAAGGCAGCTAGGACAGGACAGGGTTAATTCACTGCCCCATTCTGCAATGAAGATTGTGCCGATTATCAGCAGTGGCTGCATATCACCTCGGATCTTTGAACAAACCGGCTGGCAGGCTGGTCAAAGAGGCCTGACATGGGATGAAGAGGGTTAACTCTGAGGCCTATCCACTCGTTTTCTCTGATGCTTCTGGAGATATTGTCACTGGATGTATCCTCTGCAGAATTCTATTCAACACCTCTGTCTTAAGGTACAAAGCTGCAGGCTGTCGTTGCTTAAGGAAACACAAATATGAAGCTCTCTATCTGTGTGTGAAATTCTCTAAAGGGGTTTAAGTATTTACCCTGAACACTATCAGGCAGTTCCTAAAATTGTGCTTATCCTGTTGAATAAGCACTTCAAACAGAATTGTAAATACCTAACCCTTGAATTTTGGCATACTTCTCAAGTGATATTTTAAAGATTAACATCTCCATAATGTAAAATTCATCAGCACAAAAAAATACACACATACACACACAACACAAAGAATGGACCATTTATTTTACTGACAGAATACCTTAAGATTAAAACCACAAAACACACATTAAAAAGAATAAACCAATGTTGCACTCATAAAATCAGATGATCAATAAGAAATGAGGAAACACTTATCATAACAAATAATATTTCATTGAAATTTACAAAAAAATGTAAAAATTAACAAAAACACCTATTTGATTCAACAATTCAGATTTCAAGGTTGCCAACTGTTTCCAGTATATTCCAGCTCTAGTAGAACAGACATTTCCTTTGCTTTAAGTATATACTCTTATTTTATCATAAGTTGTAAGCTGAAAAAATTAGCCTAGGTGAATAAGAAACAAAATAATCTATTTTTTTAAAAGCAGGGTGAAGTTTTACATTCTTTTCTACCTGAAAAGTGAACATTTTTACAGACACAAATCAATAAATTATTAGAATGAAGTTATGTAATACATTCTTTGAATATTAGATCATAGGAATCAATCTCCCATTTTATATTATTTAATCAGGAATAGAATGGAAACATGAGCAAAAGCAAAAATAAATGACGTTTGTAAAATTCAAAACATAATGCTATATTATAGAATATATTAAATAAAGAAGCCTGTGATGTTGGGATTCAAATTATACTTGCTAAACAGACAGCACCAGATGCTCACGGAAGTAATCAAAGGGTACATTAGTTAACACAGATGCACATCTGGAAGGCTTATAGGATGGATATACCCTACACATAAAAACCTTAACAAGAATAAAACCTTTTAAAATATTTAGGGTTCAGATTGATACACACTCACACACACACATTTTATATATATATATGGTGAGGGAGAACACTACCTTCTCTTGCTACTGTATTTCAGTGTCATATCCTGTGTTGTCACCCAATCCTTTAGTAGACTCGGTGGAATTTAAAGGCACTCTTTGAAGTGAGGGCTCATAGTCTTCCATAAAAATAAATTTTAAAGACTTTAAAATAGAAGGAAATTATATGTACATCTGACACTTGTACAAATTACCAAATATAATCCTTGCCCACTTTAGTTGAGCATTTTTCTTAAATTAATGTAAACTACCTATTTTTCATTAAAGTGAAAGACATTAATCTTTTTCACAAAATAATTTACGATAAAACATATGAAAGAACGATAAAATTTATAATGTTTTACAAACGCATTAAATAAATGGATAGGGATTAATTGGCCCAGAAGACCTTAAAATAATTATATATATACACTGCAATTCTATACTCCGATGAAATTGATACACTTTAATAATTACATTCTTGGCTCTGGCCCACTGAAGTCAATAAAGGTTATTAAGGCCAATTGCTGTCTAAATACATTACTGCTGCAGTAAACTGACAGTGAGGAAAAGAGTATTTCATAGCCAATATGAGAATTCATTCCCCTCTACAGGGAATTTTCACGGCCTGTCTATGTCTGCACGCTGCGACACAAAACCAGCACAGATTTGCTTAACCTTTAGATTTTGATCAGAGCAGCTTACAGCCCAATAACATTCTCATGACCTCTAACACCATCAATAATTTAATCAGTTATCGATACGTAAATCTGAAGGGAGAAGGATTTGGAGAGGGGGACTTGCTAATTGCCACAAGTCAGAAGGCGAGTAAAAGGAAAAAAGAGAGAGACTGGCACTTTCCACAGACTTGTGTGCATAAACTGAACATTTTATTTTCCAAGAACAGAAAACCACAAGAGCTCCATTCTGTCAGAGGAAAACTGGGAGGAAAGACTACCTGAAAATAAAAACCAAACTACATAAATAAAACAAATTTGGGATGTGAATAAAAACTTGGCTTAGGTTGTAATTGAAAGAAAAAAGAAGACCTTTAGTTGATTTCATTGTTGCTAAATTGATACAGTGTTTATTTAACATTTTCTGCATAAGAAAGACTTTCTTTTTGTCAGACTTGCTAAAGCTATTCATTGTTCATAGTTTAAATAAATGTCAGTTTTGTAAGGTTTGCATGATACCAGACCCTGGGAGACAGTTTCTCTATCCGCAGCATCTTAGAACAGCTTCTGCAAGTCTCTCATTCACATCACATGAGATTTCAGCTTTTATGCTGCTCTCTTTTTAGCCCGAAAGCAAAGCTTGTACACCTCCTTTCAAATGGAAACGAAAATTTCAAATTCGCCTGACGGTTGTCTTGATGTTTTTCTTGATAACACCTCAATCTTTTACGCCTTTCTCCCCACCCTTAAACAAAAAATACTAACATTTGAATAACCTTCATTTTGCAGTATATGTTTGCATTTAATAGCTCATCAATTCATAAGGTAATAGTTTTGAAAGAAACAACTATTTGATGTTTTATCAGAATGTCATTCGAATGGAAAGTTGAGAATTTACATCACAACAGAAGCGCACAGAAAGCCTCCACTGGGAGATCAGCTTTAGCAATAAGCACCAGAATTAGAATATACATTGCCTAATAAAAGGTTTAGATTTCACTTGAATTTTTGGGACAATGATCATCATATCAAGATTACATTAAAATGGTTAAAATATGAAAAAGGGAAATGTCTGACATCTTTTTTTTTCCTTACTGCTGTTATATTTAAAGGATTATAATGATGAAAATCTATTTTTCTGTAAAATCTATTATTTTATTTAGTATATTTTCATTTTAAATTGAAATGGCTCATTTACCAATGAAAATATCTATACCAACAAAATAAGAAAAAGAACAGGGAAGCTAAAGTCAAAAGGAAAAAAGAGGGTCTTCAGACGATGAAAAACAGAAACTGAATAACCCGCACAATTTGAAACTGTACCCTGTACAGACAAATTTTATTAAACTAAAAGACACTAACAAAGATTTGCACATCTCTAAAAATAAATTCATGTTGTGTTCAATACAAAATCTTTATTTAAGTTTCTTTTATCATTGTTTAAATTTAAAAATAATGCTTTAAATATACTATATATTTAATTTGTTTTCACAAAACTCATACTGTACGTTGAAAGACAAAAAACAAAATGCTATATACGATGACAGTATCATGCAACATTAATGTACACATACACTATAGTTATTTCAGTCAATCAGCTTTTATAATTAATAAAGAAAGGCTCAATTTTCAAATAAAGAGTATGTTAAAAACACAACTGAACTGAGGCTAATTTCGGTCACTTTCTGCATGCCTGTTTCATCTTTCAGAACACGCAAAATGGTTAACAGTATAATTGGAGTATTTCATTTCAGACTGCATTTTCCTCAGTTGTTTTTAATCTTGAACATTATTACAAAATCATTTGATTTTAAATACTTGAAGACTGATACCCATTGGTCACAATCTTTATTAGCCCCCAACATTTTAAAATATTAAAGGCAGGAAAGAGATGGCATTTTGCTGATCAGTTTACCTTAACACAGATCAATAAGGGGTATGGGTTAAATTAGCAAAATTAATCATTTGTTTTATGTACTTTCAGATTTATGCTAGTGTACTTCACTGGATGAAAAGATGGTGATATAGAGAGGAAGAAACATTTTCAATTGAAGATGGGTGTGTGTGTGTGGAATGAATTGACAACACAAGTTCAAGAAATGGATGGGTGAAAGAAAAAGCTAATTGTGGTGGACAGTTTTTTTAGAACTTTAAAAATGGGACAGGGGTTGCATTTAGAGTCATTTCAACAGATACTTATTTTAGTATTTCTTGATCACACAGACAGGAAGGGCAGACTACTGGTGCTACTGACCTTTTTTCATTGTTTAATTGTTATTGTTTTTTAATTTTTTAACATGCTGAGTTGAACAGAATTAACAATTCTATGTGTTTTTCCACAGCAGTCACACATTCTTCCTTTTAGTTGCTTATCTCTTTCCTTTGAAAGGACTGCATTCTTGGTACACAGTAAATATACAGTTATTTACAAAATCATTTTCATCCATTTCATAGCTCTGAAACTTCAGCAAAGAACTATAAGTGAGTCTATTAGAAAGAAACCACAGATGCACATTTTCAATTCTTTCCATTTAATTTCTTACACTATGTAGTGTAATACAGTTATATATATTGCACCTCTGTGAATGTGTATAAAAATAAATCAATTAATGGCTTTCATGGACTGATTCCTTACTTGTCCTGAAAATGGCTTCAATTTATCAGGGTGTTGACTCTACTCAATACCAAAAGTGTAAGAGGGGAATGTGGGCCAATGCTAGATCGTTTGTGTTTCATAGTTGTTGAAAATTACCTGTTGGCAAATCTCTACTTTAAAAATCTTGTTCCTTCTCATGCCACAGATGTTCAGTAAAACTGTGATCTAGTGACTGGGGTGACCACAGTGCAGCAATTAACTATCAAGATCCTGGAGTCACTTCAGGACTGGCTCGTTGTGGCATGGAGCATTATCCTCCTGAATAGACTCACTCTCACATGGGTACACTGATGAAATGAGGGTAAGTACCTAACTAGTAACAATTACTTAGATATTCTATGATTATCCAATGCAGTTATGTCCCTCTCTGCCCCATTCTGTTGCCAGCACCTGCCTACACTGTCAGCACCATCCTGGATTGCTGTACGTGCACCAACAGAAACTGAAACTGATCACATAAGACATGCATCTTCCACTCCTGCATTGTTCAGCCTTTGGTGTTCTTTGGCACCCTCTAACAGGACCTTCTTTTATTTTGTTGACCAGAGATGTTGGGTCACTGGCTGCCATACCCCAATCTATGGCAAAGTAAGACAAGTTATGCTTTTTGATATGGTATTTTTAGCTTGATGTTTCTACTTAGCTGTTTTCCAACTCTAGCCCATCTGTTACTCAAATCTCGTTTGCCCCCTTTAACACTTCATTAATAGGCCATTTAAGACCGCAGACTATTACTGAATATATGTTTTGGGGTAGTGGCTTATAAATCAATAAATGTGTGACAATGTCATTTATTAAAAAAGAAAAAATACAGACAAACTTCTGGTGTGTGACAACCATTACCATAAATTTGTAGTCTGCTATATTCGCCCACTAAAGTGCGCACACACATCATGTATTTCTACACATATAATGCTATCATTGACTGTGCTGTCAAACAAATGAGAAGGGCAGATATACTTGAAAATGTGTCCATTCCATGTGAGTCGCCATATTTACATGCACATTTACATGCAAAAATATTTCAGACAGCTAATAAGACCTGCACTTATTTTACAATGTATAAACCTTCAAATCAATGTAAACTGTACATGTAATTAAATTTTTCCATATTGATCAATATAAAACATGCATAGACACACATACACACACACACTCACAATACACATGCTTACTGCAATAATTTCATGCATACCAGCAAACATTTAGCAACAATTGCACATCATTGCCTATAAAACCTTAAGTTGGTATTTTTCTGAAGTTGCACATAATTACTCACTGCTAAGAACCCACAACTGTGTCTGAATTGTTACTCAGGGAGAAACCATTTGCTGCTGAAAATAAGCTATCATTCCCTTAAAACACAGGGCCTTACAGCTGTGTATTTGTCAAAGTTTAACAGAGAGATTAACATAAACAGGCTCAAAGTTTTCTGCTTTGAATTAAATGAACAGTTAAGGTGGTTTCTCAGTCTTAGGCATGAGTAGCCGGCCACTCAGACTGACCACATGTAATAAAAATGAACCTCTGAGTGTAGAAGGGTATTCCTTTAACAAACATTGAACAAAAAAAAAAACAGTAATAATAATACTTGAGTATCACCAGTTTGAAAACTGCTTTAATGATGCACATATGTCTCGATTAATATGAAATACAATAAAAAAGTTGACACTTGAATTTTGATACAAGACTGCCCCCTACTGCTCAATCTAGAAACTCTGAACAAAAGGTAAAGCATAATGCAGATGGCTCAAGAGCAGACTTGTTGTGCTAGAAGGAAGAAAAAAAAGAAAAAGAAAACAAACAAAAGAAAACCTACCACTCTAGAGGCTCTGACAGCAAGCGGCACCACTTATCCACACTAAATGCTCAAACCAGCCACTCTCAATTAGTGTTGGTAGCTGTCACCCACATATAAATGGTAACAAATGTTCTGAGCAGGACGGTACTCTATGGCAAAGCTAAAATTGGAGTCGGAAATAACTTATGCCTGCTCAGAACACTGAGGTTCCTAACAGACACTGTTTAGGGGCTTGTTCAAATCAGACAGGCTGCTAACAAGAGCCATATGGTGATCTCAAACCCAGCACAATAAACTGGTCTGGAGGATTCTCCACAAACATACATGTCTATATCAAACATTCTTTGATTTTAGGAGGCTATTGGGACCTGGAGAGTAACGAACTACGGAACTTTAAAGAATAATGTAACCAATTAGCCATATGGGTCAGCGTGGTCGAGTCTCTAGAGTACTGGGCTGTTAATCAGTTCTTACTTACTGTATTCATTTCTATTGCTGACTCACTGTATGGCTGTGAACAAGATATTTAATCTGCCAGGGTTACAAATATACCTAACCATCTATCCATTTTCCAAGTAAGCATCATACAATGATAGATTCCATAGGGAGCTATAGCCTAACCCAGTAACATCATCAGCAAGGCTGGGATTATATCCACAACATATTTCACAAAATGTTATCTATATATTTATTTTGATCCTCCCAGTGAAGCTCTGATGCTCAGAACCTGATGTAATAAAACATCATCAATTCACAACAAGGCCACCACAAAAGCTTGATCTTGGATATCAAGTTCTTACTCTGGAATGCAATATCAGCATTTCACCAGATATAACAAGGTCCAAATGATGGGCAACAAGATCTCCTTTCACTCATCTGTACACTATTCCAGAAGTGACAAGTATGAGATGGGTGTATGGACAGCAGAACCATGCCCTGGTTAATTTTCACCAATTACATTCTGTGCTGTTATATTCTACATAATTCATGGAATGAGATTAATTCGCAGCACCAGAAAATGGGGTGTTGTGAGTGCTGGTCAAGCATGCTGTTAAGAATTTTGCTCTACTATGCATATATGACAATAAATATAAACTATACTGATTATACTACAATACATTTTTATCAATGCAAAGCTTCAGATTATTCAAAGGGCCAATGCTGTTGTCCACTTGCATGTAAAAGGCTAAAATTAATACACAAAAATGCATAATAAAATTTAATGCATAACCTTGGAATTAGAGTACATCAACTGCAAAAAACTTTTTGTGCAGCTAATTCTGAATTAAGCAACTAAAATTAGGGAACATTTAGTGGCGTTTGTGGAAATGACTCAGAAAACTTCACAGACTACTAAAGTGACATGATTATAAGGGCTTATTAATGTCTCAAAATCCTACAACACAATCCTATTTTGTTGGACTGAATTTTTGATGGGTCTTCTGTACCATATTAAATTGTGTCTGTTATAAATATCATGCTCAAGAAGCCAATATAGTAAAATAACATTGATTCTTCTGTTGTTAGGCCTGCTTAGTCCAAAATATGGTTGAAACCTTTAGTGCTCAACGTAGCTCACTCAAATCTACAAATGACAAACCTAAATTAACCAATCAATTAGACGTAATTCAGATGTCCAATAATTATACCAAGTTTCAATGAGATTGAATGATGATTTGTTTCCTTTGTTTTCTGTGTCTTTATGCAAACTAATTCTGTATTTAGTAACTTGTAAAATATATACTTGCATTTTAACTGAGAACTTGTCACAGCATTTAGTGTGCACTCAGTGAAGAACACTCAGTGAAGAACACGATACAAAAATAACCTGAGTCACTAATAACGCAGGCTTAAACCCAAACATGTAGATATCACTCCAAAAGTGGTCAAATTGTGTTCGGTAATGTTTAAAATGTGCAAATCCATTGCAAAAAATCAAAGTTAAAATGTTCACACCTTCACAATACTTTCTAACAGTGTTATTCAAAAAGACTCTTATGATGTGACCATTTTAGTTCTCTGCACTGTCTGGCAGCTGAAGAGAGAATTTTCAACCTATGTTGTACAATGCTTGGACAGTTTTCCTATTGGTCAGAATTAAACTTGTTCAAAATAGATGCATTCCTTTTTAATAACCTTGCACATGTCTATTACTATTAACTAAGGTAAAAGACACAATGTTCTAGCTGTATGGCCTTCATCAGGGGTATCTATACAGTCCAAACAGTGTATCTCTTGCCTTCTTTTCTTTTTTCCTTTACAAAAACCCTGATGCAACCTTCTCTCTTCCTCTGGGTTATAGCTGATGATCCTGCATAACATTTAATGATTACACGATGTACAGTAAGGAAATCAGATTTTCATTGTCCAGGAGTGAAAATACATGTTTTTCTTATAAACTGTGCACTTAAGTTGAATCCAACATGAGAATGATAAAAAAAAAGTGATAATCCAGAATTGACATAATTACCTGAACATTGGTTAAGCTTTTATTGTGAAGCTATTCCATATGTTAAGGTGTAGCAACCAACCTTCAGCAGACAAGACAGTGAAGGGACAAACCAAAACCTGTGGTGAAGAGCTGTATTGTAGAGCAACAACATCTTAAACTTGTGTCATGAAGAGAGTACCCTATGCAGCATCATATGCTTTTAGAAGAAACGTGGGTAAGTGAACCAAACTAGTACTGGGAACTGAATAACAAAAACTAAAACGCAACAGCATTGTTCCTTTGATTTGAAAGGCATTAGTTAAAATTGTAAGCTGTCTGTTTGATGAGTATTGATGAGTAGTGCTTAATTGTAAAAACTTTTAACTATATTTATGTGTGAGCCTGCATGACAATGCAGTGGTTAGTGCTTCTGCTTCATAGATCCTTGGTTTGAAACCTACAACTGTCCGTTGTCTGGGTATTGTTTGCACATTATCCTTGTGTGTGGCTTTTCCTCTGAATTTCCTGAAATAAACCAAAAGACTCAAAGGTTACTTTAATTGCTGATTTGAACTGAGTCCTATGGGAGTGTGAGCAAGGGTGTGTCTCCAAGCCATGACTAGATTTTTTTAAACATAGTGCACAGTACTGATAGGATAGGCTCTAACCCCCCGTGACCCTCAGCTGCATTAAGTGTGTTTAAGGATGTTATATTTGTGTATGTTGTGACGCATGAGTCACTACCCTGCACCCGAGAGAAGACTTGAGTCCAAAGGCTTCAAGAAAACCAACTTTATTCCAGTCAATACAGAAACAATCAGGGTATTTATTCAAATGGGAGCTACCACTTCAATACATACAAACACAGCAAACAAGCAGGGACAGGGCCAGGTCAGTGGCAGGGTTATAATGTTTCCTGAGTCACACATCGGGCAACAGACATGTTACGCGGGGAGGCTGTGAACATGTAGCTGCCTCGGTAGCGCAGAAGACCTGCTATTGCCTTGGCAACAGACAAGCAACCCTCGACAGACACATCAATTGCATTTTCGGCATGCAGAACTGTTGTGGAGGGTCTCAAAAGAGTTAAAAAATTTCACAACATGTGTGTGGAAAATGATATCTCCTTTACTCAATACAAAAATGAGATCGAACATCACCAATACAAATTCCAAGAATGTAATATTGTGAATTCTTCTGAATTTCAAAGTTTGGATTTAAATTGGGCAGTCTCTAGAGATCTTCCATTAACATACATTCTCAGCAGTCCTATGAACCCCCTAAGATTAGCTGGAGGTGGTTGCTGAGGAAAGAAAATCTAGTGTGATCTGCTCAGCCTGAGCTAATGATATTGTTAACAATCAATCATAAGAACAAAAATGTTATCATAGAAAATGGTGTGTGTGTGTGTATAAATGAATAAAACAATTGAAAACACATTGCCAACATTGAATATAATTGTGAGAATATGCGGTATGTTGCTTTATTGTGTATCTTTTGTTGTTATTGTGTTATTATCAAATGTTCTGAGAAGACAAGCAAGGAAGAATTGAGTACATGACAATAAAGTTGACCTCACAAGAAAATAGGAAAAAATGAGATTAAAGATGTACATCATCATATAAAACTTTTGGTTTTCTTTTTATAACATACTAGCAAAATACCCGCGCTTCGCAGCGGCGAAGTACTGCATTAAAGTTTTTATTAAGAAGAAAATTTAACCTTTTTAAACTGAGGGAAAATATGCCAATAATTATTTGTTAAGGATCTCTTTGTATACCATGTTGTCAGTTCGGCCCTCCGGTTGTAACATGACCAAGCTGTGCGCTGAGCTTACTCTTGAGCATGCAACTTACAGTTGGCCATGTGAACAGTAATCTTGTCTCAAATCTCACAGCTTGGATTGCTGCTGTCATAATCAGTTTGAGGTTCATGGTTTGTTTCAATTACGACAGTATTTGCAGGACTTGTGTTGAAGTGACATTCAGCATCTGTCAAGCGTTGTAAGCTTACAACCGGTTTCATCGATAACTTCACATCCAGCTTTTGAGTGTTTAAACATTCATAAACATCAAAGTGTCCACTACTGAAATCGTCACCTGTGAATGTAAGATGTTTAAGAGGCATAGGCGGTTGTCGAAAGGTGTAAAATATTTGGCCATTTCGGTACACTTGAAAGCACCAACCGAACAATTCAGCGGCAGCCATCAACTCACATGCAGAAACATTGGTGAAGGGCTTAAGCATTTCACTCTTCTAGTGCTCCTGTGTAGTATAATTATCTCCTGTACCGTCATCAGTCCACACCTTGAACCTTTCTCAGTCATTCAATACATAAGACACAATGTTCTTCCGGATATCAAGAGTGAGCCTGATATGGCCGTGCAATATGTAACACAGAGAATGGAAAAGGTAGGTGCCATCTCCGGGCATGGAAACCACTCGGTAAGTGACAGTTCTTTGATCGATGGTGATTACCTCGATAGACATGGTAATGGGGGTTGGAATGATGAAGGAAATGGGTACCTGAGTAATGTAAAGTAAGTGTAAAATACCTAAACAATAACTATAATTGTAATAAACAAACAATAAAACAGCGGAGAAGCCGTGGATTAAACAAAAAGGCTGTAGTTATCAGCAGGGAGACGTGAATCCCGTGGCGAAGCAAGGAAGGGAATGTAGAGACTGGAGCGACGGACGGCCTTATATAGGCAGGCAGCCAACAACGTGGGAGGCGCTGGGATGGGGGACCCAACGCCGCCTCACATGGTGACCAAGCTGCAGGCTATGGATGTATATATGTACGTAAGTAGGATTCAGTTAGCGTTGGGAACCCGTGTAGCAAATTTCTTGAAGATGGGCCCATAAGTAACAAAGACTGTTGAAAAGTTCATTATGGCGGCCGACAGTGGCATCATACCACCAAAATAAGTACGTACATTGGTTTCGGTTAGCGCAGGGAAGCCGCCTACCAAATTTCGAGAAGATGGGGCCATAAATAAGAAAGTTCAACATGGCGGACGTTGTTGACCGTTAAGACCGTTACGCGTAGAATTTCGAAATGAAACCTGCTTAACTTTTGTAAGTAAGCTGTAAGGAATGAGCCTGCCAAATTTCAGCCTTCTACCTATACGGGAAGTTGGAGAATTAGTGATGTTGGAAAATGCAATATGGCGGCTGACAGTGGCGTCATACCACTGAAATAAGTATGTACATTGGTTTTGGTTAGCTCAGGGAACCTGCCTACCACATTTCGTGAAGATGGGGCCATGAATAAGAAAGTGCAATATGGCGGACGTTGTTGATTGTTATGACCGTTACGCGTACAATTTCGAAATGAAACCTGCTTAACTTTTGTAAGTAAGCTGTAAGGAATGGGCCTACCAAATTTCAGCCTTCTACCTACACGGGAAGTTGGAGAATTAGTGACGTTTGGAAAATTCAATATGACGGCCGACAGTGGCGTCATACCATCGAAATAAGTATGTACATCGGTTTCGGTTAGCGCAGGGAAATCACCTACCAAATTTCGTGAAGATGGGCTTAGCCTTCTACCTACACGGGAAGTTTGAAAATTGGTGACGTTGGATAGTTCAATATGGCGGCCGACAGTGGTGTCATACCACCGAAATAAGTACATACATCTGTTTCGGTTAGCGCAGGGAAGCCGCCTACCAAATTTCGTGAAGATGGGGCCATAGATAAGAAAGTTCAACATGGTGGACGTTGTCGACCGTTATCGACCGTTATGACCGTTACGTGTAGAATTTCGAAATGAAACCTGCTTAACTTTTGTAAGTAAGCTGTAAGGAATGAGCCTGCCAAATTTCAGCTTTCTACCTACATGGGAAGTTGGAGAATTAGTGATGAGTCAGTCAGTCAGTTAGTCAGTCAGTCAGTCAGTGAGGGCTTTGCCTTTTATTATTATAGACTAGCAAAATACCCGTGCTTCGCAGCGGAGAAGTAGCGTGTTAAAGAAGCAATGAAAAAGAAAAGGAAACATTTTGAAAATAACGTAACATGATTGTCAATGTAATTGTTTTGTCACTGTTGTGAGTGATGAGTGTTGCTGTCATATATATATATGTGACCATATACACACACATATATACACAGTAATCCCTCCTCGATCGCGGGGGTTGCGTTCCAGACCCCCCCGCGATAGGTGAAAATCCGCGAAGTAAAAACCATATGTTTGTATGGTTATTTTTATATATTTTAAGCCCTTATAAACTCTCCCGCACTGTTTATAAATATTTCCCGCACAGTTATACAGCATAATCCCTTTGTATTCTCTTAGATATTAGGTAAGATTCATTGAAATTATGTATATAAACACACTGTTTATATACAGTAAAACCTAAATATTATTTTAAAGATATTGTGTGTCTCCGATATCACATATGTTACAGCCATTACGATAGACAGGCCACCAGCAATAAATACGTACAATGCAAGAAAAATAGTATACAGTAAATGTGTGTACAGTGACACTAAACGTACGTACATGTACTAAGCACTGTAAGAAGAAAATTAATTATGGTTACTCACCAACAATGACACGATGACTTGTCCGATAACAATGAGTTTAATTTTACTGCACAACAAAGGAGAGCGTTACAGCCCTTGTAAAGGAGCCACTTCAGGCGATTGTGTAGCACTGCCGTTGTTCTTCTTCTGGCAGTCTTCAATCCAAATCCCTAAAGCAGATTCCATCCAGACTACTGCCTTATTACATCCACTTACAACTCGTTTTGCACCCTGGTTAAAAGGACGCTGCAGCCGTAGATCTTATATTCCTTTCCTACTTTTTAAATAAAAAGAATCGTAGCCTTCAACAAATCCAAAAC
>JANRMT010062806.1:92095957-92130354 GCA_026402145.1 Polypterus bichir lapradei
GAAAGTCTGCACTTCAACTGCATCTGAGTTGTTTCATTTAAAATTCATTGTGGTAATGTACAGAACCAAAATGAGAAAAAAGTTGTCGCTGCCCAAATATTTATGGACCTAACTGTATATACTAATCTTGTTTGTCAGAGATGCACATTATTGGCCCTAAGGCACTCAGAGTTCAGATTAGGAGTTATTTGGCTTTACTTGGTCTGCAGTCTGCCTCTCAAGTCAAAAACATAAGAGTGATCTTTGACAATGATTCCAACTTTACAGATCATCTGAACAATATTACTAAAGCAGCATTTTATTATTTATATCATAAAGCTAAGGTAGTGAGATATTAATTTTGATTTTTGGATGCTTAATTGCTGGTGTATGCTTCTGTTACAATGGATTATCGCTGTCTTCCTTATACTTGCCTGCCTAAAAGCTTTGCAGAATGTCTGCCAATTATTTAAATGCAGCTATAAGATTGTTGACATTGTCAAATAAAAGTGCATGTCACTCCTGTTCTTAAGAAATTGCTTTCATTGGCTTCCTGTGAGATTTAGAATTAATTTTAAGGTTCTTTTTTTATTTTATAAAGCTCTGCATGGTTTGCCTCCTGATTATATGTGACACTGTAGCCATATATCAGACAAAGAGAGATATTTGATCTAGTGCTCCTTCAGTTAATTTTCAACATAGTTGAGAGATTCCATTTGCTTATTTTGATCCCAAATTATGGAATGCTTGCCACAGTAGTTAAGTAGTTTTAAGTTTAATTTGAAAACATACCTTTTTGTTTGGTATATTGATGATTTTAATTTTTTATAAATACACTTATTAAAAGAGCATTTTTTTCACTTAACTAATTAATTAGTCTGAATTTGTATTAGTAGAACTGTTGCTTCTACTGTTATGACTGTACATACTGTATAGACTGTATTTTAGTATATTTTATGCTTTATCACTGTATTTGTTGTATTTGAACTAATATATGTACTGTTTCTTTAAATGTTTTATATTTCATGGTCTTTGCAGGTGGAGTCCCAGCAGGCAAGGCAAGTCTCACTGCTACTGGACCTCCCTATGGCAATAAAAGCCTGAGAGCTGCAGAGGTCCTGAAGTGTGTTGGAGTCTTATGTAAGTACTGTTTATTTTTCTAATTTTTGGTTTATGGACTTTTGCTATTGTATTTGGTTTACTCTTCAGATTAGTGTTATTTTGGACTTGTTTACCTTGGATTGCCATTTAGGTAACTCCTATTCACTTGGTTGAGTACTATTGTTACTTTTTTATTTCTGTTAAATAACTATTTTTAAACATTTCTTGCTGCCTTTTTGTAGACAAGTTAAAGATTTTATGGTTTTCTTTTTTATTTGAAATTTATAATAATTTTTGAGGCTCTTCACTTATTTTTGAACAGATACTGTAAACCTAGTTCCCTTTATGGGACCTCCCAGGCCGAAACTATGAGGTAGTAGTTGGAGACTGGCAGTATATGAGGTAAGTCTCTTTGCACAAAGAAGGTCCTGTTGGTATGATGAGCCTTGGATGCCTCAACCCTTTCTGTCATGTTTGTGACTGTTAAACACAACATCTACTACTTGTGAAACACCTTGTAATGCAATCATGTATAACAGATGCTGTATAAATAAAGATATTATAAATCATTACGTCATTATTTTAGGCTAAAGCAACCATTATACCTATGCAAATTCTGACCTGCCTGTAGATAATGTATTTTTTTCCTTGCCAAACAAATCTGCAAAACTATAAAAGGCTGGTCTGTTTGTTTTCTTTCACAATAAATAGCTGAAAATGGGTGAAGACCTCTCATTTTGGCCCACTTCACCAATTTCTTTTTTGAAAGGGTAGATTAAGACACAGATTTTTGGGAATGTTGCCAAAATGCCTTAATTTTTTTCCTGCCAATATCAGTCAAAAGGCTCTACTCAGAAAGGAAGATTGAGCTCCATTGAATGAATCATTTTACAGCATGCGTGAAGAAGCAGTATTAAAAAAGATATTGGAGTTTTTAAAAGTCCCAGCAGACAATGAAACAATACGGTCTGTAAAAAGTAAGAAAGACTCTTGGGACTTTAAGATTGGTAAATATATAAAGCAGTTATTGGTAATATATAAAGCATTTATGATAAAAAAAATATAACCAGGGACAAAAACTGCATTGGATTGACCTTACATTATATAGAATGTTTGTGTCAACTGTAATTACTTTCATATAACATCCAAAAGTACAGTGGCTACTATTGCCACAGCAGTGAGTTTCAGAAATTGTTTAATTACATACATTAGGTATTTCCTATGTAATAGAACGTCAAGTGCTATTTCCTTAAAAACTAAAATTGCACCTTTTACAGCATGTTACATTTAAACACATTAAGATTAAACCCACTTCATATCTTAAGAAACTTACCAGAACTTTAGCTGAAGAACCAAGTAAAAAAAAAAAAAAAAAAAAAAAAACTACAAAAAAATAATCAACAATGAATTTGGAGCATATACAGTATCACAAGGTCATTATTGTCGCATGCACGGAGTAATAGTACATACAGGTGCTGGTCAAAAAATTAGAGTATCATTACAAAGTTGATTTATTTCAGTAATTCCATTCAAAAAGTGAAACTTGTATATTAGATTCATTCATTACACACAGACTAATGTATTTCAAATTTTTATTTCTTTTAATTTTGATGATTATAACTGACAACTAATGAAAGTCCCAAATTCAGTATCTCGGAAAATTAGAATATCAATTAAGACCAATGCAAAAAAAGGATTTTTAGAAATGTTGGCCAACTGAAAAGGTATGAACATGAAAAGTATGAGCATGTACACAACTCAATATTTAGTTGGGGCTCCTTTGGCCTGGATTACTGCAGCAATGTGGCGTGGCATGGAGTCGATCAGTCTGTGGCACTGCTCAGGTGTTATGAGAGCCCATGTTGCTCTGATAGTGGCCTTCAGCTCTTCTGAATTGTTGGGTCTGGCGTATTGCATTTTCCTCTTCACAATACCCCATAGATTTTCTATGGGGTTGAGGACAGGCGAGTTTGCTGGCCAATCAAGAACAGGGATACGATGGTCCTTAAACCAGGTACTGGTAGCTTTGGCACGTTGTGCAGGTGCGAGGTCCTGTTGGAAAATGAAATCTGCATCTCCATAAAGTTCGTCAGCAGCAGGAACCATGAAGTCCTCTAAAACTTCCTGGTAGACGGCTGCGTTGACCTTGGACCTCAGAAAACACAATGGACCAACACCAGCAGATGACATGGCACCCCAAACCATCACTGACTGTGGAAACTTTACACTGGACCTCAAGCAACGTGGATTCTGTGCCTCTTCTCTCTTCCTCCAGACTCTGGGACCTTGATTTCCAAAGGAAATGCAAAATTTAATTTCATCAGAGAACATAACTTTGGACCACTCAGCAGCAGTCCAGTCCTTTTTGTCTTTAGCCCAGGCGAGACGCTTCTGACACTCTCTTGTTCAAGAGTGGCTTGACAAAAGAAATGCGACAGCTAAAACCCATGTCTTGCATATGTCTGTGCGTGGTGGTTCTTGAAGCACTGACTCCAACTGCAGTCCACTCTTTGTGAATCTCCCCCACAGTTTTGAATGGGTTTTGTTTCACAATCCTCTCCAGGGTGCGGTTATCCCTATTGCTTGTACACTTTCTTCTACCACATCTTGTCCCTCCCTTCGCCTCTCTATTAATGTGCTTGGACACAGAGCTCTGTGAACAGCCAGCATCTTTAGCAATGACCTTTTGTGTCTTGCCCTCCTTGTGCAAGGTGTCAATGGTCGTCTTTTGGACAACTGTCAAGTCAGCAGTCTTCCCCATGATTGTGTAGCCTACAGAACTAGACTGAAAGACCATTTAAAGGCTTTTGCAGGTGTTTTGAATTAATTAGCTGATTAGAGTGTGTCACCAGGTGTCTTCAATATTGAACCTTTTCACAATATTCTAATTTTCCGAGATACTGAATTTGGGACTTTCATTAGTTGTCAGTTATAATCATCAAAATTAAAATAAATAAACATTTGAAATACATCAGTCTGTGTGTAATGAATAAATCTAAAATACAAGTTTCACTTTTTGAATGGAATTACTGAAATAAATCAACTTTGTCATGATATTCTAATTTTATGACCAGCACCTGTATATTAGCAAATTATTATATTTACATACACTCACTGAATAAATTATACAGAGCATTATACTAATACTGGGAACTTCAGAAATCATATAGTCCCAGACATATGATGAGACTCTAATGCCTAGACAGAGTTTACTTTTGGTACACGAGAACACAGACACCAGCTGTGCTACAAGACCAAAGGGCAAAGATTGATATTAAAATAAAGCTTTCACCTAGCTGCACATAGCTGTAAACATTGATTTACACAAGTTTACTGGGTTCCTAGTTAATAACACAAAGACAGAGGGAAAGAACAGTTATTGTGGGACTTTGTTTATGCATGTTAAAAATCCGTATGCACGGCCCTGTAAAAGTATGCAAATGAATGCCAAAATGAAAGACTTTTCTTCAGCACTGTTTTGTGACATTTAAGAATAATAGATACCATATCGTTCAGCAGTATTGGTAGTGGATGACGAAACACCACTTGGTGAAGTGGGCTTTAATGAAAAACATCAAATCTTCAGACCCAGACTTCACTAACATCTTAGTATGAAATAAGTACAGGAAGGAAAAGAGAATCACAATTATAGGTAAACACAAGGATGAGGATTAAATGAGGCATAAGCAGAGGTTTGAAGTTTAACTGGAGTGATTTTGAGAAAAATGTGAAAAAAATAATTGCTAAATACGTGTGGTATAATTATCCACTTAGTGTACACAGAAAAATCTAAAGATTTTCAGATAGAAATAACAACAAAATCTTAAAGCAGAGTAAACTTCATGGGATAAGAACTAAACACAAACATAAAGTTCACTATGTTAAGATTAAACAAATACTTTTTTTTTTAATCATCTTACACAGCAGAAGCCACACAATAGTCTTTCTACCCTTAGTACAGTATAACTTGCTTAGATTTTAAGGTAATCAAATATTTTCACCATTACAGGGTATTCTAACAAATGAAAAGTAAAATTTTAAATACATTATATAATATCAGGAGTAGACTGATTGACTTGTATCTTTTAATTTTTTTTTTCAGCCATTCCTGACCATTTCATGACTAAGTATGCAACTAGTTATTTTTACCCTAAGGAATCCAAATGTGACTTTTTTTGTCCATTAAATGTTGTGGTAAAGTGAGGTCCACAGCTAATTGGCATCTTTTTAAATAAATAATTGCCAGACTCGTGTCTTGGTAGGAGGGGCGTGATAGTGTAGCAAGAGCAGTTCCCAGATGGCCCTACACTAAGTGTATAGGTGTGGGATCATCTGTGACCCTAATTGACGCTGAGTGCTGCTAATCATCACAGCTTTGCCAAGTCCCCATTTTAAAAGGGGAAGCATGAGTGCGAGAGGGAAAAAAGGAAAAAAAAATAAGCAGAGAGAGGCAGAGAAGGAGAGTGCAGCACACTGGGGTCGAGAGAGAGAAAACAAGCCAGTCTGCTAGAGTGAGAAAAGGCAGCGAGGTCAGTGGTCCTGCAATGAGCCGAAGGATTGGCGTTATAGGGATGGATCATCCCCACTGAATGTGTAGGGGAGTGGGTATGATCAAGGTGGCGTCCTCTCCAGGGATCTGAGGTATGCTGAAGTGAGAGGACCACTGACCCAGAGCGGTCTGGCAATGCAGCTCGAAATAGCCAAGTCAGGGTGGAGAAGACCGCAGCTGTTGAAGTCTCCGCAAGCTGATCAAGCAATGGGTGAGCTGGGGAGACTAGAAGGATATTTTGCTTGGCTCATTCAGGAGTGGAAGCAACACACTGACCCAATGACAGTGATGACTTTTATTCTTATTTTAAGCCTTGTTTTTAAATCACATGGATTTTCATTTTTATGGATTATTTATTTATTGAGGAAGCACTGCACTATTTTGTTTGGACACTTGGATGGATTGTTTTAATAAAAGCACTAGGTACTTTGCACCTTTCTCTTGCTTCATGTGGTGTCCTCATTTGTACAGCTCATCCCGGTCATGACTATTGATGGTTTCGGATTCAAGAGGCTCCCAAACGAGAAAAGAAAGCATGGAACCAGACCCGCACTGTCAAAGATGTTGAACATTTTTGTGTCTTGCAGTGACACCATGTTTGCTTTGTTATGGGTGCTGGTATTTGTATAAGCATGCTTCAACTGAGATCTTAACCAGAGACTTTTGGGTATGCACTGCTTCTTATATCATCAAAAGTTGACCTGTCTACTTAAGCACTGTCAGAAATTTGGATAAAATTCTGTGTGATCACAAACTACTTTTGAGACTGTAATTCCTGGTGTACCAGACTCTAGTTTTGACTAAAGACTTTGAATTTTGCTTGGTGATTTGGCATGAAGAAAGACGATGGATAGCTTTAGGTCCTGAACTTGCCACATTATTTTGAATATGTCTCATTCTCCTCGTCCTGACTCTTGAAACCCTTACTGTCTCTTTGACTCGGTCAGGGATAGCATATATTTCATGTGCGGTTTACCAAAATGGAGCATAAACTTTGGAACAGACACAAAGCACATGCACGTGAAAATATCAAAATTATTGAGATCCAAAAACAAAGTTTAGATATAAAATTTACTTTAAAGCAAAACCTGTGTAGCACATTTGCCCAAAATTTCTATTGGCTAGTCAGTTGCATCCATCCGTCAGCTTATATCTACATGTCGAATTCAGGGGTGCATGGAACAGCTTTACACAGGACTGTTTCCTTTAATGAAGTATCTGCTCATTTTTATAATTCCTGCATATGTGGGCAATTAGTCATCACAAACACAGATAATATATTAGCAATAAGAATTATATTAATAATAAAAAGTATTTACATTTTTACCCACAAAGCATACCATTGGCAACACAGACACAGCAAAATAAGATTAAACGCTAAAATAGCAACAGGGTGGCAAATCTAGGCGTTGAATGTATTAAAAAAGGCTGATTAAATTCAACATAGAAGTATCTCTTTAAAGGATTTCATTAGAGAACTACTGCATTGAGATTGTCTTTATACTGCCACTCGGTGGTCCTTTCTTCTTCACTAATGTGACAAATGCTCAAACTTTTTAGAGAAACATGAAATGCAAAAAGAAAAAAAAAAAAGAAACTATGTGAATATGGTCCAGTGGCTACACCTCAAGTACATACAGCATTTTTGCCAAAGAGTCTTAAACACTGATATTGCGATAAGTAATTTAATGTCGCTGTTGACATTCTGAGATTGTCAAAACTGTTATTTTGCATTGAAATCTTCCATATGTTATTCACTCCAGTCCACGCTCCTCTGCCACCTCCTGAGAGATCTACATACAGATCCAACAGCGATGATGGCACTGTAGCAATGCTGTAGGATTGGGGGGGGATCATGGTTCTTCCTTCCTAGATGATACCTATGCCTCTACACATTTTGATCACTCATCCTGCCACAATAATGTCTAATGAGCTTAGTGCCCGCCCCCCCCCCCCCCCAAAATAAATACAAGATATATAAAATCTATTACATACAGATTTTCACTTTAATGAAAATATTATAAATATGTTGTATTTTGCAGCATTGTCAATAATGTATTGAGCAAACAGCATAAATCCCTAACCAGTTACAGGGATGAGTATCTTGACGCACACGTTTCATACATTTCATTATTGTTTCTTGTTGAATGCTGTCAGGGAGCACATCTTGTTTCTTTTAAAAACAAAATTTTGTTTTGATACTTCAACTCCTTTCCATTCTGAAACTAAAATCAGTGATAACCTGGTCCAAATGTCTTAATTGCCCATTTTTTTACTGAGCTATAGTGGACATGTTTTCTACTTGGAGATGAAGGCAGGGAGGACCAGCATAAGATCAGTTTGTTGTTGTTTAGACACTATAAGTCATCAAATGGTCCCTGAATGAAGAAGTACTGACCATCATTAGAAATAGATACAATTGTAATCAATTGTGTAGGGAGGACAAAGAATGTTTTTAGTGATACTTGGGGGTAAGAGATGAGATTCTTGGGATTCAAAATCCTAAAAAAAATATCAGAGACCAAAAAATAAGATATTTAAAAAAATCTGTTATATATGTGAGAAGTAAAGGCAGTCACAACTTATATGTGTATAAAAAATTCTAGTTAACAAAATAACAAAGTAACAAAATAAAACTTACAATTAAAATACAGTAACAGTAACATAGAACATAACAAAAATATACACTTTTAATTGTTTACTGGTCACTTTGACATACTGTATGTTCACAAAATTGTCATTTAGATAACACTAATGAATTAATTGCTACAGAGGTATGCAGGACCCTTATAAACCTAAGACAACTTTCAGTTAAATGCAAGCCAGAAATACTCTACAATACTGGTTAAAGAGCTAACTTATGAAAAATAATGTAGCCTTCTGCCCATTAGATGCTTTCTTCTTTTTCATGAAAGTGTAGTCAAAGCAGTTTAATGATCAACTATTTGTCACCAGCATGCCTTCCTGCTTAATCAGAGTATTACGTAAGAAAGGGAGTGAATCAATAAACACTTGATAGCTTATTTCTCATCTGGCCAATTGTTCTCCCTGCAGCATTAAAATCACACTTGTCCCTGAGGCTGCTATCTGGAATGAAAAGAATACAGGAGGCCAGCCTTGTCAACAAAGCACAATAAGAATACACTGCTTAGCAGTTTTTGCTGATGCAATATTATTATAGTAGTTTACATTGGTTTTACACTGGAAAAATAATGGCTTGATTTTTAACATATGTAAACCCCAGCAAACCTCCATAAAATGTATTGTGAAAGGTGCTATATAACTCAATGATAAAATAATGTTCTCATTTTGTAAAGAACAATTTTAGCCTCCATTTATATATATATATATATATATATATATATATAGTAGTTTTTAGGACAGACTTTGTGTCTGTAGTAGCATAAAATGAAATAAAGTTTTCATTTGTGTGCTTTTAAGAACCTCTGAGTTTTTGTTAGTTCTATGTTTTTGACCTTCACTCTACCTTTTCTGACCTAAGGCTTTTGTCCTTCATTTTGTTTTTGATATTTGTTACTCTTTATTTTGTCTGTCCTGTACACCATGAGTCAGTCTGTTCCTTTTGCCTTTTGTCATCTCGTGGTTCTTCCCTCTCAATTTTTGTATTGTGAATACATCATTTATATCAATGCGTGCAGAACAGAATATCCAAAAGCTTGAAAACTCGTAGTACAGCATGCTGACATTTCATATAAGTGACTCAATATGTCATAAGACCTACATATGTCATGAGACCTAAACAGAACAGAGTGACAAACATATATAAACATATGAGACATATGTGACAATTTAATTCTTGGAACGGCATGTAGTCACCCACGCTACTGAAACATTGGAGTGGCTTATGGTAAGAATGCTATGAAAAAATAGTGTCTTTGAATGGCATAAAAAGTTCAAGGAAGGGTCCAAAGATGTGAACAATGATGCTAGTAGTGGATCATCCATTATGACAATGCTACAAGCTATGATGAACTCAGTGGTCGTGACTTCCTAGCTAAGAAATCACTTACCAATTTGGATTTTTACCTCGTTTCACCTGATTTTGTCCTTTGTGATTTCTGGCTTGTTCCAAAAATACAAATCGCCATGAAAGGACAAAGATTTCAGACATTTCTAACATTCAGCATAATGTGTTAGGGGAACTCAAGGGTTTTCCAGAAACAAGAGTTCTAGGTGTTTTTCCAGCAATCGCAACATTGTCTAACTAAATCCATAACTGCAGAGAGAGATTACTTTGAAGGTGACAGGAGCCACTAGTGTACAGATATGCTCACATGTTTACTACAGGTTCATTCCAGGACTTGAAGTGTTACACCATGTTATAACAATTTCTTCCCACTTGGCAGAAATGGCTTCTACTTCCTGATTACCATCTTCCAGCTTCCTCCAGAAGCATTTCTCTTTTAAAACAGGAACAAAACCTTAGAATATAAACTAAAGTGTGTTTTCATGGCATAAATGTTTCTACAGAGCAGTCTAAAATTGTTTTCAGAATAAAAGTTGCTATATAATTATTTTATAGAAAAGCCCTGTCAACTGAGCACAGCTGGTAAATCAAAGCAGATCCATGTGTTAAAATACATTGGTCGCATAAATCCATTCCTTTCATCAGGAAAGTATGCTGTGCCAGCAAAATTGGCCCTAGGCTGAAGCCAGGACTGGGTGAGCTGCCACTTCATTTTATGGATGCACTAACAGCCAGTTGTCAACATCAGTGTACAATAAGTTACAGTACTAACCCATTCTACTTGATACTGTGCACCAGCACACCTTGAGTATCACAAGCCCCCATGATTCAGTATGTTAATGGAGTTTGACTTCATGGGCTGAGGTCCTTTCAGTTTCAATGCCAGATGATTATTATACTCCTCGGGAAAAATAAAAAATAGGCAAAAATAACCTGCTTAGCCATTTCTCTTTCATGAATTTTTGCAAAATTATTCATGTGACATTTATTCATAATGACATTTGAAAAAATACTAAACCATTAATCAGTTACACCTTCAGCTTTTGATTTAACCCTGGCCAAAGCCCTTCCTATTTCCTGTGCTCATTCACATATTAAGCAATGAAAAAACTGAAGGTAAAACAACCATGAATGAAACTATTAGGTCTCCTTGCACACTTGTGTTCACATCTACACTAGATCAATGTGGCAGACATGCTTACAAAGTATCCACAATAAATATACATTAAGTAAAAAAAAACACTGCAATAATTCTGGTAAGCCTAATTTATTCCATAAATGCTTAATACAACCTTACAGGAAAGACATACCCCTTTAAAGGCTGCCACTTTGTAAAGGATGCTAAGATTGAAAAAAAAAAGTATGTCAGTCAATCATTGGGCAAATATCCATATACAGTGCATCCGAAAAGTATTCACAGCGCATCACTTTTTCCACATTTTGTTATGTTACAGCCTTATTCCAAAATGAATTAAATTCATTTTTTTCCTCAGAATTGTACACACAACACCCCATAATGACAACGTGAAAAAAGTTTACTTGAGGTTTTTGCAAATTTATTAAAAACTAGCAAAATATCCACGCTTCGCAGCGGAGAAGTAGTGTGTTAAATAAGTTATGAAAAAGAAAAGGAAACATTTTAAAAATAAAGTAACATGATTGTCAATGTAATTGTTTTGTGACTGTTATCAGTGTTGCTGTCATCAAGGATTTGATTATCATTATTTCTTTCTATCATTATTTCTTTCAATCAGGCTTGTATTTGGAGGATGTGTTGTGTTCAAGTTACATTCCGTGTTTGTCTAGTCTATCCCTGAACATCTCATCTTCGTTGTCAACCGTTGTAAAGATAACAGGTTTCATTCATCGAAGTGATCACTACCCAAATCGGTACTCGTGAATCTAAGATGTTTAACAGGCATTCCCGGTATTAAGTTGTGGATTTGCCTGCAGCGTGCCTATGAACATAATTTAAACAAAAGCTTTACACCTTGCTTTCATATTGATATGTCTACAAAGGCTTGTTCAGCATCAGAGGGTTGTTTCTTTCCTACTGCATCAATAAGCAGCTAATCTTCCTCTTTATCTGAGACTTCACACACTGCATGCACGGGTTTACCTTTCCCAGTCCTGCAAAGTCAGTTCACGTGAGCCGCTCGGAGTACATGCATCGAAGGTTCTCAGCTGTGCTTGTGCTATCTCATGCAATGTTGCGATGTCCACGGCTTTATTTAATGTTAGCTCAGACCCGGCACTTAAAAGTTTCTCTCGCACTTTTGCTGAGTTTGTGCCAAACACTATTCTATCCATGACCATCTCATCTTCGTTTTCATAAGCACAGTCCTTCACCAGCAATTTTAACTCCGTTACAAAGTGATGAAAAGTCTCGTTTATACCCTGCGTCTTCTCATTATAAACTTCTATCTCGCGAATATCGTATTCGTCGTAGGCATGACAAACGCCAGTGGCAGCCTGTCTATGAACTTAATTTAAACTTAAGGTTTGCACCGTGCTTTGTTTCCGCAGTAGCTGAACTTATGAATATGCTTGTATGCGTCACTCGCTTCATATTCTTTTGCTGCCTTCTCAATTGTGTAATGCGTTTTTTGTTTAGCGCTCTTTGGAGCTCTTGCTTGTTCTCTGCGTACTGCGTTCACAGTCAGTTCACGTGAGCCGCTCAGAGTACATGCAACGAAGGTTCTCAGCTGTGCTTGTGCGCTCTCGTGCGATCTTGCGATGTCCACGGCTTTATTTAAGGTTAGCTAAGACCCGGCACTTAAAAGTTTCTCTCACACTTTCGCTGAGTTTGTGCCAAACACTAGTCTATCCCTGACCATCTCATCTCTGTTTGCATAAGCACAGTCCTTCACCTGCGAATATTTAACGGCAGTGTGTCTATTGGATTGCTGCTGACGGACGGCCTTATATGGGCAGGCACTCTATTACGTGGGAGGCATGATGATGGGGGACGCAATTCCGCCTCTCATGGCGACCGAACTGCAGGCTATGGCCGTATATGTGTATGTAAGTAGGTTCCAGTTATGACCGTTACGCATAGAATTTCGAAACAAAACCTGCTTAACTTTTGTATTAAGCTGTATGGAATGAGCCTGCCAAATTTCAGCCTTCTACCTACACGGGAGGTTGGTGAATTAGTGAAGAGTGAGTGAGTCAGTCAGTCAGTGAGGGCTTTGCCTTTTATTAGTATAGATAAAAAAACTGAGAAATCACATGTACATAACCTTTGGCAGCAGTTACAGCCTCAAGTCATTTTGAATATGATGCCACAGGCTTGGCACACCTATTCTTGGCCAGTTCCTCTTTGCAGCACCTCTCAAGCTCCATCAGGTTGGATGGGAAGCGTCAGTGCACAGCCATTTTAAGATCTCTCCAGAGATGTTCAATCGGATTCAAGTCTGGGCTCTGGCTGGGCCACTCAAGGACATTCACAGAGTTGTCCTGAAGCCACTCCTTTGATATCTTGGCTGTGTGCTTTGGGTCGTTGTCCTGCTGAAAGATAAACCGTCACCCCAGTCTGAAGTCAAGAGCGCTCTGGAGCAGGTTTTCATTCAGGATGTCTATGTACATTGCTGCAGTCATCTTTCCCTTTATCCTGACTAGTTTCCCAGTTCCTGCCGCTGAAAAACATCCCTACAACATGATGCTACCACCACCATGCTTCACTGTAGGGATGGTATTGGCCTGGTGATGAGCGGTGCCTGGTTTCCTCCAAACCTGGCATTCACACCAAAGAGTTCAATCTTTGTCTTATCAGACCAGAGAATTTTGTTTCTCATGGTCTGAGAGTCCTTCAGGTGCCTTTTGGCAAACTCCAGGCGGGCTGCCATGTGCCTTTTACTAAGGAGTGGCTTACGTCTGGCCACTGTACCATACAGGCCTGATTGGTGGATTGCTGCAGAGATGGTTGTCCTTCTGGAAGGTTCTCCTCTCTCCACAGATGACCTCTGGAGCTCTGACAGAGTGACCATCGGGTTCTTGGTCACCTCCCTGACTAAGGCCCTTCTCCCCTGATAGCTCAGTTTAGATGGCCGGCCAGCTCTAGGAAGAATCCTGATGGTTTCGAATTTCTTCCACTTACGGATGATGGAGGCTACTGTGCTCATTGGGACCTTCAAAACAGCAGAGATTTTTCTGTAACCTTCCCCAGATTTGTGCCTCGAGACAATCCTGTCTCAGAGGTCTACAGACAATTCCTTTGACTTCATGCTTGGTTTGTGCTCTGACATGAACTGTCAACTGTGGGATCTTATATAGACAGGTGTGTGCCTTTCCAAATCATGTACAATCAACTGAATTTACCCCAGGTGGACTCCAATTAAGCTGCAGAAACATCTCAAGGATGATCAGGAGAAACAGGATGCACCTGAGCTCAATTTTGAGCTTCATGGCAAAGGCTGTGAATACTTATGTACATGTGATTTCTCAGTTTTTTTATTTTTAATAAAATTTGCAAAAACCTAAAGTAAACCTTTTTCACGTTGTCGTTATGGGGTGTTGTGTGTAGAATTCTAAGGAAAAAAATTAATTTAATCCATTTTGGAATAAGGCTGTAACATAACAAAATGTGGAAAAAGTGATGCGCTGTGAATACTCTCCAGATGCACTGTACAAAGATAGCCAACTCAGACTAGGCTGGCTTAGTCCCCAAAAAACTGACAGCAGATGTTTAAACTGTCCGAGGATCACCATTGTGATGGTGACCGATCAGTTGCCCTTCAGACACTATGTTGCTATGGTCTCTCAGTCTTGGAGATTCACTCCATACAATATCCACAAGATCAGACCATATCTGGCCAAGTATGCTGCACAACTCATGGTCCACACTTTGGACTTGCCACATGCAGACAACTACAAATCTCTACTGGCATAAACACCAAGGTGTTGCAGATAATTCAAAATGCAGCAACATGTATGGTATTCAACCAGCAGAGATAGGCACATGACACTCCTCGTTTCAGATCACTACATTGGCTCCCTGTAGAGGTACATATTAAGTTCAAATGCTCGATGCTTGGACTCAGAGCAGTCAATGAGTCAGCACCTATGCAGATGGAGTCAATTGTGAGGTCCTATAACCCTTGTCGTCCACTCACATCTGCCGATGAACAGTGTCTGGTGATGCCACTTCTGCAAAATATTAATCAAGACTCCTCGCATGTAGCTCCTGGCTGGTGTGAGCTGGCAAACTACTTTTGAAATTTTGACTCCCTCATTGTGTTTAAGAAGCGTTCAAGGACTGTTTGGTGAATCTCTGTCTAACTGATGTTAGCCGTTACCATATTCTTGGAAGTGTAATTAACTTGCATTTTTTTCTAAGCTCTTCACTTGTGGTGATACATTTTGTAAGCTTTCCTCTTAACATTTGTTCCCAAACAGTCCCCCAGACTGAGCTTTATTCAGTTATGTTGACCTCTTTTGTAAGTTGCTTTAGGTAATAGCATCTGCTAAGCAAATAAATATAAATTAGATAATAATAAATAAACCCCATGAAAACACAAGAATAGCATGTACCCTAGCTACAGACTGAAATGGCCTGCCCAGCTCTCCCAATTCTGTGACCCTTTCGACAGTATATGAGCTGCAAACGTCAATGAGGTACAGAATGAAAAAAGAGAACTAGCATATTTGCAGGATTTTCTTTAAATAAAAACAATGAAAACACATTTCACTCTTAGATAATGATTGTCTTATTTTGTCAGGTTTATTTTTCATCTTTATTATGGGCTGGATCCTCAAGTGACTCTGAAATCTATGAATGACTGATAGGGCCGACTGTGTAAAATCACAGTGAGCTGTGCACATCTACAGCCTCAGATCTTGTTTTCCCCATTATGTGTAATATTTATTTCTAGCTTTGAAGTGTTAATGCAAGTCTCTTGTGAATATTCAGCTCCACAAGGTGTATGTGACTACCTTTGTTATAAAATAGAAAAACAAAGAGAAGACAAGCAAATTAAAAAAAGCATGCTTCTCAATTCTTGTTACAGTAGAAACAGTATGCATATTGTGCCCTTGTTTATTTAGCACACAGGCACAATTAAAAATATCTTGGCATCAAGAGAAAGACATCAGACATATATGTGGTAACCACAGCGTTAAGACAACTTAACAGTTTTGACAGCCTGACCAATAATTTGCATATTGGATATGCACATATATTTCTTTAAATGTTTACAAACTACTCTATATCTTAACATACACTTTTGATGGTAAATTATTTATTTTTGTGTAACTACGGTAGCATACAGTACATTGACAATCCTCATAATCGGATCCCTTTGGATTTGCTGCCTAGGAGAATATGCTTCCTTGACAGTGACACTACATGGTTCTTGAAAATTGTGGATTGGTAAACTTATGAAATAACTGCAAACAAGAAGCAGCAAAACACCCTACTTAAGGAAATCTATATAATAACTACTTGTCCTACTCCGTCCATATTAAAAGATGTCCTCAATAATACTACACTTGCATTTCTGTTGGTAAACTTATGAAATAACTGCAAACAAGAAGCAGCAAAACACCCTAATTAAGGAAATCTATATAATAATTACTTGTCCTACTCCGTCCATATTTAAAGATGTCCTCAATAATACTACACTTGCATTTCTGCTAATGTGTCTCTGTAATGGACAGTGCAGAAGCTTCAAATTACAATAATTGCAATCAGTATTATAAAACTGCTGTTTAGTAGTTAGATCATTTTAGAATATGTTTTCAAATGAAGATAAATTAATAATGTCTAGTTCAGAAATATACTGTCTTTATTTTGTACAAATTGAGAGTTCCAACAGTTGTTTTGGCGGTTTCCCTAGCCCAGGAACCTGTTTATGGAATCAGTTTTTTTTTTTTTTAAATTATGTTTATTTTAGTTTTTGGGTATGTTCACATGTAATGAGCTAAGCTGTTATTGCAAAAGCTCATGTCTGTCTGTCTGCATGCAACAACTTGGCCCTTTGTGGACCAATTTTCTTGAGATATGGCACACTTATTCTTCAAACAAATTTGCTGAGACTGTTCAACTTCCATTCAGATGTGTCAAATAGATGGGCTGTAAGAAGTTTTAAAATTTCCTATTTAAAAGCATTTGTGATTTTGTGAACTCACCCATCTCAAAACAGAGAAAAGTTCTGTGAGTTTTCAACTAGGAATAAGTTTACTGTTTCAGTTTTATCTTTAGAGCAGATGCTTGAATTTGTACATTTTGTATATTTTCTTCTTTTACTCGTCTGACACCTGCTCGGATTCCCAATTTCAAGCAAGTCAAAGGCTGGACAGACCATGCGCCCAACTTACACAGCAGCGTCATCTCCTGCTACTTTAGGTAAGTTAACTAATAGAGTGCACAAAAAGTCACTTCTCTGGAAATAAATGGAATGGGATAGCAATTATATAAGTATATACAGTATAAGAATGAAATGACTGAGCAATATTATCTGTATATTATTATTGTAAAGAGCTGACAAAATTAACCTGCAGCTAAATGGAGTCTGAGCTAATCAATAATACGGGAAAGGACAGTGGCAATAACTGATAATAAACATAGGAAGTGTTCATAAATGGACAGTGGAGTCGGGAGGTGGAAAGCATCAGGGTCTTAAGCACTAATCTGTCAGTTCCAGATATACACAAACAATCGTGGCAAAACCCTGATCCTCTTTCACCATTCGTATTCCTGTTATACAAAAAAATCAGTTCATTTCCAAGTTCTTTATTTCTATAATTTTAACAAATTACTGTGTTTTTAACTAAAATTAATTTCTAAATAGTGAACTTATTTCAGTTACTTTTCTCCTTTCATAGGATTATACTGATACTGATTTTATGCTATTGTTGTTCATTTTGCATAAATAGATATTTTTCAATTGCTAATTATTGGATGCTACTCTATTGGCTATCCTTACAAAAATGTTACAGATGGGGAAATAAATATTTGATCCCATGCTAAATTTGTAAGTTTGCCTACTTACAAAGAAATGAACAGTTTCTATTTTTTATGGTATTTTCATCTTAATAGAGAGAGACAGAATATCAACCAAAAATCCAGAAAAAACACATTACATAAAAGTTATAAATTGATTTGCATATCATTGACCGAAATAAGTATTTAATCCCCTACAACTCAGCCAGAATTCTGGCTCCCGCAGATTGGCTGTGTGCCCACGTGGCACACAGATTACAATCAATCAATCAATCAACTACAGATACTCCTGATCTCAACTCGTTATGTGTATAAAGCACATCTGTCCACAGAGTCAAATTCTTCTATTCCAACCTCTCCACCACCATGGGCAAGACCAAAGAGCTGTCAAAGGACGTCAGGGACAAGATTGTAGACCTGCACAAGGCTGTAATGGGCTACAAGACCTTCAGCAAGAAGTTTGGTGAGAAGGTGACAACTGTTGGTGCGATTATTCATAAACGGAAGAAATATAAAATGACCATCAATCGCCCTCGGTCTATAGTTCCATGCAAGATCTTGCTTCATGGGGTGAGGATGATCATGAGAAAGGTGTGAGATCAGCACAAGACAACAAAGAAGAAGGAGATTGTTAATGATCTGAAGGCATTTGGGACCACAGTCACTAAGAACGCACTACACCGTAATGGAATGAAATCTTGCAACGCCCGCAAGGTCCCCCAGCTCAAGAAGGCACATGTAAAGACCTGTCTTAAGTTTGCCAGTGAACATCTGGGCCTGTACATGTGAAATGCTCCAACTTTTATATCAGTTAACATAGATGCCAAATGCACATAAATGTTAAGCCATGCATACATTTTCTAACTTGTTGTAACTTTATTAAGGCCATTTCCACCGCCATTTTGTTTCCACCATTGTTAAGACAGCCGCGCTGGTTGTTAGTGACGAGTCCTCAGAGGTTGTAACCCTTTACCAATGTTGTGACTAGGCCGTAGGTCATGGGAAGTGTTTCCTTTTTATATTTGCAGAATAACAAACCACTTTTTCAAACATCCTTTACAGTAAGACTTAACCATTTCCAAATAGTTTTTTTGGCTTCCTGGTTTCGAATATTTTTTCAGCTTTCAATTACATTTTGTTCCTGATTGCCATAAAATGTACAGTAAATAAAATTGCCATATTTTGACAAACACAATATTTACAGTGTAAATATAATTTATTTCAGTTACATTTATTATCATTAAATCTTGCCACACTGTGAAAGTATTTATTTCTAGGCTGCTAAAGCAGAAAGATCAAAAGTGCACCAAATATACAGAGACATAGCACTGCAAAGATAAGTTAAAAAAAAGAAATCCCTGTAGTAAGATTAAATATCGGTAAATGTGTAAAGTGTCAAATTAAAAACATTAAGATTAGAAATATGCATACAACATTTACCAGACAGCTTCAGAGTAGTTAGTAAACAAGTAGTCTAAATTATTTAAATTGCTTGCTACAGGTCAGACTAAATGTGACAAGTGACACTGTGTGTTAAAGGCTCAGGGATAAAAACTGTAGGATATTAAATGGTATAGTACTGCTTACTACATGGCAGAGGAGCAAACAGCTTATTGTTTGGGTATGTAGGGTATCTGGGATGATGAAAAGCATTTTTCTTCAGTTAGATGATGATCCATATCTTTGTGAAGATGTTTGGATTCATAGTAGTAGTAGGTAGTAATACTCGGGAGTGTGTTCTGCACACAGTGTCAATATAAATCTTTTTAACAATATTAATAAAGCAAGTTTAAAGAGGTACATCATACTCATGGAGCCTTTAATTACCCAAATATGAATTGGGCAAACCCTACAAATAGTGGCACACAAATCCAGAATATTTTAGATGCTAGTAAGCGGGAAAGCCTGGCCAGATTTAGTAGTTTTCTTCTTCTAAAGCTTTTTCCACTTTCATGTATAATTACTATATTGGTCCAGCCTCCCCTACTCTGGTCTATTGTATACTTCCTTGCAGAATACCCTTTTTCTCACAGGCCATCCACTTTCTCTTAGGTTGGCCTCTTCTGCTGTTACGACACCTCCATATCATTGATTCTTCTCCCTACCTTGTTTACCTCTCTTCTCGTAATATCCTCATACCACTCTAAAATCTTCTTCCAGTATTTACTTTCAGATTTCCCCAATCTTAACTGTACAACTGATTTTATCTTTCCTCATCTTGTCAAGCTTTTTTCTTACTCCACAAATCCATTACTATAGCATATAGTTTCCTTTCATGCACCTTTCTAATTGACCAGGTTTGTGATCCTGTCTAGATTTACTATTTTGCAATAATCAAGACAGAATTCAAGGGTTTGATGTGACTGACCCATTAGGATATATTGATCATAGTAATACTTTTAATATTCTGCTATGATGAAAAATAGCAGGGGCAAGTTAAAGGGATCAGGAGCAAAGATATCAAAAAACAAGGCAAAGGTCAAAACTGAAAAGTAGACAGGAGAGATGTCAAAGCCTGGTACCCTATACAAAACTCAATTCAGAATGATGTGCCTGTAATTTTAAATGCAAAAGAATAAAAAACACAAAGTACAGAAGCTTTTGGTTTTCTTAAGTTACCTGCTATCTCATGTAGAGACAGGACGCTAGTGGTGACTTTTTATCCTGTGCCAATTGTGAAATCACTTGCTGCGAATATCTAGTTCATGTCTCAGACAATCATAAAAGAAAACCTAACACAATGGTGGCTCCTGTAACAAACCAAAATGGCATCAAGATTGGCATAAAATAAATTTTACAATCTTAAATACAAACTAAAAATAAAAACTAATGTTCTATTCAGATTTTACATTATTTGAACCCCAAACTAAGAACAAAAAAACTATAAATTAAGTATGGGGAAGTGTACAAAAAAATCACAAAGCATCATACAACATTTAACAAGGTTTTGACAAAGTGAGTATATACAAGAACTGTAAAGGACAAATTCTGATGAAATGCACAAAAGTCTAAAAAAGATAAAAAGAGATAAGCATTTAGTACTTTGAACACAGGGTAAGAGTTAAGTCACATCTCACAGAGCTTGTCAAAACGTGATAAACGAGAGGACTTGTATCTCGATATATAGCTGCTACAGCTTTGCTGCTGTGTGTCAGTTACTTACTATCTGCTATTGTTTTTTTTTTGTAGCAATAGCTTGCAGAAAATACTGCTATAAATAGACTGTCTATAGATATGCTGTTGTAAAAAAGGTATAATGCTTCTAATATTTTGAAACAGCTACATGAGTATTTTGATGATAATAACAGTGATCAAGATAGTGAAAATCAATTCAATAATGTGGAATCTGAAGGCTGTGATACTAATTCGGATTGCTGCCCCAGAGGCGTTTCTTTAAAACATGACACCCAGCTTGTCACAACTGTCAAGATAGCACTATATGGGCATTCTTCAGCTTAGTGAGTACGAAAAGTCACCAACTACAAAATGTGTTGTGTGCAATAAGCGTGGAAGTGAAAAGAATATACGTTATATTTGCAGCACATAGTCTACATAGCATTCTGAATGGTGCTATGCTTCCAGGACTCTTATTCAAATGGAGACCTTTAGTCATGTTGTTGGTTAAAATAGAGTAATTAACATTTTCTTTGTAAATTTAACAGTTACTGTTCATAACAAACTTTGCTTTCTGATACATTTCTTTATATTTGAGTTTTGATTGAGTTCATTATTTACCATACAGTATTGCGTAGACCTATATTGTAGCATCCTGGTAATAAATGGCCCAGAAGTCATTGTGTTAAGAAAAGAGTCAGTCAAGGAACAGTACTGTAGGTTTAAAAGTATTTTACGGGGCAAGTTCATCCCAAACTTCAGAATTAGTAAGAAACCGGCGAGAACTCAATAATGGATCAATAATGAGCTGAAAAAAAGTTAGACAAATAACTCCCAACACTAAACGTAGAACTTGAGAACATGAGGGCAGTGATTAAAGAGAATACCCGGAAATCAAAAAGGAAGTTAAGAGAGAAATATTATGGAAAAGCAAAAGATGATCCAGGGAGATTCTTTCAGTATTTTAATACTAAAGGAACAGTCAAGAACAAGGTGTAGGATTTAGAAAAAGTAACAGTAAACAGTATATACAAACAATAAAATACCAAATCCTTTGGATTTGCATTTTTTCAAAATTTACACATGTAAAAAAGTTGAAAACCTCCTGGCAGTAACAGAGAGTATTAAGGAGGCAGTAGAGGGAGAAGTCCTGTGCAGATTAAACATGCTGAAATCTAACAAATCCTTGGGATCAAATAACATTTATGCTAGGATACTTAAGGACTGGGTGCATATATAAACCATTGACGCTTATTATTCAAAGATCACTGTGAAATTCCTGAGCAAATATCCACTTATTCATCCATTTTCCGATTATACTATTAATTAGAAAAAGGTGATTGGGCTGATCGATGTACTGTAACTATAGGTCATTATGCTTGAATGTGCATCTCACATAAAATAACCGAGCATCACAAGAACAGGTGTGTTGGTAAACAGCCATCATAAGTTCAGGTGAAGAAAACCATGTGTCACAAATATGCTGGAATTCTATGAATATTCTATGAGAGAGGTAAAAATTTAATATTCATCTGGATTTTTAGACAACATTTGATAAGGTACCACAAGAACGGCCATTCATTAAACTAAAACAAGTGGGAATTCAGAGTTCTGCACATAGATGGATGCGAAATTGGCTTTATCACTGGAAAGAAAGAAGTATAGTAAGAGAAACTGGTGAAGTTAAAAGTGGCGTCCCTCAGGGATCATTGCTGGATTGTTGCTATGGTTTTTAATATACAAAAATGATCTGGATAAGAATATAAAAACCATGCTGGTTTAAATGATACCAAACTAGGAGGTTGTGCAAAAAATGTAGAATCAGCTGAATCACTGTAGAAAGCATTAAGAAGACTAATAGGATGTTAGGTTACATAGCTCGACATGTGGGAGCTTATGCTTAAGTTACATAATGGGATAGTGAGGCCTCACCTAGAGTACTGTATACAGGTTTGGTTTCCATAAAATGGAGAAATGCTATCACAAATTGATGAAAATGTAAAATATACTTGATCTATGATTGGTATAGTTCTGAAAGATAAAAGACCATATAAATGAGATATTGTACGATTATAAAAAACTGCAGGATGTTTAAGCATAAAGTCAACATACTGCAAACATCTGTGGTTCAAACTCTTAGTTTAAATTATTAGTGTTTTGTGATTTAAAGTTCTACAACATTGTTGCAACTAATTAAAGATAATGCACTAAAAAAGGAAGACAGAAGTTTAAGCAACAAAACAAATCATAAACAAAAGGTCCATCCCAACTGATCTTTTGTCTTTACCCAAAAATTTAAAAGTCTTTTACAAAAATACTATTTATTTTGATTCATTTATTTATTTACATGTTTTTACTATTATTAAAGTTTTACTCTGCAGGCTTAGCACTCTTTCTCATGGGTGGGGGTTGATTTGCTTCAAACCTAGTTTAGTTAAACTTGACTTGCTTGTATGGAATATTATTTGATTTTAATAAAATTAATAAAATGTGAAAAAAAAGTATTTTACCAAAATGAACACCTTAACAGTAACTACAGCTGCACATAGAATTTCCTTGATTTGACTACAAAATCTGATGACCAGTAACTACACAAAATTAACTTTCATTCACTCCAATGCACACCTCAAGCTACTCAAAATGGCGACATGCAAGATAACCCAAATGGTGTCAGAAAAAGGTGCAAAAAATTTTTAACCTTTCTAAAACAGCATGCTTGCTGGAAAATAATATTGCTTAATTCAGAGTCCCAAAAAACAAATAGCAGAACAGAATGCAGCAAAATGTGCAAAAAATGAAAAAACAAAGAAAACTCATAACAGATATTGCTGTCATTTTCATAATGAGATTGAAACATTTTTCTTTAAAACAAGAAAGAAAGCATTATGCATTTTTGTAGATTTTCTATGATTGGACATTTTTCAGGCCAAATTCTGATTTACATTCAAAATCGTGTTACGAATGTCCATGGGAATTGAACTTGTTCATGCCATATATGTGGAAGTATGCTTACAGTATGTGGTTCTCATTTTATGCTGACAGGAGCAAAATAAATGAATATTAAAAAAAAGAGGAAAAATGGATACCTCAACTATATGCTCACATGCATTTGACTAAAGGAATTTAATTTGTACTGGAAAAAGAAAATCAAGTCAGACAGAATAATTCTAACAACTGACAAACATGTAAAGTGTTGTGCTTTTATTGACTGAATTTATTAAACATCACAACACTGAAAATGATTTACTTGAGAGAAAGGTTTCAAAAATGGGGCTGTAACTGTTAACAGAGTATATATTTTAAAAATCATCTCAATAAAAATGATTAATAGCTAATGGATCCTTTACTTGAAAGCAGTTATTGCTACTGCTGGACTGTTAACAGATGCTGGCCTTTTGAGCTATACCACCTGAGTTTAAATTATTTAGAAGTAGTTGTCTTCAAATGCCACCAAGCCTACGATTCTATTATCCTCATCCTTATTTTTAAGGCAGCTTGTCATCGAATCAGGATGTGTTGAACATACATTAATCGGTACTTTCTACATCATGACCCTCAAGTCAAACTACACTAACCCCTTTCAATTCAGCCATCCAAGGTTTCTGCACGTCGCGTCACTTCCCAGCCAAGTTACATCAATTTCTTTACTGAATTCCCATGAGAAGCCAATCAATACAAGAATGCTTTTAGCTCAGCCTAGAAGCAGCACTGTCTTGGCAAGATCCTTGCTGGCCCAGCTGGGTAAGCGGTGCAGCAATCAATCAGGTGAAGGGAGCGCATATTTTTTTTCCTGCAAATTGCTACTGACCAAACAATCATCGGCCTCCGAGACAGATATATTAATTCATTCCTGCACCAGTCTTTTAGTATGTAACATAGTTACACTAGGATCTAGCCTCAGAGGTTAAGTAATTGCCTTCAGCAATGGGTCAGATTTTAATGCCTTCTCACACTTGGAATGAAAACAATGTGGGTCTGCATTGATGTAGCTGAACAGCTCATTCAAACAAAGCTTTCTTTTTAAGCTGAATCAGTGTATTCAGCAATGATGAAAACAACATTAATGAAAAAGAACGTTAGTAGAGGTTGTTGCAATAAATACTCCATTGTTTTTATGTTCTGATGAAAATAATTAAATTCTAACGAACACCTTATTAATGACAAGTGCTGATTTTTACTGCACTCACCTAGATTACTTTCTTAATTTATCAGCATAGTTCAAAAAGCTATGCCCAGCTTAATGTAAAAGAATAATTGTGTTACCGTTTTCAACCACAACTCTTTGATTGCTTCCACTTTTCTTTAAGTAACTGAGTTGTCAGTCTCAAATATATACTGTTTACCTTTGAAGAATAACTTGATGACTATTTATGCAGTTGGAAATATTAAAAATATGACAATTGCTAGGGTAACAGATGGTAATATATGCATCTTATGACTGATTACTAAGTTAGCTAATGGAGTGAAAGTTGGTGTCAGAACTGAGTGACTACACTATTGTGGTAGGCAGCAGTATGAGCCACGAAACATAACACGATAACCAAGACTCACCTAACTACTGCTACATAGTAATGGTAGAAAAACCTGGAGGTCCCAAGTAACAATTGCCGCAGTGAGCCATTGATATTTATTCAGGTGTTTCTTTAAGGAGTTGGTGGTCTGTTCAAGGAAATCACAAGTAATCTTTGGCAAAGTTACTATGACAGAAACAGGTTCACAATCACAAAATAAAACACAACTGAAAAGTTTCTTGTGTTAGAGCCACATGTCTCAAAGTGAAAGTTCTGATGCCTTGCCTACACATGCCCTTTTGCCCGGCTCTGCACCACATCCATGGCAAAAAAATGGCAGCACATATTGAAAATAGGTGGAGAATGATCAAACAAATTACAACAAAAATAAAAATTAATAACCGACCCAAACAAAATGGGAATATGACTAATGTAATCCTGACACTATGTGAGTCAGGTTTACCTCTTCTGTCTTAGCAGGATGAGTAAATAACAAATTGAATGCTCTTTCTGGTCAGTATGCTTGAATTGATTTACACACAACACATCACAGAATGATAATGGCGATAGAAATAAGCATTTGAAAAATGGTGTTAGGGTGGCACCACACACCACCACTACTGGAATAGGACAGAAAGAGATTTAGAGACCAAATTAACTCATTCCTAAAAGGAAAACTAGTGCTTTAGAAATATTTTAAACTTTTTTGTTAATATCATAGCAAAAAGGCACTGCTTCATTATTTGTCCGTCTGGTAAAATGAGAAAGTAAATCATAATTGTGTATCAAAATATGCAAAAATGTTTGTGCTTGACAGATTAGGTGTTAAATTTTATTACTTCTACATACATTTGTTTATCAGTAAAAAATTTGATTTTCATTAGGTAAATACTATTGGTACCTGATAATGCCTGCATAAAACAAATAAATAGCTGAATAAGGTTGGACAATCATATGGCAGCAGCCATACCATCTGCACTTCAGAACAGGTAATTCACCTGAAGCTTAGCATGATGGGGCTTGAGTAGTACTTGGATGGGAGACCATTTAGGAAAAGCTCAGGTTACTGTTGGAAAAGGTGTTGGTCAGACCAACAGGGGGCGTTTACTCGGTGGTCCGTGTGTGGATACTAATACCAATGCCCCAGTGTAGCACAGGGACACTATGCTGTAAAAACTGGCGCTGTCCTTTGGATTTCAAACCTTTTTACTTATCACCACTGTAAGCAACTGCAAGTTTCACAGACATATACTGTGAACGCTGAAGTTAACTTTATATGCTTTAAACTATTCACATTAAGTTAGTTATATTACTACAATTCAATAGGTCCAAGTCTGTGCAAAAAATTCTTCACTGGAATTCACATGGGCATACTGCACATTTGACTGTTTAGACAAAAGACAAAACCTATAGAGAAATTTTAAAACAACATCATCGTTTGAAACAATGGTATTTTTGTCTATATTATTTTACATTAATGTCTATGAGGAACATCTATGGAATGTGTTTGATGTTTCCATCCTAGACATTGGTGTCTGTTAGGTCTGTCAGAACTTAAGGCACTATTCAGATATACTTTGAATGTATCTCTAAAAAAATCCTTAAATCTGGCATTGCAAAAGGATGCTTATTTATTTTACTTTGCACTAATTTTACCATTGTGTTACTTCTGACACACTATTTAACATGTTTTACAGATTTGTTTTGCACCTCACTTACGTGATCAGCCTTTTAATAATTTGTCAATGTTAGCTTGTATTGTATAACTCCTTACTGCTCTGCTTTTTGATCAATAGTTTATATATTGTACAGTTCTAAAACAGTCTAAAATGAATGTCCTGCTCCTGGCACCTGCTCCAGTTCACTCATGAAGTCAAGACCCCTGATTTGTTGTTGTTTTATGCTAAAACTGTTAAGCCTGGTTTCCATTCTCGTTACTCATCATACAATATAGCTGCAATAATTTTGATTTTCCTTTTATTAAGTACTAGCAAAATACCCGCGCTTCGCAGTTGCGAAGTACTGCATTAAAATTTTTATTAAGAAGAAAATTAAACCTTTTTAAACTGAGGGAAAATATACCAATAATTATTTGTTAAGGATCTCTTTGTATACCACATTGTGAGTTCGGCCCTCCGGTTGTAATATGACCAAGCTGTGCGCTGAGCTTACTCTTGAGCATGCAACTTACAGTTGGCCATGTGAACAGTAATCTTGTTTCAAATCTCACAGCTTGGATTGCTGCTGTCATAATCGGTTTGAGTTTCATGGTTTGTTTCAATTACGACAGTATTTGCAGGACTTGTGTTGAAGAGACATTCAGCATCTGTCAAGTGTTGTAAGCATACAACCGGTTTCATCGATAACTTCACATCCAGCTTTTGAGAGTTTAAACATTCATAAACATCAAAGTGTCCACTACTGAGATTGTCACCTGTGAATCTAAGATGTTTAACAGGCATTGGCGGTTGTCGAAAGGTGTAAAATATTCGGCCACTTCGGTACACTTGAAAGCGACAACCGAACAATTCAGCGGCAGCCATCAACTCACATGCAGAACCATAGGTGAAGGGCTTAAGCATTTCACTCTTCTAGTGCTTCTGTGTAGTATAATTATCTTGTGTACCGTCATCAGTCCACACCTTGATCCTGTCCCAGTCATTCAATACATAAGATACAATGTTCCTCCGGATATCAAGAGTGAGCCTGATATGGCCGTGCAATATGTAACAAAGAGAATGGAAAAGGTAGGTGCCATCTCCGGGCATGGAAACCACTCGGTAAGTGACAGTTCTTTGATCGATGGTGATCACCTCGATAGACATGGTAATGGGGGTACGGTTGGAATGATAAAGGAAATGGGTACCTGAGCAATGTAAAGTAAGTCTAAAATACCTACACAGTAACTATAATCATAATAAACGAACAATAAAACAGCGGAGAAGCCATGGATTAAATAAAAAGGCTGTAGTTATCAGTAGGGAGACGTGAATCCCGTGGCGAAGCAAGGAAGGGAATGTAGAGACCGGAGCGACGGACAGTCTTATATAGGCAGGCAGCCAACAACGTGGGAGGCGCTGGGATGGGGGACCCAATGCCGCCTTACACGGTGACCAAGCTGCAGGCTATGGACGTATATATGTACATAAGTAGGATTCAGTTAGCGTTGGGAACCCGTGTACCAAATTTCTTGAAGATGGGCCCATAAGTAACAAAGACTGTTGAAAAGTTCAATATGGCGGCAGACAGTGGCATCATACCACCGAAATAAGTACATACATTGGTTTCAGTTAGCTCCGGGAAGCCGCCTACCAAATTTCGTGAAGATGGGGCCATAAATAAGAAAGTTCAACATGGCGGACGTTGTTGACCGTTATGACCGTTACACGTAGAATTTTGAAATGAAACCTGCTTAACTTTTGTAAGTAAGCTGTAAGGAATGAGCCTGCCAAATTTCAGCCTTTTACCTACACAGGAAGTTGGAGAATTAGTGACATTGGAAAGTTCAATATGGCGGCTGACAGTGGCGTCATACCAACAAAATAAGTACGTACATCGGTTTCCGTTAGTGCAGGGAAGCTGCCTACCAAATTTTGTGAAGATGGGGTCAGCCTTCTACCTACACGGGAAGTTGGAGAATTAGTGACGTTGGAAAGTTCAATATGGCGGCCGAGAGTGGCGTCATACCATCGAAATAAGTACGTACATCGGTTTTGGTTAGCGCAGGGAAGCCGCCTACCAAATTTCGTGAAGATGGGGCCATAAATAAGAAAGTTCAACATGGCGGACGTTGTTGACCGTTATCAACCGTTATGACCGTTACGTGTAGAATTTCGAAATGAAACCTGCTTAACTTTTGTAAGTAAGCTGTAAGGAATAAGCCTGCCAAATTTCAGCCTTCTACCTACACGGGAAGTTAGAGAATTAGTGATGAGTGAGTCAGTCAGTGAGTGAGTGAGTCAGTGAGTGAGTGAGTGAGTCAGTGAGGGCTTTGCCTTTTATTAGTATAGATAACATCTTTAAAGCGAATTTTCAGTGTCAGTAAATCACATTTAGTTACATCAACCAACACGTCTTTCGTAGACTGCTGGTTTGACACATAATTCCTAAAACAAAGGTGTAATGAAAAATAGGTATTACAGTCACCACATACTTCATTTATCTTCCACCAGTTAAGTTGTTTTTAAAGCTATTGCATATGCTTGCAGTGATTTTCTCTGAAATTTGACTGTGTGTTGTTATTTGAAGCTATCCGTTGAATTTTTAAGTTGCTGCAAAAAATATTTACTAAATAAAATGTTATAATGAGGAAGAAATACTTAAAAGACATTACAATGCAATAGTTAGAAAATTCAGTTACCTAATTTGTAAAACATGAACAGACTTCCCGTGCCTTGATTTACTGAAGAGAGACTGGTAGTGACTTTAAGCCTACTAGACCTAAAGACCAAAAACCACACACTGAGTATGAGTGACTTTAATGTGCTTAAGTAATCATGAGCCTCGTATGCATTACAGGCATGTGAAAAGTCCTGGGTCCACTGTTTTGTTTAATCATTTCACTTTATATGCACTGAAAATCCTGTTTTCGTGAAGACCCATATTTTCAGGTATCACTTTCATTCGAAGGCCTAGTTGGTGACTGAGTCCTAAGCATGTATGCTTTGTAGATGTAAACATATTAATATTAATAACATAAAAAGACACATTAAGCATGAACTTTTAAAATATATTATTTGAATACTTACTTATGTTAAATATGAATTTTCAAACATGAATTTTTTTTTTATAATTTGACACCCCGGTGTCTGCTCACCTTCTCCTCTTTGAAGTCAAGTTATTTACGTAAAGTATATTCATTTTTACAGCCACCAGTAAATGAACCGTGGATATCAAAAGAGTTCTCTTCCTGGCATGTTTTTATTTTGTTAATTAACTTAATGTTAATGCAATTCAAATTCTGTTATATTTCTGCACAGTTTCAAATAATAAGATTTCCAAATAACAAAATCTTGAACTCTGAGTGTACATGGGCATACTTGGCCTTGGAATACCATCTCATAGCGTTTTAGGATGTAGATTTAGCATTTGCCTTTAAAGTTGTCTCAAAAAACTAAAAGGACAATCAATACAATTTTACACACATGCATTTTCATAAACATAAGGTTGTCAGACCTGAAGTTTTTAATTACAGATCTAATTTATATTGACCAGAATGGCAGTTAACCAATACAGTTATCCCTCTCAATTGCCCATATATGTAATCTGTCTGTAGGCTTAACCCCTCTTTAAAACTAATTCAGAAAAAGTACTGCTTTAGGCAAGTACTGAAGAATCACTATAAATTTCTTCAAAATCAAAGGTTGCACTCAGAAAATAAAACTGATGTTACAGGAATATTTTCAATGCACAGGTTGGAGGGTAACAACTAATATTCATAAAATAAATTCAACTATTTGTTTAGTTAAATAAAAAGGGGAATCTAATCTGTATAGGATATATTGGTGTGAAAACTCACTTCCACTGGACACAACTAAAACAGACCAACATGCCATTAGTAGGTAATATCGCAGAAAAGTTTGAATTATTTTTATTTTAAAGTATGTTCTTAACCATACACTGTATGCATAAGATATTTAGGAATCAAAAACAAAACTATGGCAGCATTACAGGGGAATTTCAACTTAAGGAAAGAGTGACAATAACAGGGCATACACAGAAACTGCACCTCCTAGCATTAAATTTACCCTTGGGATTAATAAAGTATCTATCTATCTATCTATCTAAAAATCCCAGTTACAGAAACAAACTGCTCCTTTATTCTGCAAACAGAATGCAGTCCTGATCTAAAAAAAACAACATCACCTCAGATGCAGATGAAAGACATCTGGCATTAAGGACTATTGTGGGGATTCCTGCAAATAGCAGGCAGAGACACACACAAACACATACACACATACACAAATTCTTAGGAAGGCCAATCAATCATTTAAGTGTAGACACTGCCCTCATGGGCAGCTTGAAACAAATAGCCCAATCTATCATTTTAACACCAGATATAACTGTTGACCTTCCAGCAGCATTTTTCTGTGTTTTATAAATAGTGCCTTGTTTTCTAAATAAATGGCAACACTACTCAACAATGGTTTCTAAAGTAATCCTATGTGAGATGTCAACATTATTTCATAGTTTATTACAAGCAAAGGTTGCAGAATGTCAGTGATATAGCTGCTAGTAAGCTCTCTTTTCAAACTATTCAAGAACTGCTCTGAATTTTAAATATGAGATACAACCTATTGAAAATTCCTGTGGTTGTTCCATGTGAGACACTTTTACATCCTTGAATACAAAGATAAAAGCTAAAAAGTAACAGCTGGAAATTTTTGAAATGGGCTGCTTACTACCACCTCACTGCCGAAAAAGTTAGATAATACAATGTGAAAATGCAGGTTGTGAGTTTTATGGCGAATTCCAGTTGCCAGTTTCCTTCACAAATTACCTGATTTGAAGCTATTTAATGATTTCAAGGCATATTCCATTTGCAAACAAGACCTGAAAAACTGAAATGGAGTTTATAAGCTTTTCAGAAACAATAAGAGAAAATGAATTTTTAAATTTTAAGAAATTAAAAACATATTTTGAAATTCTTGTGCTTAATATATAATTATCTATTTGGTAATGGTAGAGAATAACATCTTACTTAGGTTGCAGTGCCTGTAAAGAGTATTTACCCACCGTGGAAATTGTCACATTTTATTACTATACAACATTGAATCACGGGGGATTTAATGTGGCCTTTTTGACACGGCTCAACAGAAAATACTTCCTGATGTCTCCACAAAGTGATCTAAATTAATTACAAATATAAAACATAAAATAATTAATCTCATAAGTATTTACCCCTTGAAGTCAGTATTTAGATTCACCTTGGGCATCTATGACAGCCTGGAGTATGTGTGCACAGGCCTTTCTCTATCAGCTTTGCACATCTCCACTCTGCCATTTATCATCATTCTTTTTTGCAAACTCCTTAGTGTTTTATTCTGATAGATAGTAGAATATATATATATATATATATATATATATATATATATTCAGTTGTGCTTGAAAGTTTGTGAACCCTTTAGAATTTTCTATATTTCTGCATAAATATGACCTAAAACATCATCAGATTTTCACTCAAGTCCTAAAAGTAGATAAACAACATTTATTTATATTGCACATTTTTATACAAAAAGTAGCTCAAAGTGCTTTACATACTGAAGAAAAGAAAAATAAAAGACAAAATAAGAAATTAAAATAAGACAACATTAGTTAACATAGAAAAGGAGTAAGGTCTGATGGCCAGGGTGGAAAGAAAAAACAGAAAAAAAACTCCAGACAGCTGGAGAAAAAAAAAAAAAATCTGCAGGGGTTCCAGGCCACGGGACCGCCCAATCCCCTCTGGGCATTCTACCTAACATAAATGAAATAGTCCTAGAGAAACCAGTTAAACAAGTGAGACAAAAATATTATACTTAGTCAGTTATTTATTTAGGAAAATGATCGAATATTACATAGTTGTGAGTGGCAAAAGTATGTGAACTTCTAGGATTAGCAGTTAGTTTGAAGGTGAAATTTGAGACAGGTGTTTTCAATCAATGGGATGACAATCAGGTGTGAGTGGGAACCCTTTGTGATTTAAAGAATAGGGATCTATCAAAGTCTGCTCTTCACAACACGTTTGTGGAAGTGTATCATGGCACGAACAAAGGAGATTTCTGAGGACCTCAGAAAAAGAGTTGCTGATGCTCATCAGGCTGGAAATGGTTATAAAACCATCTCTAAAGAGTTTGGACTCCACCAATCCACAGTCAGACAGATTGTGTACAAATGAAGGAAATTCAAGACCATTGTTACCCTCCCCAAGAGTAGTCGACCAACAAAGATCACTCCAAGAACAAGGCGTGTAATAGTCAGCGAGGTCACAAAGGACCCCAGGGTAACTTCTAAGCAACTGAAGGCCTCTCTCACATTGGCTAATGTTCAAGTTCATGAGTCCACCATCAGGAGAACACTGAACAACAATGGTGTGCATGGCAGGGTTGCAAGGAGAAAGCCACTGCTCTCCAAAAAAAACATTGCTGCTCGTCTGCAGTTTGCTAAAGATCATGTGGACAAACCAGAAGGCTATTGGAAGAATGTTCTGTGGACGGATGAGACCAAAATAGAACTTTTTGGTTTAAATGAACAGCGTTATGTTTGGAGAAAGGAAAACACTGCATTCCAGCATAAGAACCTTATCCCATCTGTGAAACATGGTGGTGGTAATATCATGGTTTGGGCCTGTTTTGCTGCATCTGGGTCAGGACGGCTTGCCTTCATTGATGGAAAAATGAATTCTGAATTATATGAGAGAATTCTAAAGGAAAATGTCAGGACATCTGTCCATGAACTGAATCTCAAGAGAAGGTGAGTCATGCAGCAAGACAACGACCCTAAGCACACAAGTCGTTCTACCAAAGAATGGTTAAAGAAGAATAAAGGTAATGTTTTGGAATGGCCAAGTCAAAGTCCTGACCTTAATCCAATCGAAATGTTGTGGAAGGACCTGAAGCAAGCAATTAATGTGAGGAAACCCACCAACATCCCAGAGTTGAAGCTGTTCTGTTCAGAGGAATGGGCTAAAATTCCTCCAAGCCGGTGTGCAGGAATGATCAAAAGTTACCGGAAATGTTTAGTTGCAGTTATTGCTGCAAAGGGGGGTCACACCAGATACTGAAAGCAAAGGTTCACATACTTTTGCCACTCACAAATATGTAATATTCGATCATTTTCCTTAATAAATAAATGACCAAGTATAATATGTTTGTCTCATTTGTTTAACTGGTTTCTCTTTATCTACTTTTAGGACTTAAGTGAAAATCTGATGATGTTTTAGGTCATATTAATGCAGAAATATAGAAAATTCTGAAGAGTTCACAAACTTTCAAGCACAACTGTATATATATATATATCTATACTAATAAAAGGCAAAGCCCTCACTCACTCACTCACTCACTGACTGACTGACTGACTCATCACTAATTCTCCAACTTCCCGTGTGGGTGGAAGGCTGAAATTTGGCAGGTTAATTCCTTACAGCTTCCTTACAAAAGTTGGGCAGGTTTCATTTCGAAATTCTACGCGTAACGGTCATAACGGTCGATAACGGTCGACAACGTCCGCCATGTT
>JANRMT010062806.1:92135354-92154010 GCA_026402145.1 Polypterus bichir lapradei
CTTTAGAATTTTCTATATTTCTGCATAAATATGACCTAAAACATCATCAGATTTTCACTCAAGTCCTAAAAGTAGATAAACAACATTTATTTATATTGCACATTTTTATACAAAAAGTAGCTCAAAGTGCTTTACATACTGAAGAAAAGAAAAATAAAAGACAAAATAAGAAATTAAAATAAGACAACATTAGTTAACATAGAAAAGGAGTAAGGTCTGATGGCCAGGGTGGAAAGAAAAAACAGAAAAAAAACTCCAGACAGCTGGAGAAAAAAAAAAAAAATCTGCAGGGGTTCCAGGCCACGGGACCGCCCAGTCCCCTCTGGGCATTCTACCTAACATAAATGAAATAGTCCTAGAGAAACCAGTTAAACAAGTGAGACAAAAATATTATACTTAGTCAGTTATTTATTTAGGAAAATGATCGAATATTACATAGTTGTGAGTGGCAAAAGTATGTGAACTTCTAGGATTAGCAGTTAGTTTGAAGGTGAAATTTGAGACAGGTGTTTTCAATCAATGGGATGACAATCAGGTGTGAGTGGGAACCCTTTGTGATTTAAAGAATAGGGATCTATCAAAGTCTGCTCTTCACAACACGTTTGTGGAAGTGTATCATGGCACGAACAAAGGAGATTTCTGAGGACCTCAGAAAAAGAGTTGCTGATGCTCATCAGGCTGGAAATGGTTATAAAACCATCTCTAAAGAGTTTGGACTCCACCAATCCACAGTCAGACAGATTGTGTACAAATGAAGGAAATTCAAGACCATTGTTACCCTCCCCAAGAGTAGTCGACCAACAAAGATCACTCCAAGAACAAGGCGTGTAATAGTCAGCGAGGTCACAAAGGACCCCAGGGTAACTTCTAAGCAACTGAAGGCCTCTCTCACATTGGCTAATGTTCAAGTTCATGAGTCCACCATCAGGAGAACACTGAACAACAATGGTGTGCATGGCAGGGTTGCAAGGAGAAAGCCACTGCTCTCCAAAAAAAACATTGCTGCTCGTCTGCAGTTTGCTAAAGATCATGTGGACAAACCAGAAGGCTATTGGAAGAATGTTCTGTGGACGGATGAGACCAAAATAGAACTTTTTGGTTTAAATGAACAGCGTTATGTTTGGAGAAAGGAAAACACTGCATTCCAGCATAAGAACCTTATCCCATCTGTGAAACATGGTGGTGGTAATATCATGGTTTGGGCCTGTTTTGCTGCATCTGGGTCAGGACGGCTTGCCTTCATTGATGGAAAAATGAATTCTGAATTATATGAGAGAATTCTAAAGGAAAATGTCAGGACATCTGTCCATGAACTGAATCTCAAGAGAAGGTGAGTCATGCAGCAAGACAACGACCCTAAGCACACAAGTCGTTCTACCAAAGAATGGTTAAAGAAGAATAAAGGTAATGTTTTGGAATGGCCAAGTCAAAGTCCTGACCTTAATCCAATCGAAATGTTGTGGAAGGACCTGAAGCAAGCAATTAATGTGAGGAAACCCACCAACATCCCAGAGTTGAAGCTGTTCTGTTCAGAGGAATGGGCTAAAATTCCTCCAAGCCGGTGTGCAGGAATGATCAAAAGTTACCGGAAATGTTTAGTTGCAGTTATTGCTGCAAAGGGGGGTCACACCAGATACTGAAAGCAAAGGTTCACATACTTTTGCCACTCACAAATATGTAATATTCGATCATTTTCCTTAATAAATAAATGACCAAGTATAATATGTTTGTCTCATTTGTTTAACTGGTTTCTCTTTATCTACTTTTAGGACTTAAGTGAAAATCTGATGATGTTTTAGGTCATATTAATGCAGAAATATAGAAAATTCTGAAGAGTTCACAAACTTTCAAGCACAACTGTATATATATATATATATCTATACTAATAAAAGGCAAAGCCCTCACTCACTCACTCACTCACTGACTGACTGACTGACTCATCACTAATTCTCCAACTTCCCGTGTGGGTGGAAGGCTGAAATTTGGCAGGTTAATTCCTTACAGCTTCCTTACAAAAGTTGGGCAGGTTTCATTTCGAAATTCTACGCGTAACGGTCATAACGGTCGATAACGGTCGACAACGTCCGCCATGTTGAACTTTCTTATTTATGGCCCCATCTTCACGAAATTTGGTAGGCGGCTTCCCTGCGCTAACCAAAACCGATGTACGTACTTATTTCGATGGTATGACGCCACTGTCGGCCGCCATATTGAACTTTCCAACGTCACTAATTCTCCAACTTCCCGTGTAGGTAGAAGGCTGACCCCATCTTCACGAAATTTGGTAGGTGGCTTCCCTGCGCTAACCAAAACCGATGTACGTACTTATTTCGGTGGTATGACGCCACTGTCGGCCGCCATATTGAACTTTCCAACGTCACTAATTCTCCAACTTCCCATGTAGGTAGAAGGCTGAAATTTGGCAGGCTCATTCCTTACAGCTTACTTACAAAAGTTAAGCAGGTTTCATTTCGAAATTCTACACGTAACGGTCATAACGGTCAACAATGTCCGCCATGTTCAACCGTCTTATTTATGGTCCCATCTTCACGAAATTTGGTAGGCGGCTTACCTGCGCTAACCGAAACCAATGTACGTACTTATTTCGGTGGTATGACGCCACTGTCAGCCACCATATTGAACCTTTCAACGGTCTTTGTTACTTATGGGCCCATCTTCAAGAAATTTGGTACGCGGGTTCCCAACGCTAACTGAATCCTACTTACGTACATATATACATCCATAGCCTGCAGCTCAGTCACCGTGTGAGGCGGTGTTGGGTCCCCCATCCCAACGCCTCCCACGTTGTTGGCTGCCTGCCTATATAAGGCCGTCCGTCGCTCCAGTCTCTACATTCCCTTCCTTGCTACACCACGGGATTCATGTCTCCCTGCTGATAACTACAGCCTTTTAATTTTATCCACAGCTTCTCCGCTGTTTTATTGTTCATTTATTACGATTATAGTTATTGTGTAGGTATTTTAGACTTACTTTACATTGTTCAGGTACCCATTTCCATTATCATTCCAACTGTACCCCCATTAACATGTTTATCGAGGTGATCACCATCGATCAAAGAACTGTCACTTACCGAGTGGTTTCCATGCCCGGAGATGGCACCTACCTTTTCCATTCTCTTTGTTGCATATTGCACGGCCATATCAGGCTCACTCTTGATATCCGGAGGAACATTGTGTCTTATGTATTGAATGACTGGGACAGGTTCAAGGTGTGGACTGATGACGGTACAGGAGATAATTATACTACACAGGAGCACTATAAGAGTGAAATGCTTAAGCCCTTCACCTATGGATCTGCATGTGAGTTGATCGCTGCCGCTGAATTGTTCGGTTGTCGCTTTCAAGTGTTCCGAAATGGCCAAATATTTTACACCTTTCGACAACCGCCAATGCCTCTTAAACATCTTAGATTCACAGGTGACGATTTCAGTAGTGGACACTTTGATGTTTATGAATGTTTAAACTCTCAAAAGCTGGATATGAAGTTATCGATGAAACCGGTTGTATACTTACAATGCTTGACAGATGCCGAATGTCTCTTCAACACAAGTCCTACAAATACTGTCGTAACTGAAACAAACCATGAAACTCAAACCGATTATGACAGCAGCAATCCAAGCTGTGACATTTGAAACAAGATTACTGTTCACATGGCTAACTGTACGTTGAATGCTCAAGAGTAAGCTCAGCGCACAGCTTGGTCATATTACAACCGGAGGGCCGAACTCACAATGTGGTATACAAAGAGATCCTTAACAAATAATTATTGGTATATTTTCCCACAGTTTAAAAAGGTTTAATTTTCTTCTTAATAAAAATTTTAAGGCAGTACTTCGCCGCTGCGAAGCGTGGGTATTTTGCTAGTATATATATATATATATATATATATATATATATATATTGATATACATATATATATGGCACATATGGTACTTTATTTTCACTCTAATAAGTTGACAATTGTTCATTTCTAAACCTGTGGTCAAATACAGAAATGGAAGTTCTTATGGCTTCGTAAAGTAATAGTCTAACAGAAGGTAGGAACACTTTACCTCATTATGGATTTCTTCTGTTTTTTTCAAGACAGAGATTTCTGTTGAATTCAGAGAAGCATTTGACAAAGTTGAATCTTTCAAAAGGTTGCTTAAAGCTTCTTCAGTCCGTCCAAACACATAGTCTAAAGTACTATCACCTTCCTACAGAAATTAAAAGAAAAAAAAAACATCTGCAAGAGACAGTCCTAAAGAGTATGAAAAAGAGTGTGGAAATGCATTTTTAACTTTACCATTTCAGGTGCAGTTATGAGCACTGCCAAAAAATGATTTTATTTGGTATCACGCTGAAAGTAACATATTCTTTGAATTATACAGACCTGTTAAACACTAATTGTAAATTACAGTCATATGAAAAAGTTTGGGAACCCCTCTCAGCCTGCATAATAATTTACTTTCAACAAAAAAGATAACAATGTATGTCTTTCATTCCCTAGGAACATCTGAGTACTGGGGTGTTTTCCCGAACAAAGATTTTAGTGAAGCAGTATTTAGTTGCATGAAATTAAATCAAATGTGAAAAAACTGGCTGTGCAAAAAATTGGGTCCCCTTGTAATTTTGCTGATTTGAATGCATGTAACTGCTCAATACTGATTCTTGCAACAGAAAATTGGTTGGATTAGCTCGTTAAGCCTTGAACTTAATAGACTGGCGTGTCCAATCAAGAGAAGAGGTATTTAAGGTGGTCAATTGCAAGTTGTGCTTCCCTTTGACTCTCCTCTGAAGAGTGACAGCATGGGATCCTCAAAGCAACTCTCAAAAGATCTGAAAACAAAGATTGTCCAGTATCATGGTTTAGGGGAAGACTACAAAAAGCTATCTCAGAGGTTTAAACTGTCATTTTCAACTGTAAGGAATGTAATCAGGAAATGGAAGGCCACAGGCACAGTTGCTGTTAAACCCAGCAGGTCTGGTAGGCCAAGAAAAATACAGGAGCTGTATATGTGCAGGATTGTGAGAATGGTTACAGACAACCCACAGATCACCTCCAAAGACCCGCAAGAACATCTTGCTGCAGATGGTATATATGTACATCGTTCTATAATTCAGTGCAATTTACACAAAGAACATCTGTAAAGCAGGATGGTGATGAGAAAGAAGCTCTTTCTGTAGTCACGCCACAAACTGAGTCGCTTGTTGTATGCAAATGCTCATTTAGACAAGCCAGATTCATTTTGTAACAAAGTGCTTTGGACTGATGAGACAAAAATGTAGTTATTTGGTCATAATAAAAAGCGCTTTGCATGGCTAAAGAAGAACACCGCATTCCAAGAAAAACACCTGCTACCTACTGTCAAATTTGGTGGAGGTCCTGTCATGCTGTGGGGCTGTGTGGCTAGATAAGGGACTGGGGCCCTTGTTAAAGTTTAGGGTCAGATCAATTCAACCCAATATCAACAAATTCTTCCGGATAATGTTCAAGCATCAGTCACAAAGTTGAAGTTATGCAGGGGTTGGATATTCCAACAAGACAATGACCCAACACACAGTTTCAAATCTACAAAGGCATTCATGCAGAGGGAGAAGTACAATGTTTTGGAATGGCCGTCACAGTCCCCTGACTTGAATATCATCAAAAATCTATGGGATGATTTGAAGCAGGCTGTCCATGCTCGGCAGCCATCAAATTTAACCAAACTGGAGAGATTTTGTATGGAAGAATGGTCAAAAATACCTCCATCCAGAATCCAGACATTCATCAAAGGCTACAGGAGGCGTCTAGAGGCGGTTATATTTGCAAAAGAAGGCTCAACTAAGTATTGACGTAATATCTCTCTTGTGGTGCCCAAATTTATGCACATGTCTAATTTTGTTATGATGCATATTGCATATTTTCTGTTAATCCAATAAAGTTAATGTCACTGCTGAAATACTACTGTTTCCATAAGGCATGTCATATATTAAAAGTAAGTTGCTACTTTGATAGCTCAGCCAATGATAAACAAAAATCCAAAGAATTAAGAGGGGTTCCCAAACTTTTTCATATGACTGTATATGCAGTATCTTACAAATAAAAGACCTGCACAGTCAGTTAAGGACTATGTTTAAAAAAACTTTATACTTTCGAATAGGTATTTTAAAATCTATGTAATTGCATTTTTATAGGACTATACCACATAACAGCAGCAGTATTACATAACATTATGTGTTTACAATTGAAATGAGTTATGAAGCCATACATGCTTCCGAAAATGAACAACACAAGACATCATCAGAAATACAAAACCTTACCTCAGCGACACGGTGGGTTGAGCTGAATCTAGGCTCTTCTCCAACCAAAACACAGTGCTGATGAGTCATGTTCAGATCATCTGGACATAAATGAGAATACAGAACTAACTTTAATCTATTTAAAATGCTAATCTGAATATTCTCCCTGATAGCTTACAACCAAAAATTAAAAAGAGGGAACAAAGGAAAGGGACATATGAAAAACTATAAACAACTGTTTTTACCACTATAAGCAGTACAAATGTGACTCTGTAATGTAAGCACTCTTCTGCTGTGTAGAGGTGTTGAAAACAAGAGGTTTGATAGCCAAAATAGAGACAAGAATGAATAATTCAACTGAAGGCAACAACTGAAATTGATGAAAGTTTTAAGCAAACACTGCTTCATTTTAGTTTTATAATTCATGCAGTCAAAAAATGTCTTACTCATACAAACATCAGAATCCTTTGAAATATGTATTGAGGAGAAATCAAATTTAAAAAGAAATTCTAAAATGTTGTAGAATAAAATGAAATGCACACAGAAAAAAGCAAGTTTGAAGAATGAATGAATGAATGAATGAATGAAGCAGTTATCACATTCCCAGCTTATTTTTTTAAACATGAACAAAGACAGCATGGTGAATTTAATGACTGGATCTTAACATTGAGAAGACCACATAAAGCATACATGCAAATTAGTACATTTAATGCAATGTAAATTTTCAAACAAAGTTATCCTGAGGACACAAAAGGCCCAATGTTATCTTCAAAAAATTCATAAGATCCTATTCAAGTGCAGAGTATTTGTATTTTTATTTAAAAGAAAACATTTTTACAGATTCTTGAACAACAAAGAGTTCTCAACAGCAAGGCAAAGTGAGCACTGTATAAAAGTGTCTGGCAGTGTCTCAGCTCAAGATGGCTTACAATGCATATCAAATACTGCACATTCACTGGTTGTAGAAAATATGAAAAAGCAACCTTGATTTGAATGAAATAATGTAACATAGCATTCCCAGTCCCATCTAATCTTATTCAGGGTTATGGAGAAATACAGTCTACCAGACACTAAAAAGAATTCTTCAAGAAGGATTACCACATCTTTAGGATTTATACTGTCTTCCAAGTGTTCTACCTACCCATCATAAAGTAGCAGTCGCCTGGCTGAAGGGGCAGAACAAGTCCTGGAGTGTCAATATCCCAGGCCACTTTCAGACCTGCACGCCAACATGCTTTCTTATCTGAGGTAGTCCCAGGGTCTAAAATGAATGTTTAAAAAAAAAAACAAACAAAAAAAACTTCTCTTACTATTAAGAGAATTAAAATAATGAAATATACTTAAAAATGAAGGGTTAGGATATTTTTATTATTTCATTTAAAACATTTCTATAGGAACATTACTTCAAAACGTACCTGAACTATTAAGGAGAAAAACAATCCACATGGGAAAATCTTAAACACTAGTTACCTTAGTTATCCAAACAGATTTACACAAAAAATTCCCAGAGAAAGGGAGTGCATAATGGAAAAACACAGAAATGGCATTCTGGCTCTGTCATTACTGGTGTGTGTGTCTTTACCACATGATAAAGCAGCAGGTTCTTTTAATGAGTAGGCAGCCATGAAGTACAATGACTATTCAGTACATCACTATGTTCAGTATATTCTATAATCTTTGAATTCAGATAACCTATTTATGAAGCATTATTCTGTCATGTACCACATACTGCATTTCTGCCTATTATTATCTTAAATTGCTTGATTTTCCAATTTATTATGTATTCTTGCCTTTAGTTTCCATTTCCTTACTGTATCAGTCAATGAGAAAGTAAAAACTCCTCTAAAGTCCTTTACTCCCTATAGATTTTAAGCCTGGGAGGGGTCCATAGGTCCTTTTTATCATTGCATTAAAACAATATTATTTTAAATTTGCAAAAAGTTTTACAACACACTAGATTTGAGACGTCACAACTACTGGACAACTCCTGATGACCAGTTCCAACCCTGGGACCTTTGAATTGCAGCCATAGTGTATGTAGCCGTCCACCCTCTAAATTTTTACACTGGAAAAATCCACAAAAAATAACAGCTGAAGAAATGACTGAGGTTTATGCTGAATGTTTCATTAATAAAAGCAAAGGATACAATCATTATTTGTGATGTGACTGTATTTTAATGTTTGGTTATCACCTGTTATAGCTTTATGGCAGAACAACCTTTAAACAGTGCACAGTGTACTCTGTGCAATACTCAATGGTTTCTCTAAAAGTCAAGTGACACTGCTGTTGTAAATCTTGACTGAAAACCCAAAGATGCAGAATTATATTTCACATACCATCTCAGTCTCAGTTTGAACCTGGAATCAAGAAGTGGTTGTTGAACGAAGGGTCAGATAGTCCAGAAAGGAGGTACCCCAATAACAACCCACACAGACACTGCCAGAAAGTGCAGATCCTATACAGACAGGAACCACACACTGGATTTGAACTTTGGATGGGTGATCCATGAATACCCTTTTTAAAGAATGCAGACTATGTGCAGAATATAGGATTGTTTTTAAGCAATACGTAAGAGTATTTATGTTTAACAAAAATTGTTACTTTATTTCAATATTAAAAATCTGAAATCCACTTGTTTCAGTGCTCAATGAAAAGAAACAAGAAAAAACCTGTAAGCAATTTTAATTTAGGTCTATACTTTTTGATATTCAGTTTTAGCTTCCATATATAGTAATTTAAAGATACAAAATAAATGACTACATCCATATTGATTTAAAAAATAAGTAACATGAAGCCATTACAAAAATCCATCAAATACATCTGCGAATTCTATCTCTGTTATGAAGGTGCTTTATATTTTTTCTATTATGAAATCAAAGTACTTCAACACTTCTAAATACAGTGAGATAAGAGAATATTTAAAGCATTAATATATAAGGAACACAACATATACTTAATAGAAATAACTAACAATCTCTAAAAATACCAAACAGCAGACAGTAAGCAAAACAGGAAAGTTATCTTTTAATGTGGACTGGAGCCTGGCCTGGCTGCATTTGGTATAAAATAAGAACCCACCGCCACAAGATTTTGCTGTATGTTATTCTTTAGAGGAGTGATGAGGGCAATTTAGACAATCAATACACTGTGTTCTTTGTCAAACTGGAAGTAGTCTTCACTTACTCTTGATTATTTTCTGCTTAATGAATTTAGGTCATGTATTTTTTTTAAATAACTAAAACACAGACACACAGTTTTGAAGGTAAGAGGCCAATTTCTTTCTCTTCACATGTTTAGAACAGTAGTAATAAACCACTATGTATAACCATTAATGAATATTGATTTTCAAACACAGCTATAGATAAACAGTAGGTCCTTCACTTTGCAGATATAAACACATGCCCATTACAAGTAGACTGCAAGTCAGTAGTTTAAGTATAGGCAACATCTGAGGTGCCAAGAAACACAAATACCGTTTCTCACATTTGACAAAAGAAGTAGGTACCTCTTAAAATCAACAGGTACAATAACATAATAAAAATATACATACACACATACATTTCCAATTCACAGAAGAAACTGAGACTTGCTTTTTTGATTACTGTTAAGCTGTACTTGAAGCTGTTGTGCTGCGAGGCACCCATCATGCAAGCTGGTGACCCTCAGAAACTTGTCTTCTGATTGGGTTGTGACTTTGGGTCTGCCAGATCTCTTCCTATCAGAGTTTCTTCCACTTTCCAATTGCCTTTGGGTTGTGTAGGACACCACTGTACTCCCTGACACTTTGATATTTATTTTGCAATTTCTCTAAATGAAGGGCCTACACTTTTAAGGGTAATAATGCTCTGTCTCATTTCATTTATTAATTTGCCATTTTCTTGCCATTATCACTGGAATATTGTCCAAGTAGTTTTTCAGAGGGTATAGTAACACAGTCTGTTCTAACTAGGCTTTAAAACAGACAGAGGGTTTTTAAATACTCAACGTAAGTTGGAACACCTGTGCAAATTGTTTCCTTCAACTTTCAAGGCTTAATTTACTTTAATTGCTGCAGAACATCTGCAGGTTGTAAGCTATTAGTTGCTCCCTAAAGAAGGCCCATTTGTAATATTCTGATATTTCCTTTTTCAGTTTTGCCAACTTAAACTTTAAATTTAAACCTCTTTTATTTTGCTGCTTATGTTTTCACCATTTTAGGTCATTCATTGCATTTTAACTGATTAAATTTGAAGGTGTTCTAAAACTTTTGACCAGTAATGTGAATATATAAAGTTTATTGTATTGTTAAAATATATTCTTGCGAAACATCTACTGACAACCATTTTGAATGTTTCACCATAATTATAGGCCAACTGACTAGCAATGGGCAACCTGAAAGACATATTTACAAGGAAGTGACTCAAGCCTACAAAACAGTAACAGCACCCTGTCATCATAAAAAAGAAAAAAAATTAACAGCCGAAAGCTGGTCCGTTCATTTAGAGCATGTCTTCCCAGTACGTCTTGTTACTTATCATGTGGCAGAGATAGGCTAATAAATTATTGACAGAAAAAATATTATTTCAAGTGAGAGAATAAATAAAATGTGACTGCTACTGATGTACGAATGGCTTATAAAATAAATATAAAATAGACAAAGCTAAGACAGCAATAAACAAATGAACTTCTTTGTCTTCAGTATGATGAGATATGAATGACACTCAAAGAAAAAAATAAACATAAAAGGGTACACATATGAGTAACTTTGACAGTTTAAATTAAAGTTAACTAGCATGCGGCAGTGTAAGAATAGGAACGGAAAACGGTGAGAAAGGAATTCAGTATAACAAAGGCTTAGGAAACCACCGTCGCAGTATAATGAAAATAGCAAGGAGCGAAACCAATGCCAATGGTAGAGAGAGTACCTTCCTGTAGCAGGCTACAGAAAACATAGACATACAGTGCATCTGGAAAGTATTTACAGCGCATCATCTTTTCCACATTTTGTTATGTTACAGCCTTATTCCAAAATGGATTAAATTCATTTTTTTTCCTCAGAATTCTACACACAACACCCCATAATGACAAAATGAAAAAAGATTACTTGAGATTTTTGCAAATTTATTAAAAATAAAAAAACTGAGAAATGACATGTACATAAGTATTCACAGCCTTTGCTCAATACTTTGTCAATGCACCTTTGGCAGCAATTACAGCTTCAATTGAATATGATGCCACAAGCTTGGCACACCTATCCTTGGCCAGTTTCGCCCATTCCTCTTTGCAGCATCCATCAGGTTGGATGAGAAGCGTCGGTGCACAGCCATTTTAAGATCTCTCCCGAGATGTTCAATCGGATTCAAGTCTGGGCTCTGGCTGGGCCACTCAAGGACATTCACAGAGTTGTCCTGAAGCCACTCCTTTGATATCTTGGCTGTGTGCTTAGGGTCGTTGTCCTGTTGAAAGATGAACCATCGCCCTAGTCTGAGGTGAAGAGCGCTCTGGAGCAGGTTTTCATCCAGGATGTCTCTGTACATTGCTGCAGTCATCTTTCCTTTTATCCTGACTAGTCTCCCAGTTCCTGCTGCTGAAAAGCATCCCCACAGCATGATGCTGCCACCACCATGCTTCACTGTAGGGATGGTATTGGTCTGGTGATGAGCGGTGCCTGGTTCCCTCCAAACGTGACGCCTGGCATTCACACCAAAGAGTTAAATCTTTGTCTCATCAGACCAGAGAATTTTGTTTCTCATGGTCTGAGAGTCCTTCAGGTGCCTTTTGGCAAACTCCAGGCAGGCTGCCATGTGCCTTTTACTAAGGAGTGGCTTCCGTCTGGCCACTGTACCATACAGGCCTGATTGGTGGATTGCTGCAGAGATGGTTGTCCTTCTGGAAGGTTCTCCTCTCTCCCCAGAGGACCTCTGGAGCTCTGACAGAGTGACCATCGGGTTCTTGGTCACCTCCCTGACTAAGGCCCTTCTCCTCTGATCGCTCAGTTTAGATGGCTGGCCATCTCTAGGAAGAGTCCTTGTGGTTTTGAACTTCTTCCACTTACGGATGATAGAGGCCACTGTGCTCATTGGGACCTTCAAAGCAGCAGAACTTTTTCTGTAACCTTCCCCAGATTTGTGCCTCAAGACAATCCTGTCTCGGAGGTCTACAGACAATTCCTTTGACTTCATGCTTGGCTTGTGCTCTGACATGAACTGTCAACTGTGGGACCTTATATAGACAGGTGTGTGCCTTTCCAAATCACGTCCAATCAACTAAATTTAACCCAGGTGGACTCCAATCAAGCTGCAGAAACATCTCAAGGATGATCAGGGGAAACAGGATGCACCTAAGCTCAGTTTTAAGCTTCATGGCAAAGGCTGTGAATACTTATGTACATGTGCTTTCTCAATTTTTTAATTTTTCATAAATTTGCAAAAACCTCAAGCAAACTTATTTCACGTTGTCATTATGGGGTGTTGTGTGTAGAATACTGAGGAAAAAAATGAATTTAATCCGTTTTGGAATAAGGCTGTAACATAACAAAATGTGGAAAAAGTGATGCGCTGTGAATACTTTCTGGATGCACTGTATATAGATAAGAGTATATCTCATTCACTGTGTTGCCCAGTCGACACGATAAGTCAGCGCGTCTACCTTATTGCGAGTGGTAAAAGTGCCATTTAAACTAATACAGGTAGACGTGGAAACCGGGCTTTCTGATGAAAAAACAATAACGTTTTAAACAGTATCGTTTACATACAACAGATTTTGGCGAATCGTTTACATGCAATGATTTATATCCATTTATACACTAAATACGTGCGTATCCCATGGTCTTAGAGTTGGTGGGTGGGGCTCTGTGAGTTGGCGGGCGTGGCTCTCTGTCTTGCATTCGCTCTCTGTCTTGCTTGCCCTTAGTTAGAGTTGGCGGGCGGGGCTCTGTGAGTTGGCGATCGTGGCTCTCTGTCTTGCGTGCAGTGTAAAGTCAACGTGGCTCAGAGGTGCATGTGGACTTTTGCACAGACGAAAGCGACGGAGGCTGTGTTTGGTGAGTTGCTGCGTGCCTCAAGAGCGAAGCTGGACTCGGGAGGACAGTTACAGTTGGCGTGCGTGGCTCTGTCGTGTGTATCCCATGACGCGGTAGGAGGGTTGGAGTTGGCGGGCGGGGCTCTGTCTTGCTTGCGCTCACTGTCTTGCGTGCCCTCAGTGTCTTGCTTGCGCTCAGTGTCTTGCGTGCCCTTAGTGAATTATATATATATAGATTGTAAGCAGCAAAACAGACTGACACAGTACACGGTGGCTATCATGACATTTTGCAGATTTAACCTGCCAATTTTCTTCTTTTGCTTACGCTTACAGTGACCAGATAAACTCTGAGGTACTATCCTAGGTCTTGACACAGGAAATTATCAGGTCAAATGTCTTGTGATTCTTGATTCTACTTTGGTCAATTGTACCCTTGACCTGGAAATTTACCAGTAAAATTCCTAATATAACTTGCATTCATGAGAGAGGCTACACTCTCAAAAAGTTCAGTGTCAGTTTTATACCCCAATATTACAAGAAAATTGGGGTTCATATATGTAGATGAGGGTCACAGAAGAAAATAAAAATACAGTAAATATAAAGTGCCATCCATTATAAAGAGGACAGAAAAATAAAATGGAGTAAAGCTGGTTCATAACACATTCTGACACTTTAATAACCTCACTGCCTTGGAATGCATATTTTAGCATGTCTTTATTGACATCATCATAAGACAAGGTGCAATCCAACATGGTTGCATACAGACGTAAAACTTAACACTAATTCACACAGGGCAAAATTAAAGCTCAAATGCAGCACTGACGCAACTTTAAAAATTTTCTGTTCACTCATAACCACTGCTTGATCTTTAATCAGTGACAAAGTGTTTCTGCATCAGGAGTGTTTATGGCTGTCTTGGCCCTTGGCTATATACACTTTTCTGCCCCTGTACGATTTTGACAGTACAGTTTATGCCCTTAAACTTGGATGACTAGTCTTTGAAAAGGACTAGACAAGATTAAAACTAAACAGTCAGTTGATATCATAATTAATAAAACAGCAAACCTATGAACACTCAATCTTATCTCTTTATTTTTACAGAGACGTAAGTGAAAGTACACTTCTTTAAACATGGAATAAGTTTGTTCAGGTCAGCCACCCTGATGGTAAAGGTCTTAATGTTAAGGCAAAATTTGTTTTAAATGAAGAGACAGAAGAAAAAAAATGTCTTAAAACAAGCCTTGACCCTTCTCAACATTCAAATTTTTCCTTCATAAAAGTTCTAATTGCACTGCATTTTCCAGGTGTGCACATTGACTTGTAACCAAAGTTCCATATAACTCATTTTTATTGTTTTAAGTGTTGGAATTAGTGACATGTTAGCAAGTTTACACAGACCACTGCATAACTCAAGACTCACAGAGAACATGTTGGTTTAAAGGTAACCCCACGAGCAGCTTGAAAGCAAAGCAGGGTAATAAAGCCAGCAGGAAGCTGCACTAGGCCTTCACTTGACAAATCACTCCAAAAGAGACAATGATGTCAGTAGCTATAAAATAAAGTAGGCTTTCTTGATGGGTGCATGCACCTGTGGAAATCTAGCTACAGGGAAGAAAAAATTGCTGGCAGAATACCAGTAATGTAATTGCTAACGTACAAAACATTAAAACAATACTTTACAATGTATCCATTAAAATTCATTATAAAATAAAACAGAACAGAAATAATAAAAGTGATGTGCAATGTTTTACATGAAACTGTTTTTAAAGTAAATGTAAATATTAAGTTGGAAAAAAGTACATACATAAAAATACATAAACAGTATCCTCATGCATTAAATTTGTGACCACATACCACTTGAGCTGTAATTGTATACTGCCACTGGTGAACCTCGTACCAGACTTTCATCATGATGCCAGCCGACTGCCATAGGCCCCATTCCAAAATAAGGCTCTTCTTTGAGGTATGGCATAGTCTTTGGATCCATGTAGTTGAGCAGCGTGACGTTGAACAGTGCCCCTACTGCTTTGTGTCTGGACTGCTTTTGAATAGGTGGCTCCTCCACAGAGGTCAATGGAACTTCAATGCCCTTTTCACTTTCACAGGATTTTGCCAAATCAGGCTGTACTAAGTTGTTTTCCAGACTTTCTCCAATAACCTTTGAATCTTCACTTCTCACTACATCATTGCCAACTATACTGCACAAATAATTATTGAATTCCTTTAGTGCATGACAAGACATGGCAATTTCTTCTTGACTATAGGTTATTTTAGACTGTATTGTTTGCCATGGAATAGGAAAAAGTCTGGTGCTTAGGTACTTGTATGTACATCCTGGGTTTCCAATAATAACACGGGACACAGCAGTGAAAACATCTTTGCCTCGGATATATACAAGGTCACGGAAAAAGCAGCCACGCTGAAGGAGACTGGAGAAGGCTCTCTGCACCTGGACATGTATGTCAAAAGGTATCTTGTTGGCTTCTCTCAGAATCAAATTTGTATATTTGGTCTTCCACTAAAATAAAGAAAAAGGCATTAGGTGAGCAATAACTGGGTTTGAAAGGGCTCTGAGATATTGACTTTTTGTTTAAAATACATGTATGAAGTACTATTTTGCCATGAAAAATCTGTCAGATCTGACTCTTTTGTAATGGTCTTTCACAATTATAACAGGCTAACTATAAAAGTAAACTGTTAAAAAATGTGTGCTATGTTCTAGTGTTATAAACACCTCTTTGAATCATTTTATTTATGTCAAAACATTCCTGCATTCCTTAAAGAAAATGATTAAACCAAGCAAGACAATACTAAATAATGTTTTGTTCTAATTCTGATGGTGCTTTAGCTATAACTCTATTAAAATTTTAAGCTCAGTTAGGACACAAATGTTTCTAAGCAGCATGAGCTTTGGGGTAGTTTTAATTGAATTAAATTAAATATTTAATGTATGCCCCACAATTGTATTTTTAATCACCTATGACCAATGCATTATTTTTTTACGTTTTAGTGCATTTTTGAATAAAATCATGTCACTATTTTTTTTTTATATAAGAGAAAAAAAATTAACCTACTGTTGCAACAAGAAAGGCTTGAATTGCACTTCATTGCTTTTTTGCATTAGCGGGAGTATTTTATACTTTGCCGGTTTGTCTTTTGGCACTGCATAGAATGCGTAGGAAATGTGTGAAATATGAATCGTTTCATACTTTGACATCCAATTTTCAGCATTCTATATATTGCCTAGGCATTCTATACAATGCCCACCTTTTATACATTGTCAGTAACATATAAATGATGAAAAATTGGTAAAATAAAGAAAAAATTAGTTTGTGTACATTGGTCTCAAACCTTCGACCATTTGATTGAATGTCCAACATGCTAACTACTTGACCAATGATGCTTAAATGTCATATTGAAATACTGTAATTTGACAAAACTTAATTATCAATTAATCAAAAATTTTTTTTTAATTTGTCTACATCAGACTTGAACCTTCGACCGTTTAATCAAAAGTCCAACACGCTAAACACTTAACCAACACCGCTGATTCATATATATCTATACTAATAAACGGCAAAGCCCTCACTCACTCACTCACTCACTCACTCACTCATCACTAATTCTCCAACTTCCCGTGTAGGTAGAAGGCTGAAATTTGGCAGGCTTATTCCTTACAGCTTCCTTACAAAAGTTGGGCAGGTTTCATTTTGAAATTCTACGCGTAATGGTCATAACTGGAAGCTGTTTTTCTCCATTTACTGTAATGGAGTTCAGCTGGAGGGGCGGAGTTCGTATGACATCATCACGCCTCTCACGTAATCACGCATTACGTAGAAAGCCAGGAAGAGCTACAAAACGCGCTTTAGAAAACATGCATTATATAATTAAGAAGGCAGCGAAACAATTAGAAGCGAGCGAGTGACATATAAAACCATATTCAGCAGCTCACGTGAACTGACGCAGTGCGCAGACAAAAAGTAACAGTTCCAAAGAGTGCTGAACAAAAACTGAATTACACTGCTACGCTCAAATAGATAAACCACACGCCGTGGCGCGATACTAAAGCATTCGACTGTAGCGCCCACGTCCGAGGTTCGATTCCCGAGAGGGGATGCACTAAGTATGTACGCGCGCTTCTCGATTTATTTTAACCTCGCATCCCCTTAGTTTGAGACGTATGAAAACGCATGCGATTAATGCAGAAAGACAGATCACCTATTCACCTATTGAAGCTTCATGAATAATGGATACTTTATTCGCGATCAATGATTGTTTTGGTAAAGCCATACTCAGTGTATTCATTAGATGAACGGTAAAAAAGTAAGAGCGAGGGGACGGTAACTTACTGAAGCACACAAGCAAAACCACAATAGCACGCGGGCTCGATGTACTGACTTGCGCGATCACATTCCAAAAAATATTTCTTTTCAAGTTCTATTTAGTCCATATGAGTCAAACTCAAGGCCCACGGGCCACATCCGGCCCGGCGTGTAATTATATCCGGCCCGCGAGATCATTTTATATACTGTATTATTGTTATTAATGGCCCGGGTATATGAAGCGCTGGTAACACAATAAACTACAGATCCCATAATGCAGCGCTTCAAGCTGCCTTGCCGAACACTTACCGTGTTGCTGCAAGTTATTGCGAAGCTAGCCCACACGATGCAGAAGAGAAAAGTTGATTCTGAAAATAGAGCCTTTAAAAACCGATGGGAGGCTGAGTATATGTTTACTGACATTGCCGGTAAACCCGTGTGTCTCATTTGTGGAGCTAATTGCACTGATACGAAATAGCCTGCCCATTTAATTATTGAGGAATGGATAAATAAAGATAAGATTTTGTACAAATAATGTTTTTCATTTTTCTTCCTTGATGGATTCTGCCACCCCCAGCAACAGTTGCTCGCACCCCAAAGAGTGTATGTATGTAAGTATATATATATATATTTATAATATATATATGTGTGTGTGTATATATGTAGATATGTATGTATGCGTTTATATGTGTGTGTGTGTATGTATATGTGTATATATATATATGTATTTGTGTGTATATATGTGTATGTATGTGTATATATGTAGATATATATATGTATGTATATATGTGTGTGTGTGTATATATATATGTGTATATGTATAGATATGTATATATATATGTTTATATGTGTGTGCATATATATATATATTTTTATATATATATATGTGACAGCAACACTCATCACTCACAACAGTGACAAAACAATTACATTTACAATCATGTTATGTTATTTTCAAAATGTTTCATTTTCTTTTTCATTACTTCTTTAACACACTACTTCTCCGCTGCGAAGCGTGGGTATTTTGCTAGTATATATATATATATATAT
>JANRMT010062806.1:92154410-92182271 GCA_026402145.1 Polypterus bichir lapradei
ATATATATATATATATATATATATATATATATATATATATGTGTTGCCTAAAAGCACTATATATGTATGTATGTATGTATGTATGTATGTATGTATGTATGTATGAGCTAAAAGTATAATTATAGGGAAATGAGAAATTAAGATTTGACATACTGTAATTAATGTACAGATCCTAGGTCAAAACTGAAAAAATATTACATTAGGGCGGCAATGATTAGTCAATGTAATCAACAGCGTCGACTACAAAAAATCATCAATGCGGATTTTTTATTGTCGACGTGTCATAAACAGAACCTTCAATAGAGGCTCCAGTCACAAAGAACCACACTGGTTTTTGTAACTGCAATGCACTACATGAACATCTGGGGGCAGTATTGTTTGTTATTGTTTGTCAAGACTGCACACAGTCCTACCAACGAAGAAGAACGTTTGAGGAGAAGAAGGATCTAGAGGAAAATAAACATGGTTGCAATGGCGAGTCAGACAGAGGAGGGGGGAAGGAGATGGAAAAAAAATTGAGACAGAAACTTTGTAAAGTGTGGGAGCATTTCACCGAAAAAGAAAAAAAACGTTGAATGCTGATTATGCAAAGCGGAGTTTTCTTTTCGCAGCAGCACCATCGCGATGCATGAGCATCTGAAAGGCAAGCATCCTGGAGCTGTGATGCAGCTGTCTCTTGAGAATTTATGCTGACTCTGTTAGTTAGGGTCAGATCAGGAGGGGAGGGAGAGCGTGAACAAGACTGAGAAAATAAAAGTGAAAAAAGCTAACTTTTACAAGTAACAAATTTACACCTGATCTGTTCGTTTTCAAATAATATTGCATTAGTGTGATGATGCTTTCTGATTGGTACTATTCAGGTCATACAATGATTTCTTCAAAATGTCACATATATTTGTCTCTTTCTTTTTTTTGTCCTGGTGCTGCGCGCTGACACCAGAAGCCGTGAGCTTATTTAGTGCTAGCAGGAGCACACAGGTGGCCGGTTGCTTGTGCTATAACAAGCTTGACCTGGCGGCGATCAAAGCACATGTACTGTGCAAGGCATGTACAGGGTCCACTGAGAAACGAAGAGCGTTCATGGCTCACCTTGCAGAAGAACATTCTTTCCTCTGCATGTCCCGAAGTCCTGTGCAGACTGGACAAGATCGTTGGGGAAAAAAAAAAAAAACGCGGTCACTGATTACAACTGCAAGAAGGTACGCAAATGAATATGAATAATGTTGCATCCGTGCCATAATGTTTTCTGAAATGTACTATAAGGTCATAAAATGAATAATTCCAAATATCATACATACCTATGTCTCTGTTTTTTTGCCAGTGCGGCTTTGACATCATGGGCCATAAGGTGCATACTAATTCAGTGTGAGCAGGAACACTCAATAAAATTGAATAAAAAAAAAAATCAAGTGACAGTGAGATACGAAGAAGGCAGATTCGCCAACATTTGTGTGTCAGCTTTTATCCATCCAGATCAGAGAATTTCCAGTTCGATTGTCTCAAAACACCACTCACATCTACAGTTATTCCCAGTTTCAGATAAAAAGTAACAGCGTCAGATCCCTGGGGGGCGGTAGTATGTATCGTGATCGTGACTGAGAGAATAAAAGTGAAAAAAACGGTAACTCTTACAAGTACTATACATTTACAGCAGCTGTTACAGACGCAAATCAAATGTATGTGTTTATTGTATAATATTAACAATAAGAGTAACTCACTACGGTAAATATACGAGGCAGTCAGGATCGAACTGCGGGACTCTTGATTATAAGTCAGCAATTCCTACCGCTGCACCACGGAAGCTATTGTATCGCCCTTGAACCTTCTGTGAAAGTGTTTATTTGATCTTTGCACTTCAGGCTTTACACATTATATAGTTTATGTCTACATTTTGTCATTTATTACTAACATATGAAAAATGTTTCAGTTTTAACAATGTATTTTTTGGTTAAGTTAAATGCACTTTTTTTGTTTAAAGACTACGTGCACTTTAGTTTGTATTGTTTAATGTATTTCTTTTTTATTGTGATGGTCACACTAATACAAAAACATCTGATTATTTTCAAATTCATATTTTTCACTGGTTATTTTAATTTGACTATTATTAAATTTAATCGTGTTAATGCAGAAACATCAGGGTGACATTCACAGGCTGACAGACGTGAGCAGATGAGGTAAGACATACACTGGAGCCCAAAACAGGATGTGCAACCACAGGTCGCAGGCATCAAAATAGTTAGGCATAAAATAATCGTGACTAATCGACTAATTGGAAAAAAAAAATTGAACAATTAGTCGACTACCAAAATAATCATTACTTGCAACCCTATATTACATTGTCACCAGAAATCAGCTTGCATGCAAAGTTTGAAGGAAATCAGATTGGTAAAAGTTTGATTGATTAAATTGATTGCAAAATCCGACCCAGACAAACGGAGAGGGCAAGTTGAATAAAATGGTGTAATAATAATAAAAAAAGAAACCAAGGTGTCCCTAGCCAATCACTTGAAGGACAAAAAAAAGGTTCTTAAAAGGAATTTTATATAAAAATCCATATCATCACTGAAAGCACGGTATAATGAATATTTTACTTCCTGAACTCTCTTGGCTGTATCCAAAGCATTGGTACTTTCTAAAGCCTTAGGGACAGACTGAACATCAGACAGAGGACACCACATAGCTGGTCAGCATGGACCTTAAGGACTTAGGGACTGACTCCATCTGGTCCTGCAGCTCTTCCTATGTGTAGCTTACTCAGTTGTCTCCTTACTTGATCTACAGTTGTGGACAGTCCACACTGATGGTCACAGGTACATTTATCCCTGGCCATTTCATTTGACATGGTAGGAGTTGTTGATATAGAAGGGATGGTGTGAGGAGATTGGTCACTAGAAGAAGGTGGCACAGAAAGGGAAAATCTATTAAAAAATTGGATCAGGGAGTTAGCTTTGTCCACATCCCCTTCTAGCACATAGAGTATAAATATACTCAGTCCATTCCAGGAATCCTGCAAGTTATTCTGAGTGAGTTTGGTTTTTTATTTTAACTTTGTAAGCATCCTTTCCTTCACTCAGTGTTTTCTTTAGCACACGCTGTATGTCCTTCAGAGCCTCTTTATCACCGAATCTGTCTTCTCTGTTTATGAACCTTTATGAACCTGAAACTTTACTGCCAGGCAATATAGTTGCTAGGAATTTCTCTTGGTGTTACATCCACACATATAACATACAAAGGTACATAGAATTAAATACCACAATATACAACATATGACATCATCACAACATTATATACAGTAAACAGAGATATGTAAACCATGCAAACAAAAATGACTGAAACGATTTTCACAAAACCATGTATTTATATTGCCATTGGACCAATTTAAAATATTATCTATAAGGGTGGGGGGGTTAATAAGGGGGGAAAACCAAAACCAGTGCCAACTGCAATACCCATCAGGTAGCAGGGGAAGACAGATGTTTTGATGTAAAGTAGTAATATAGGTGATGATGCCGGTGGGTGGTGACATGTTGATTAGCATATGCAAGTAAGAATTTCACTGTGCGTGGTACATGTGACTATACTGACCCTGTAAACCCATCTGTACTATAGTGAATTGTAAGCAACATCTTTTGTGTTGAAATGTCCTGTTAATTCAATTATTGTTTTAAATTTTATTTATGTGTTTAATTAGGATGCTGGAATTAGACGTGTGTCTATTATTTAACAGGGTAATTCTGGTCTCTAATACAATAAAAACTACCTCCTTGCATCCTCTGTTGTCAGCTGCATTATTGAAAGAAGATATTGCAACATTATTGTCTTTAAATGTTATAATGCCAAGAAAATAATATATCTTGCATCAGGCTGAAATGACTAGGTTTCTTTTACTTGACGAGGAATCAAACAATGCAGATTCTGAAACACCATGTCTTATCCACAAACTAAGTATATTTTATTTCTTTACTGTAAGGTCCTCATTCTTTCAACAATTCAACAACATTTTTCTTAGTTAACTTTTGGCTAGATTTGTATTAATCATAGTTATTTGCCAATTTTATAGAACAAATTACTCTGGTTTTGTTTCAAGCTCTCTCTAACAATCATTTGCAGTGTTTTAATAACAATTCTAAATTAGCAGCACTATCTTAATATATTGCAATGTCAGTGTAAGCCTAAATTACAATATACTGAACAAATACTTGGAAAAATTTCTCCCTCTTAAAAAATTAGAAAATAAAGTTCCCTTTTCTAAGAACCAATACTAAATATCTGACATCAAATATCCCAAGGGCCTACTACAGCACAAAGAAAATAAAGTGTTAGTCTTTGTGCCTGCCACACAGGTCTTAGACAGGGAACTTTACATTTTGACTTCAAAAATGGCATGCATTGTATAGCTCTTTTCTGGGCCATGCTACAGTAAAAATATTTCATTCTGAATTTCTCAAACAGTACATTTCAGCTGGTAATATTAAAAGTCTTTAGAGTACATCCACTTAGAGATTCCATGTAATGACTAACCATCTGTAAAGTTGAGAATTAATTGGAAATTTCATCACTTTAATACACAATCTTCTGTCTGTCTTTATTTCAAATTTGATTATTTTAGAGTAAATAATATTTTAACTAAATATGTACTGTATACTGTATATGCTTGCTTCACCATATTTAGTGCAAAATGTTCTGTTTATACAAAGTATGCTCAGCTTTGCTACAGTGAGAACAGGACAAGAAAAAAAAAATAAGTATTCATTCCATGCACCACAGACCTTTGCTATGAAGGTAAACTGGAAAAGAAATACCTTTCATCAAGCCCAAATAAGGACAGTGATTCGAGACATGGCATACTTCTTAAGCTATACAGTAAGTTAGTTATACAGGTTAGCCAGATCTAAAGACTGATGCTTTGTTAGTTCATTCAAGTTACTTAGAAAAATTCAGTTACCAGGAGTTGAAAGCCTTCATCACTGGGAGTTAAATATGGAAGCTGTTGTCCTCCAAGTTGATGCAGAAGTTTCTGCTTCTAGATGTGGAGAAGAGAGAAAATAAAAAGTCTCAAAATCCTGAGCAACCTGTTATCCAACTAAGCTCAACATAGTCAAGGATTTTCTCTGTTGCACTTCATTCACGTTAGTAATGCAGGATCTTGCATTCTTTTTTTTATTTATTAAAGAGACTTTATCAAAGAAGAAAAGCTTTCCTTGACCAGTCCTGTTAAATTCCTCTTTCAATGTTATTTCAATGTGAACAAAGGTGTAACTTTAAGGGGGACTAGCAGCATCCCAAATACCCAGATAAGTCTAAGCCACACAGTCAAGGGTTCAAACAAAGCATATTTTTAATTGAATAAAGTACCTTTTACAGGTTCTTCCTTTACTCATCACAATCAACAATCCCAGTCACACTCATTTTCCTTTTTTCTCCTTCACTCTCCTTTGTGAAAGCCTTGTCCCCCACCTCCCGACTCGGTGAAGCAGAGTGGCTGCTTTCCAGGGTGAACCCAGGAGTACTTCCAGTGCAAGAAGATGTCAACCTGAAATCACTTTTGGGCCAGGCAGAACCTCTTTGTGACAGGGAGCCTACCTCCAGTAGTTACCGCTAGTGGCACCTGAGATCCCCCAATGATCCTAGAAAGTGGTCTCCCTCTCTCTTTCCTTTAAAATGGCTTCCTGATAGTAAAAGGTACCACTAGCCTATCCAATCGGGATGTTCATTCATCCATAACCATCCCTTATAAAGGTTTCCCAGCCAGGTAAGGAACCATCTACAATGACTGGGATGTCAGCCAACCTGTGTCGTTTGTGTCACAGGACATATCAAAAACAACTACATTTCTTCCTAGAAGGTCTTTCTTTTCTACTGTGTTTCAATGTAATTTTTTTGTAACTCTGGTATATTTAATTCTGATTCTGGATCATTTTAATATTTCAGAAATGCATTTGAGTTTAGGTGCCAAAAATGTAAAACAAGGCCACTTTTAAAAAAAATAAAAAGTGTGTTGTTTACCAATTGTAATTAAAATCTGATGTTCATTTTCAGAAACTGCATATGTCAAAGCAAAATCTGTAAAGTAAATATAAAGCATCATAGAGTGTTTTGTATTTCTGATTTTCTTGTCATATTTACCATTTATATGTACACATACAGTGTGTAAACACTGAAAATGCACTTGGTTTTAGACTGAGCTGTAGCTTCAATGCTATTTGATATTTACAGTACACCAGAATTATTACTTTCATCTAAATGATCATTAAGAAAATACAGCATTAGGATCTTTTCTTTGTGAAAAAATAACAAGTGTTTCCCAACCTTTGTGATGTTATGACCCAGATTTTCACATAACGGTGTTTTCGTGATCCATTTAGTTGCGGGTGAGGACATGGACTTGAGTCCAGCGCAGTCATCAAAGCAACTGGCCCGCACTACACACAAAACTTAAAATATAATTGACTTTCTATGCATAATTTATATAAGGATATTTGAATCAGATGAGCACTGGTGTGTGCACATGACCGGAGATGTTCTGTGTTAGTGTATGGGTTATACTTGGCTCATACCTACACCTGCAGGTGCTGGGATATGCACTGATTTATTACAAACCTGTATGGACATAGATGTAAAACTATTTTTTTCTATGTGTACATTTTTAGCCTTTAGCATTATCACATAATATGTACATACGAGGGGGGACCCGAAATTATTGAAAAAGTTATATATATCTGTCTAAATGTCTGTCTACTTTTTACAAGAGAACTACTTAACAGAATTAGATCGGGTTTTTATCTATACTTTGTTTGAACATTCCGGTTGATTGTAGTATTATAGTTCGGTTGTGGCACCGATTTATTCGCGTGAATCCGAGGCATAGGCTGCAGGCCGAGGGGAGGGGGAGGCGGGACCTCAGGAGTAGGGAGCCAGGCATGACTATCGTAACTCACGCACCAGCCTCCGTTCGAGTCATTCTACCTCTTGCCACGTGTTGGGAGTGTTCCTTGCTGCCACTTAGCTAGCAATACCAGCTTGTTCAGCAGACATTATAATCTAGAGATTGTTAAAGAGTAAAGTTTGACACTTTTGAGAGAGAGAGAGAGAGAGAGAGAGAAAGACAGTGAGATCACAGCTATGTGTGTTTTAGATGGTACCTGCTCATTGGCAGAGATATCATGGCCATGTGCTCTTCTCCCCATGCGGGGGATGCTCTCCCATCAGAGCTGAACACAACGTTTCATGTTTGACAAAGCTCAGGAATAAAAACTACTTTATGATACGCGATTCATTTTCTCCCTTTGTGGATCTCCAGCTGCAAATATATATATATATATATATATATATATATATATATATATATATAAAGCAATTAACTTTAACACATTGACTGCTGGGTCATTTATAACCAGGAGTTTAGTTATATGCATATATGAAAAATAAGAAACTCTTATCAAAACTTGCATAAAATGTAAAGAAATGTATCAGAAGGCAACAGTTTTATTATCAATAGTAACTCTGTCAAAACTGTGAAAACATAATTTTAATGAAAAATGTGAAGAAACTAATATTTACTTTATTTTCACCAGCAAAGTAACTAAAAGTCTGCATTTCAATAAGAGTCCTTAAAGCATTGTACCATGCAGAGTGCAGGCTTAGAGAAACAGTTCTTTGTCCACGCTTGTTGCACAAAACACATTTGGTAGTTGATGACTGCACTTGGGGTGCGATAGGATATCCATGTAATGCTGTCCTGACAGTAGTGACAAGTCAGATGCCTTGTGATAAAGAAACTCCTTTGGGGCAACTATCTGCATCTTTATCATACAATTGTTTGTCACCATCTCAATCACTGTCATTATCATCAAAATCTAGTTGTTTCAAAATATCAGCAGCTTTTTACCTTTTTTAGGTTTACATAACATAACTATAAAGGCAGTATATAACTTAGGCACTTGATATTTATAACTTTTTTAATCATTATTTTTGAAATGTGAAAATAAATACTCTTGCATGAAAATGTCATCCTGACCAAAGCATCACCTGAGGCAATAACTTTGTCCTCTCACCACGTGCCACCCCTTCTGAGTTTTAAAAACAGAATGGAGCAAATGTATGTACTTTTTATCTAAGAATACATTTGCTTGGCAGTGCCAATACAATATAGCAACACCTTCAAGCTGGCCAACAACTCATCTCTTTCAACTACCAAAACCAGAACCTACAATGTGCAATTAAAAGTGACTTCTGAGAATTTATAAAAGTTTTTATGTAAAGATTCACACTTCACTGGCATTAATGGTTAGAAAGGATCAGACAGAGGAGATGGTATAATTTAATAAAAGTTTTATTTAAAAACTAATGATATTAAACAAGTGCAAATGCATAACAGTATGAAGTAAAGTAACTGAAAAAAGGAGTAAAAACTCACAATAGGAAGTAACCTTCCTGAATTCATTGTTAACACAGACCTTTAATACATTTTACATTAATAGTTGTTTTAAAAGTAAAAAAATAATGCCTTTTTTAAAATGACTTTTTTAATAATCCTGCCAGTTTCAGTGTTTCATTGTAGCTGGAAGGGAATCACAGGAAGCAAGCAATTGTGACTTAGGAAAACAAAATACTTAAATAATTATACTAAGTGTTTTTTTTTTCTTTCTTCAATCCCCAAGGAAGCATATATTGAAAGGTCAGTTGGTAAATCCCCAGGCACAGACTAAATAAAATGACAAAACACAACAGCCCTATGATTTTAAACATAATATGAACATTTTATATTATTGTCCACCTGATAAAGGGGCTTCTTTAAGCAAGAAGTCCTTTACTTGAAGCTCAACACCCACTTTAAATAGAGCTTAGTTTGAAGGCCAAATTGCAGCAAACTCATGTAGAATCCATTAAAATATGTTCCGTTTTACCAGTACCTATCACTTCAAAGATCTTTTATTCAGGTGCATTCCATTTAGACATGTAAATCTAATAAAACATAAACTTTTATACCAAATTAAATTTTGTGACTGTGGCTTTGCTCTTTATTGTGCCGACTGATTGTTTTCAGTTACAGAATAGGCATATTATATGTGCCTAGAGACTGACGAGCAGACTAAAGGAACAAATGGCCCAAATGTACAGTACAGTAAGGAATTTACTATGTGTTATGCATTTTATAAATGTATTGTATTGAACATACAACATAAACATAGAAGCTCATCTAATATTGTGCATACTGTATATGCATTCACTCATTATAAAGCCTACTTAATCAAGTTTATTATTGCCTGGGCTTGAGTTTATTCTGGCAGCATTAGGTATGCCAGTAGATAAGATGATATACAGAAATTTAGTGCCTCTAGTTCACATATACTTTAACATTTTCAATTTTTATATCTGTATAAGTTATACATATATTTTCAGTATATACCGATCAGCCACAATGTTAAAATCATCTGCATAATATTGTGTAGGTTCCCTTCATTTTGTCAAAACAGCTCTGACCAGTCAAGGCATGGACTTCACAAGATCTCTGAAGGTGTTCTGTGCCATCTGGCCCCAAGACATTAGCAGCAGATCCTTTAAGTCCTGTAAGTTTTATGGTGGGGCCTATATCGATGGTGCTTATTTTTCCAGCACATCCCAGAGATGCTTGAATGAATTGAGATCTGGGGAATTTGGGGTCCAAGCTTCATAATGAAATGGCAAAACGCCAACATCTACATTTCATACTTTTTCTGCTTGAATGGAGGCCTCCCATATATGCACAGTACCCACTGAAGCCTTAATAAGGTATTTTTAAACTCCATGATAATTTAAGACACATGGGATACATATTTCAGTAGTTACTTGTAAGCTTTATTCTTCTGCTCTTAAAACCAAGTGTGTGTGCTTATGGACTACATTTCTATTACACTCTTTTTTTCTACCTTCTCTTCCTCCCAATAAATGTCCTGTCCCTGTCATGTAACTTTTACTGCCTCAACCTTCCTAATACCTTACTTTGTACAGATATACAGTAAAGTCAAGAGTATGGGTGCTTAAATTGACAATAATATATACAACTGACAAGTATATTTTAATTTTTTTCCACTCAAAGATACTACTTTAAGTGACATAAGTATTCAAACCTAAACACTCACTTGCAGTAAAGATGAACATATGCCGTGAACAGTAGGAATCAAGGACAAAAAAAACAGTATAAGAAGCATAATGAAGTATATATGTGTGTGTATACAGGTACACCATAAATCTTTGAATAGACGTCATATACTAAAAAAATGTCCAAACACAGGATGCAGAGAAGTTATTCCGGAATAAAGGCTTGTGACAAGGTTAGCTATGACCTGGACTGCAATGTTTAATGTAAAATGCTGCTAAAAAGTCAAATCACTATCTGAAGCTATTTTTTCAGGACTGGTATGTTCCAGGAACATAACAAGACTAAAGCACTGAGAGAATGACAGGCAACCAGAGATCAAATCATTTCAGAGTCACTAATAACAGCATATACTTCTACTGCACAAAAAAATTTTAAGTCTCCTGAGTAAACCCACAAAACATATCCACTATTTTGCATTTCCCTAATTAACTATCCAAATCTCAGACATTTTACAATATATTATTTAAATGTATAATAACATATACTCTTAAATATGCCATGTTAAACTACTGTAACTATTGTATAGTGACAAAAATATTTTCAAACACGAAATGACTAGCAAAGGTTTTGTGCACGTAAGAGCACACACAGCTGGGGCGGAAGGCACACAGTGCCTCTCATACAATTAAGCTATCACGTAGATGCCAAATACATCAGATTGGTCGCAAATTCCACAAAAAAGAGATGATAATGCTACATCAAATAAATATTTTAAGGAAAAAAGTAGCATCTCATTGACAAGGTGTACTTAAGCAAATTTACAAGTCACTGAAACACTGTATTCACTGTTTCTTCAGTGTTGTTGGTCTTAGATTTTAAATTGCAGACTTTAACAATAAACTCAAATCTACTAAAATACAAACATGGATAAGATGAACTCAGCCAAGCAAACAGCAGCAACTGGCTATGCTTTCAAGTCAATCTACTTCAATTAGCTTTGGCAAGCATTGCCTTCAATTTTAATATAATATAATTATTTAATCATATTTTTTTTAACAGAGTTCCCAACTTTTAACATACAAAGTTAATGTTTTACCAGCAACTGACGGATGAATGAAAATATCCTGAAGCAAGTCATTAGGAAGAAAACTGTACGTTATCATTCCAAAATAGAGGAAAAAATTGTTTATTATTTATGGTCTTACTAATGCAGTCCCCTTAAGCTGTTTAGTGTTGTGGCTGTTCCATGACTTCAGCACTGGAAAGTACAGTAGTCAAGAAATTACTGCGAAAATATTTCTATATTACAAATCTTTAATACAATATACTATATGTTTATAAAGAGTGAGGACTGAATGAGATCCCATCCAGAATAGTTGGTAGTGGCATCCCCTGAACATGAGGCCAATTCAAGGGAAGGGCAGGGGAAGGCAACTTTGGAGGTAGTGAAAAATAATTATTAATATGCTTCCATGCTTTGTACTTTATAATATTCTATAGACATAATGTATTCATTCTATTTGTGCTCTGCATACATTCATGCATTTACTAGCAATTTGAAGCACACAAGCATTATTTAAACTCAGATAAGGGAAGAGGAGTAAAAGCACCAAAGCCAGTTACAACAAACTCTCCTTCTTAGCTATGCATTTCTAACATGTAGCAAAAAAGTGTTGCGTCTTTCTCCCAGGCTTGTATTTATTTTCTGCATTATGGCATTTTCTTTTATTTCTGAACTAACATTTTATATATTTTTTAAGTAGTGTTATTTTTGTTTATTATTTAATACTTATGTGCTCTCTCTGTACAATTACAATTTGAACCTTGGACTACCCTAAAGTCACTGCTGTCTTTATAGTCAGGTTAGAGGAAAGGACTCAGCAGTGGGTCATTGAGTTTATTATACAAGTTTTGTTCAAGTATTGCTTGTCATTTGTATTGAGTGTACTGGAATTTTGCATGCGGTTATCAGATTCTGCTCTTTGGATTGTGATTTGTAACAGGTTCACCTCAGATGTCTTTTAGGCAAATGCTACTGCCCTTTTTGTGCCTTCTTTCTTATTGTTCTATTTTTTTTTAAATAAATCCTCAATTAATAAAGACTCCTGTTTGGATTATCTTTATATGTCAATGATTTTTGTTTTTCCCTCCTTTGCAAGACAAGTTTGGTATATTTTGTGACTTTCACTTTATTTTGAACTTTTAAAGCCAGCTCCTCATTTTTAATATGTAGTCCAAAGCCTGCAGGTGATAACTGGTTGATGTCTTCCTCTTATGTGAGAGCCTAGAGAAGGTCATGACCTGCTTTGTGGTTCATTTTGAAGGCCTCACATCCTGTTTTGAAATGTATATTACTCATGTTGCCAATTGAAAAATAAGAAAATAATGCGGGGGTGTTTGGTTGTAAATTGTATACTTCCACACCAAAACTTTCTTTGAAACCAGTGTGATCATTTAAGGGGTAAACACAGACCTTTCAAATTGAATGAAATTATTAAAACAAAAATCAATTATAAGAAAGATACCACATCCCAACTCTACTTGCTGGAAAACCTTATATAATACTCTACTGACAAGATAACTATCTACTTACTTTCTTTCTTTCTTTACCAAAGCGAACCAGAAACTCTTGTTTTGATCATGTGGTGCTTTCAATGTCATATACAATTGTTTGCTAAACTAAAAAAAAAAAAATCAAGTTATAGGCAATACATTTTGCCTGTATACTATCTGCCAAGGATGACAAGAACAGGTTTAAAAGGACTGGGGAACTAACCGGAATTATGAGAAGCAGACAATTACTGACAACAGAGAGAAAAGATCAAGATGAATGAGTACTAGTGCCAAAACATAACCCAAAGAATGGTAAGAAAGTAATGCAAGCATCAAAGTCAGAAGTTCAGAAAATTGTGATAATTAGTCTCTTTCTTTCAAAAGCTTGGATATTTAGCAACGCTGACAGACCAGTTTAAACATCAGTGCAAACATCATAATATGTGTGACTTTCTCAAACTCAAAATGGCATAATGCAAAAACAAAGTTGGCTCCATCAATGATAGTAAACTGACAATTATAAATATGATGCATAACATATTTCATCAACAAAGGTAAATAAATAGACTCTGTAACAGAAGGAATACATAAAATATCAAACCATCCACCAGAAAAATGTAACGAATGAGAAGCAAATTTAATAAGACAACTACAGACCAACACCAGATTCATGACAACTTGGTGGTGAATTGTGCTGTCGTTCAGGTTGTTGTGGGGCCTGGGTTCGGGACAGGACACAGAGTTTAAAAAAAAAAGAGTATGGACTCTAGCTACATTTATGAGTGAACAAAAATGTTTCTCAGGTAGAGTGTTCTACCTTAAATATATACTGTAAACATGGATATTTAACATATTCTTGTTTTAGCTATTACATGAGGACACTCAGATGAACAGTCTCTGGCAAGCAGAATGGTAACTTCTGGATAAATCACTAACATCTAAGTCAGGCAGACCACAATGACTAGAAGCAGCACAGCTTCTTGACAGAATGAGGCAGAACAATATAAACAGCAGTGATTCTTCACATGCACCTTCACTTCATATGGATCAAACCAGTTGTGATTAAGAAAGCAAAGCATTAATTACATGAATCCATTATCAACAAGTTACTTTAAATATTCAATTTCAAATATATATATATAATATAATGTGTCCCAAAATGCAGATCCCAACCCCTCAAAAAATGTAAATATCCTACTGTAGTGTTAGTGAGCACTTAAGTATCCATAATAAGCACTCAGCTCTAAAACTAAATAAGCCTCCAATCTCCTCACTTATTTTGAGCTTGCAATTCTAAATCATGTTTCATTTTTTTACCTAATTGCTTTTCCTTTTAAGGCTCACGCTACAATTGTTTATCACATTTGAATTGGGTCCTTTTTAGACTCCATTAACATTACTAGATTTGAGTCCCAATCATTGCTGTGTGTCTAAGGTTCAGGATATCTGGTAGCAGATGCACAAATGAAACAGACTGACATTTATCAGTGGAGCATGTAAAACGTTTCTTATCAAGAAGGTAATTCATATTTTTATAACAAAACATAGGCACATATGTGGACTTGTCTCGTTTAAAATGTTTTAGCTTAAATACCTTTATAAAATGTTAGTTGGACAAATCAAAACTTTTATTAACTTTTATTTAAGTTAATTTTATTAACTTTTATTTCAGGCACATAAAAGTGTTATGTTTTAGCCTAAGTCACTGCCATGGTTTAATATTTTTTGTTTGTTTATTTAGCCTTTCAGTTTTTTTAAACTGTATATTTTTTTGTTAATTCTGTTTTTTGGCTTGGCCTTGTTGCTATGGTGTTTGACAATTAAGTTTTCTGTTAAATATACTGTATATAGTATAGTGTTTTTGGTTATCTGCCCTGGATCTTGTATGTGGAGTTTAAACAAGCAGTACATAAGCCAAAGCTGAAAACTGTTCAACAGCTTCAAGTAAGGATTGTGGGTATTTCTTGATTCTCGCTTCATTTATTATCCTTGTTTGGATTTCCAGGCTTTTTGTCTCTTGTTTTGTGTGAGTTAGCATGTCTAGATTGTAAAACTTGTTTTTGCCCTGTTTTATTGACCTGATGTTTTCGATTAATAAAGTCTTTGACTACAAAATGTTGTGTTTAGTTTTGGATTTAAAGTTTCACTGATTTTTTTTTTTTTTTTTTTTCTCGTCTTCAATTTTTGTGACCTTCTGATGATTTTGAACTTTTAACTGCCTCGGCCTCATTTCAGGGCCTATGTAGGCTGAAGACTGCCTTCTGAGTAGGGGTTAGGCTGCCTAGGATGACCCCATATCTAAGGGCCTTGACCTATTTTTAAGAGCAGGTCAGGCCTTTTGTGAGTGTGTTGTTTTTAGCTTCCATTTTTGTGCTTCATATGACAGGAAAGCACAATAGTATAGCACTCACCAAACTTGCAGGTTTATTTTAGGGAATAAGTCTTTGTTTAATGCAACACTTGTAGCATATATTAGTCTTATTCTTTTTTCTATTTAATCATTACGGCATTAGACTCCCCCTCTTAAGCTTGACTGAATGCCAGAGAAAAACTCAGAGTAACATTTTGGCAGATATATAACAGCATTCTCACATCACCAAGCAAATAGTTAATATTTGTATGTCACAAATCCTCAAAATCATCAGCTCTACTAAACCTGCCAAGAATTCAAACTTTCTGGCATGTTCACTGTAAAACACCACATACAAGTAGAATTACTAGTAACCATTTCCTACCTCTCTCTCTTTTAGTTTCAAAATCTTATTTCTCACTGTTATGTGAGAAAAGCAGAAGACTCTCCATCTTTTCAAGATGGAAAATTTGATACCCCTTGCACCTGAACAAACAGTCTCCACTTGACACAACTGTAGGCGCAGATAGCACCTTTCCTCTTTAACAAGCTGCTGAAGTCTCAAAGCTGAGGGCATTTCCCAAGCTGAGTAAAGCACCGATGAGAAAAACTGGCACATATGTGTCATCAAACACAAGAGTAGGTAAAAAGCTCACTATATGTTTAACCAAGATCAAACACTGTAGACAGAACTCTTTTATATTTAAAATCTTACTTTATCTTCTATTTTAGCATTAAACCACTCACAAAATAGTTTAATCAGCCAATTTAATTTGAGCTCTACGGGTAAAGGGACATGTGCTGTATTGGAGATGACAGAAAATGTTATAATAAAGAGATTACGAAAATGTTTTCTTTTTGTGAAACAGATGTGTAAAAAAAAAAAAGTTAGTAATTTTCTAGTGTAATGTAACTTAGCTGTGCTTTGTTACATACTTGTTAATTCAATTTACAAAACTAGAGATGGAAATAAAACTAGTCATCCCCAACTTATTCCTAAACAGGACAGTCAAGATGAAATATGGCAGCACTTTGCTTATAAGGCAAATTAAAAGGGTGAACCTGAAGATATTAAAACACCTGTTTGAAAACTGTTTTAGAAGGCTTGTCTCGGCAAAAGAGGCAACATATTGAATCTTAAGTATTTATCCCTTGCTCTTCCCGATATCTTCCTGGAATTCAGAACTGGACAGCTGTGTAATAATCTTTATGACAAATACAAATTTATTAAGAATATTTTTTTTGATGGTTTAAGAAGTGCAGCTGTCATACTTTCTATTAATTTTATCAGCTTTTTCTTCCAAAATGGTAGCAATAGTTATTATTATATTTTGGAGGAAGTTACAAACTTTTCCACTTTGATTAACAGATTTGTTCTTTTTTTATTTAATTTTTTTTACACATATTTTCTCATTTTCCTGGGATGCCATTTTGTTTCCAGTAGAGAGAGATGCTTTTCAGAGTAGTATTGTTTATGGATGCTAGACATCACTATAGACAACGCTAGATGTCATCATCAGAGTGATCTCTGGGGTCACGGGGTATCAGATTCAATCCCAGGGGTCACTAACTCGTCCAAGTTTCTGGATTTTTTTTAATAATAAATTCTCCTTCGGTTTCCCTCAACTATGATTTTGGTTCATGTTTAGGCTTTGTTGTTGGGTTTCTTTGATCCCTCGGTAGTAACTCTGGCTTTGTTATTTTGACCTCCCGTTTATCACACACTCTTTTCATTGCCACAAGGCACTAGAGTAGCATTTTCACACAGCACAAGTTCACCCAAGCTTGTTTGATGAAGAGACACAAACTAGTTCAACCCAAATCATTAGTGCGTTTACAAAGTTGGTATAAAGCAAGTAAGCCAGTTAAGGCAGAAACCAGGTTTCTTAAAAACCCATGATGACATGCACAAGTCCAACAATGATGCTCTCCTTTGGCAAAATGCGCCAATATCATTAAACAAAATAGAGTTAAATGTCCTCATTTAATAATATATTAAAATATGTTATATACTGATTTATTATAAAATGAATGCATAAACAGGTCATTCATTTTTTTTCTTTTTTATGAAAAAATGCACATTTGACTGACCAGCATTTGCTTTTGAATCCTAAACCCATATATGAACTTTCAAGAAAATGACACAGCTAAAGAGGTTTTATTTGTGCTGTGTTTTATTACTACATTTAGCCCTTCATGTTCTGTGAAGTAAATCACATCCATCCCATTTTAACATCCTCAACTGGCGTGAGCCACTGATGATTCGCAGTATGAACAATGAAGACCGTGTCACCTGCTCACACAGTTTCAACATATTTGTAGCAAATAGCTGGATTAAAATGGTTTCTTTTACCAACATGCACACCGCACACTATTTTCTGCTTGGCTGGCTACATGATTCAGCCCTGCAAAGAAGCAAAATACCAGATCATGTGTTTGTTGCCTTAATAATGAGGTATTTTTACCAAAATAAAATAAATATTGTATTAGGATACTTTTATACATAAAAAAAAAAAATAATCAGACTGCTTAACGCATGTTTCTTTTAATGTGTTATCCAAACACTGATCCTGAGTTTGTGCTGCTGAGGTTAGCATTGTATGTTTAGCTCTTTAAAATAAATTTAGTGTTTTCAGAAACACTGAGACAGATTATTTCAACAAGGAGAAGAAACAATACGATCAGCCGAGTAGTGACACAGAAAATTACCTTTAGACCCTTCTACATCTGGCTACTGAAAGCATGTGCAAAGCTAAATAGGAAAACAGAGTGCAGTAGACATGCACAGACTACACAATCCTTAACAGTAACTTAATTAAGGATGTACATGGCCAAATAACTAGTTTACATGCAAAGACATTTACATGTGCTAACCAGGTTTCTCCAAGACCAGTAACCCAATTTCTTAACCAGAATAATGAACTTATGTGACATTTTGGAAACCAGGTTATTAAAGCACATGTAAAGTCACTAATTGTGTTCCTGTAAAGTGTGAGGCAATATACAATATTAAATACAGTTAACTCCCAATGTAGTCTACGGACAGCACACAGTTTTAATTAATTCACATTCCACTAAATCATGATGATTCAGACTATCAGAGGATAACACTGGCACCCTATTTTTCCAGTCTAAAAATCTAAAGCTGACAACAAAAGTTATAGGGACACTCTGAACTCAGAAGACTATGTTAAAAGGACATTTTGAACTGTGTTCTATTCCAGATTTAGCTTAATTGATTTGAAAGGTGTCCAAAAAAGATTTTCCCACTGTATTTTACTTATTTCTTTATGACGTTCTTATGTTTCAAATACTAAACATATTTAAAATAATTAAAGTGTGCCACTATTCAGTTACTACAGCTTTGTAAATATTTTTGGAGGTAAAACATTCATTGTGCATTTCATCTTACTTTTGTTATTTAGCTTGGTATCTGTACCAAATTTTATAGAAACAAGCAGATACCATATGATATCAGTGGGACTTTGTAGTCATATGACTTTGTTGTGTTTAACCATTGGTAAGTGTGTTTAGGCATGCAAACATTATTAATAGGGCTGGGTATCAGCACTGATGTCCCGATTCAATTCAATTTTAATTAACAAGGCTCCGATTTGATATCGATTTTATCCTTCCTGAATTAGCATGCACTGATATATTTGAAGTGGTAGCTTTTTTAGAAATTACTTAACCATGCATAAAGAACATTAATATAATGTGACAAATTTCAGTAATACTTTATTTGATGAGTGTCTATATAGTGATTTCATAACATATGTATAAGCATGGAATGACATTTAAGAAGAAAATTTTCATTAATAATTAACAGTCAACATCAGTGTAAGATGTGGAACAAAATATCATAACAGGCACATTAGCGCCATCTACTGGATTGGTTGATAAAAAAAGAAAATAAGCAAAAATCTACATATAGTAATTGAGCAGGATAGAGATTCTCAAGATCGATCTTGAGACTTTAAGAATCACTATTGAATCATTTAAACAAAAAATAATGACTAATTACCCAGGCCTAGTTATTAAGCATGATCCTTTACTCGTATTGTATTATAGCTATAAATTTGTTTAAGCACACTGATTCTGTACTTTCAGTGAAAAGTACATTGTAAGAATAAACTAAAGTTACAGAAAGAGGAACCATGATGTTTTGAAAAATTTAAAATAAAATAACAGAGGTTGGAAATCTGTGCTTTACAAAGAGAACGCGAGACTTTAAATTAGCAAGTACACTACAGTATAAAGTATCACGGTGGTACAGTGGAGTACTGCTACCACCTTATTGAATCTAGCTGCTTCTTAGGTTCAAATCTTGCACCTGAATGTTGCCAGTGTGGAGTATGCTCATGGTTTTCCTTCCGAGTATACCAGTTTTCCTCACACATTTCTCTTCCATAGGCATTCAAGTTATGCTTACTGGTGACTCTAATATGTCCCCAGATTGACTGTTAGCATGAGTGTGTGTGTGAGTTGGCCCTGCAATGGACTGTTTCCTGCTTTGTGCTAAGTGCAGCCTAGTCAGGCACGAGCCCCTTTAACCTTCAATTGGATTAAATGGGCTTGGGAATTGCTATGTTTTAGCGTAGTTGGAGCCCTGGCCTAAATGTATTTGTTGTTTATCTTTCCATTACTGTTTAAATCTAATTGTATATTGGTATTTTGTTTTTCTTTTGTATAAAATAAGGCTTTTCTTTGATACTGTAGTGTTTATTGCTTATTTTGTATTTTTTTGTACAGCATTATTCAACTATGTAGTTTTTTTAGTTATCAGCCATGCCCCCTTTATGTGGAGCCTTTTGTGGCAGGACCACCTATTTATGCAGGTGGGATTCTGGCTTCAACAAGCATTTATGGAGAAGCTAATGCCACCTTTGGCATTGTGGCTAGTTTTCAAATCTTGCTTGTGTTTTTGCTTCATTTTTTTCTGACACTTACTTTGCTGTCTCTGGATTGGGTTTCTTGAATAGTTGTTAAGTTGCATGGACTGAGGCCTATCCTGTGAGTCCAGACCTATAATCATAGCAGGGTTGGATGGTGTTTAAAAAAAATAAATAAATAAAAAAGTCTGCTCCTCTGTTTATGCTTTGTGGAAGAAAGAATCATAACTATCCAGCCAATCATACAGGAGCAGTAGCTTAAGTAAAGTTGCCCATATGATCCTTTTTCCTGCCACTTCCTTCAAACCCTCCAAAAGGAATACTGAGGTATTCCTAGGTTAGCTGGGCCATATAATCATTGCAGTGTGCCCTGGGTCTGCCCCAAAGTCTTGTGGTTGGACATGCCTAAAACACCTCCTCAGGGAGGCATTGAAAACAGCCATCCTAATCCGATGCCTGAACTACCTCAATTGGCTCTTTTCGATTTAGAGCTCCTCCTGAATTTCTGTGTTCCTAACCTTATTTCTAAGGAGAAGCCGAGACACCTGGCAAAAAGAGACTCATTTTCAAAATTTGTATCCACAATTTGGTTCTTTCAGTCACTCCCCAAAATTTGTGACTGTAGATGAGAATAGGAATGCAGATTGGCCAGTAAATGGAGAATCTTATCTTTGTGAAGGGGACTGTGTGTTCCTAAGATTATTGCCAATGACATTGCCCCTGGTAAGGTCACCCAACGCAAATTGGACCTAGGAGAGTGATCAGACTAAGTGCAGTTCAATTTGACCATTACAAAAAGAATGATCCTTGTCTAGGAAAGGGAAACTAGGGCCCTGTCCTGGATCCAGGAATGCTGGTCTCATTAGTGAGCATCTAGTGGTTGAGTCTTTACCCATGGGGCTTGGCCCAGATATAGCCCAAAGGAGCAGCATGTGACAATCGTCCAGGGCCCACCACCATCAGGAGGAGCCACATGGGTCTGGTGCATTGTGATTTAGGCAGCAATAAAAGCCAAAGAGCTTTGGAGAACTCAATACTACATAAGTATATTAAATTATATGAACATAAAGTTTGTTAATACAATACAACTAGTGCATTAGATGAGCTTGGCCTAATGGAAAGGGCCAAACATCTGTTTTTATATTAAGGGGCATCATTTTATTTTCCATTTTTTTACAATTGTAACTCACAATGATAAGCACACGTGTGCAAAATTTATTTTATACTATTATAAAAAAGTAGAATCCTATGTATAATAAAAATGTCTAATTTTACTCTAAATTAGACTTTTAACAAGTCACTTACTTAAGAAATCAAAAGTTTATCATGTAAGGCAAAATTTAAACCCACAGTTCTTCAACAACCACTACAATGATTTTACATTAGTAGTAATTTGTATAAATACCAAAAGTATAAGTAAGACCTGACATTCATACTGTATAATAAGACAGAAAGCTGAAAGCAATGAGCATGAAAATGAGCCACTATCTACAAATTTAATAAGACTTCCAAAATGAACATTCTGTTAGGGCACAAGCAAAAAGAACGCCAATGATTAACTGCACAGTGAAGATCCAAGCATTTCTAATATATCTTTGGAGCTAGAGACTTGCCTATTGCAATAAGTGATAAAACACAAAAAGCCAAGTTCTGGTGTTAATGCAGTGTTGTGAGAAAGTAACTGTAACCCTAAAACGTGTTTGGTCATTCTTATGTATACATTAAAATTACATAATTCAACAAACTGCAATGCAGGACTATAATTAGTAATTATTCAATCCTGACAAAGTTTATACACTTCATAAGCGAGACCTTCACTAATTCCTTCAGTTTATATATCTGTAAATTAAAACAATATTGTAAACATTTTGTTAAAGAATGGAATTACTATATTCTTGTAAGTGTGTGATACTTAACATTGAATATTGGGTCTGCCTATTATAACTGCTATCACAGTTGTTCATACAAAATATCATCTGTGGCATTTGGTCTAGAAAGTCATTGCTGCTCTCACATCTATGTCTTGCTATTATTGTACTGTCATTGCATAGTGCCTATGTTTCAAGCAAGTGGCCACAGGACAGCATGACAGAGAAATGGTAATAAACTGGGAGAGAACACAATTTTTGAATAACTATCAAATTGCACTTTATCACATAACACCACCACACCTCAGGATGGAAACACAGACAGCTAAGAACTGAAGACTGTTAACATAGAGGCTAGGCTACTAAGCCTGCAAAGCTCTATCTTCATTTTCTATGTGATGACTGTGCAATGGCAAAGCATTTAATTTTTTGCAGATTTCCTTATCTCAATAAAGCTTTTGTTTTTCTCAACTTCCATAGTTTGGTCTATGTCAACATTTTCATATACTAAATGTTATTCTATGTCATTTATGAAAAATATCTCTATCCATACTAAAATGACCAAAACACATATGACGTAATTGTTCACATAACAGCGCATGCATCAGCAGAAACAGGAAGATGAAGTGTACTTCATGCTAGATTAAGAATAAGAAAAGCAAAGAAAAGAATAATAAAAAAATACTGTTTTGTTTAGACTGGAGATGGGGTGGAACTGTTATTGAGAGTAACACACAAGTGTAAGGCGGGAAAAGCAGCAAAGAAAATGTAATAAGCAGGATCAATGAATGGCCATGTAATAAGCACCAAGCACAAACAATCTGAGCACAATTAGAGTCTGCGTTTTCAACTCTCATCCAAAATGCAATGCTGAGCTGGAGTTTCTTCAGGGCTTCTGAAGAGCAGTTTTAAAAGTCTCAGTTTTAGGTGTTAAAAACGCTAGGGTAGTTGCGACTAATGTCTACGTTTTTAAACGAAAATGTAGTAGTGTGGAAGTAACCTTAGGCATATGATAGTTTATCAGATACTATTTTAATTGTATTTTTTCTGAAATAAGCCATAATTTGAGTGTTGCTTTGCATTTTAAAATACATTCTACCTACCTATTCAGACAGAGGCGACATAAACTAAAGTAACGATTAAAAAATATTTGATGATTCCAAACTAGCCTTGTGTGAGAGCTGGTATGTGAGTGAGCGAGCATGGCCTAGTGCCTGGGCAATTTCCTGCCTTGTGCCCTGTGTTGCCAATATAGATTCCAAACCCCAGTGACCTTGAAACTGATAAACCAGATTTGAAAATGGTATGTTAAATTTTAAAAGTAAAAACATATACAAAAATCAATAACACTAATACTATCATATTAAAATACCCTAAGAATATAACTTACCAATATTGTAAAATAAATTATTAAGCCATCGTTTATTTAGAAAAGAAAAAATAAATCCCTGAATAGAAAAGGGGTTCATTTCAGAATTTGTTTTTCAATAAATTAATGATTTGCAAAGTGATGTGCAATAGCTTTATATCAGTGTTGACAGGACAATTTGTAGAGATTTCTACAGAGAAACATGATCATCATAAATAGATCTAGAGATATGCTTCCATTTAAAATATAACTTCAGACAGCTTAAAATCAATAGCACTGTGTAAAGTGGAGCTAACTAGCAAGACGACAGGACGACAGTTATGTCCTTAAAGCTTATCCCCTGGGTGCTGTCAAGGACAGGACCACAGTTGGTCCTCAGAGCAATCCACCCATGCCCCTCTTGCCAGCTGAAACCCTGGATCAATAAGGAGTCAGAGCATTAAATTTCTACTCCTGTAGCTGTCATGCTCTTTAACTGGGAAAAGACAAGTGCGATAATGGCTGAAACTTGACATTTTGTTTACAAAGTGAAAGATTTCAAATCTTTTCAACACTGAAATTCAGTAATAAAGGATCTCTCTATTTTTACGCTTCTTCTAAAGGGAAAAAGAATGTCAATATATGTACCAAAGAAATACTGAGCTGTTGGACTGTTTAACTGACCATAAAATAATTGAAAGAAAAAGGATACTTGTAAACAGAACTGTATAAAGCATCTTCAAATTACAAGATTCATTACTTATTTCAAAAGCCATAAAATGTACTAATGGAAACCATTAATTATGTAGACACAGTTCCATGATTAGAACAGCTTAAAACACCAATTCACTAAATTCTATCAGATTAACATAAAAAAATGTAGACATCCTTTAATCCATCCATCCATCCATTTTCCAACCCGCTGAATCCGAATATAGAGTCACAGGGGTCTGCTGGAGCCAATCCCAGCCAACACAGGGCACAAGGCAGGAATCCAATCCCGGGCAGGGTGCCAACCCACCGCAGCATCCTTTAATCCAATTCACCAAATATCAGGGCTAGCGTTGATCTAAGCAGCACTAGGTACAAGGCAGAAAACAGCCCTGGACAAACTGCAAGTACATTGTTGGAGCTAATTAAACATACACACCTAGAATCATATTCGCATGGAACAATCTGGAACCACCAATCAACTGAACATGCACATCTTTGGGGAAAATAAGAGGAAAAACCAGAGTACCCAAAGGAAAACCCACAAGGACCCAAGGAGAATGTTTAAACTCCACACAGACAGCTTAGCATAGAGTTTGAACCCAGGGTGCTGGATCCATAGACAGAAGCACTACATGCTGTTCCACAATGCAGCCCATTCTACTAAAGTAAATAAAGTATACTTTTGTTTATACTATAATGACATTTCACTGTCATTGTATTGAACAATTGTGCATGCCACAAATTAAATCAATATGAAGAAGCAATGTAGATTAAAAGCAAAGTGAAATTATTATATATAATTAGGTCACACAGAGAATCTTGGGTGAACATGCTGGCACATGAAATATGAAGTAGCATCATTATCTACTGGCCACTACTGTACACTGCTGTCAACAAAGCTTAACAAAAATTGTAATAGTAAAAATAGAGGCTCCAAAAAATTCACTCATATGAATGCTAAATGCTTTGAGCTGTAATCAAAGTTAAAGAGCAATGAAAAAGTATTTGCCTCTTGACAGACCAACTGGCCAGATCTGTTTGTGCTGTTAAAAAGTAAATTCCCCCTTCCTCAGTGTACATAGTGTAATAAAAAAGGATAAAATGATTTAAATACTTAAAAAATCGGGTATGCTTTAGGTCAGGCTTTCCTATAATAAATTTGACTATTTATGGTTGTTAGTACATAGATTCAAGAACCTCCTCTTGACTTGATCAAAGAAAGTTTCTTAAAAGCTCAGGAAAAATGTCTCAAACAGCAAGGCATAAACATATTCATGTTATGGCAAAGAATCTTATAACATCATCTGTTGATCTACAGGTCTAAGTAAAGATCTTTGTTAAGGGTCAATATTCAGATGCATGACAGAACAGCAACATGGAAACCACTGTTCAATAATGAGAATGAGAATGCTTGCCTGAAGTTTGCTAAAGTGCACTTGTGATAATCCTTTCTATAGAGAAATGTCAAAAGTGATTTTTTTTTGGTTGAAATGTCAAAAGTGATTTTTTTTTGGTTGACATGGGCCATGTTACTGTATGACTGGAGAAAAGATATAACTTTACATTCAAACAGTCAAGCAAAGTGCCAAGCTATGACCTTGATGACTTGTAATACATTTTGCTTGTTATTTGAAATTTCTTTACAAAAAATGTTATGTGCATACAACCTAAAGCACACCTGAATGATGCATATAATGAATAATGAACTGAAACAAAGAAGCAAATTTGCATCAGAATGACTAAAGAAAAAATACTGAAAGTGTTAGAAAGCCCAAATCAAAGTAAAGATGTAAATGTAATTATTGATGTGGTAGCAGAACTGAAACAATCAATTAATACATGATAATTCAAAAAATGTCAAAGGGTTGATGTAGTTCTACAAGGAGTAAGGAATCAAAATTCTGTAACAGACTGAGCAATGACTACACAAAATATTTAAGTACATTTACTAAAGTTTTCTTAACCTCCTTAGCATTGCATTTTATTTAAAAAAAAAATTAAAAAGCGGTAAATTTTATTTTGGCATGAAAAATTACATTTTTATTAAATCTCAAAAATATAATAATGATACAAATAATAGTAATGATGAATAAAAATAATAATATGAGAAGAACAATAATAGCAAAAATAATAACAACAGTAATAATACTACTAATGATGGCAAAACAATATATAATCTCAAAATGAGTTCTTTGTATGGTAAAACTTAAAGCAAAGTGAAAGATACAATAATAGCATACTTCTTTTCTGATTTTCTTTCCAGATTTATCAGTTTTTGAACAGCACACTGCACAGTTACAAATTGTATTCTGTTATTTTTTTTTCTGTTTGAGGTATATAATCAATAAAATGTCTGCCAATAAGATGCTCTGGATTGATCCACGATGTTCTGGGCCAACTGCATCTCTTTCATGGTAGTGTGGATGGTGGAAGTGCGGCAATGATTTGTTCTACAAGCTGGCATGTGAAGTTTGCATGAAATACAGTTTTGCCAGTTTTTTGCTGGTATAAGACAAATGCATTCCAAATTCACTGTTCCAACAGATGACAAAATATCTTTGTTTAGTATTTCTTTTGTTGCCTCCGCATAACAGTATAGAAAGTCAATTCCTGATTCTCACAATCTATGCCACCCATCGTACTATTGTAGTCAACCACAGCAAAAGGCTTTGTAACCTGCTTGGTTTTTTTTTGCCTTTACAGTGACCGTAGCTGCATTATGTATTGCGCTATGAATGCAAATATCTTTCTTGTCTTTCCATTTCAGCACAAGCACTTTACCTTTTTGCTAAGCTGCTAGTGCACCTTGCTGTAATTTAGCTCTGCCAAAGTCTTCAGGCGTGCCACAATGGTTGGGACACATTGTTCCATACGCGTCAGTCTTTCTTTGTAGAAAAATGTCAGATAACTCTGGCGAAGTATAAAAATTGTCCTTGGTTACACAGTAACCTTGTTCCAGATAAGAGTCAACACTGATGATGTAGCAACACCGTACTGATTGTATTTCGGATCAGTGTCCCTTTCCCAGTGTACAGAACCGAATTCCCAATGTATCCCATTTTAGATTCACAAAGCTCATAAACTTTATCCCAAATCTTGATCTTTTTGATGCAATGTGCTGTATCCCATGACAGTCTACCCTTATAAGCCATGAGACTTGTATCGATGCTGACATCATGGTCCAGAATTTAAATGCTCCAAAATTTTGCTGCAATGGCCTGGTATATCTCCCAAATTTTCTTCAGTTTGGATGCTGGATGGGTATTCTCTGCAAAGTCTTCATTGTTGGTAAAGTACAGATATTTCATAATTAGTGAAAACCTACACTCACACATAATTTCTCCTAAGAACAGCAGCACTGACTGCCCAAGTGATTGTTGGTTCTAATGCTTATGCAAGACACATCTGTACAGTTGCCTGAGTGCCTGTACAGTTGACACTCAGGACTAACACTTTTAGCTAAGTTTTCGCTGCACAAGTAACGCTCAGGTCAAACGCTAAGGAGGTTTATAAGTGATCAAGGTGGAAATTCCGTTTTTTTACATATACTATTGAGTGCTGCATATCTATTTTTAATAACGAAACAGTATAAATTAATTAATGACGTTATTGAAGGTCAATTTTTATCTAATATATAATTTTGAAGATCTAAAAACATTCAGTGTAAAGAATATGCAACAGCAAAAAGAAGAGAAAGATGGACAAATATCTTTACACAGCAGCATTTATTCTATAACTAGCAGAATACCCGCGCTTCGCAGCGGAGAAGTACTGTGTTAAAGAAGTTATGAAAAAGAAAAGGAAAAATTTTAAAAATAACGTAACTTGATTGTTAATGTACAGTAATTGTTTTGTCATTGATATGAGTGTTGTTGTCATATCTATCTATATATATATATAGCAGAATACCCGCGCTTCGCAACGGAGAAGTAGTGTGTTAAAGAAGGTATGAAAAAGAAAAGGAAAATTTTTAAAAATAACGTAACATGATTGTTAATGTAATTGTTGTGTATATATATATATATATATATATATATATATATATATATATATAT
>JANRMT010062806.1:92187271-92214144 GCA_026402145.1 Polypterus bichir lapradei
GAGTCAGTGAGGGCTTTGCCTTTTATTAGTATAGATTCTAATAAGTAGCTGAGTATTAAAATAGAAACTTGTCTACATTCAAATATGGGTCGAATGAATTAGGGTTCCGCAACACACCAAAATGTTCTAAAACTTTGCACTAGATTGGTTCTTGCTGACAAGGAAATACAACAGCCTAGAGCAGAGATGCCCAAAGTTTCTGGTGTAGTGAGTCAAAAAGTAATTTATAAGGGAACCTGATGGCCAAACAGGGCAGAGCTACTGGAGTAAGATAAATATTTACAATAGTTTTCCCTCTTTATTTGTGTTTTAGATGTCAAAATAGATTATGGATTTAATAGAGTAGTTGAAAAATGTCTTGTATATATGTAAACTAAATAATGACACATGAATTTACATGTAAAGCAAGAGAAAACAATGGCAGCCCTAATGTTCTACTTTTTCAGCATTATTAGGAGAAAGGGAAATATTTTTGAAAATGTTAAGCTTTATCAGGGCACACACAGTACCTGTAGAACTCATGGCCTCTAAAAGTCATTTCTTAAAAATTCCTTCATTGCCAAAGCTATTCCACTGTTCATGATCTTATTGTACCTGATATTTTATATTACAGTTCAACTAGGGTTATTACCCAGGCCTAAGTTTATTTCCTGTATATCTAATATTTTTGTGTTTTATAAGTTTCCATCTTTTATTACGAATTCTGTTTTTGGTTCTTGTTTTGACTTTATATAAAATTTTATCCCTCTATTATAAAAAAAAAATCCTGGAAAGGAAAAGCAGGGTGACGAGACGTGATCTGCCTGGAAGTTCTCAGAAGACACTTAAAAGACCCACGAGATGCAAACAATATCAAATAAGAGCACGGCCAGCAAAACATTCAGTTGTGTAAAGGCACGTAGCACACACAGATCCTGTGCTCTCAGCACATATAAAACGTATAAGGACAATACGTTCTAGATGAAACGTCAATGACTAAGCAAAGAAGAAAAAGCAGTGCGGAGAAAAGAGACCCAAAAGCGTTGGAGAGAAAAAAAGGCAGATAAGAGATTATGAAAGTAGTGGAATTTGAAAGGCTCAAAGAAACGATGGCGCGATACACATGCAAAGAAAAGTAAAGAATATGAAAGCAGTAAAATTCGAAAGTATTGCAGCGTCCCAGCCAGGTTGAAGTCTTTTTTGTTTTAAGTGACTGTTAGGTCCGATTGAGGGAAAGCGGAGTACAGCACGGAAGACTGATAGCGGTGTATTGATTGATGCGCTAATGGGGGGGCGAGACCCAGAGAATGAGGGGTTGGAGACGGTGCTAGAAAGTTGATTTTGGGTTTACGAAGTCGGCGATTGTTCAAGTAAAACTTTTGTGACAATTTATTATGTCAGTCGCTACAGTATCAAAAAAAATATAGTAAAGATGGCATTAGCACAAACAAAAGGAAAGTAATCATCAGGACCAGGTGTAATTGAAAAAATAGTAGGACAAAGCAAGGTCAGAAATAAAAGAGCAGAAAACAAAGTCTTTTTGCCTTTGCATCATTCAATGCACAAAATGTAGATGTACACAATAATGGACCTTACGCTATGAGAATCTGTGGTTCTGCAACAGCTAAAGCAACGACAAGTTTAATTTCAAACAAAACACAATTCGGTGAGGTGTATATTTATGATCACGGAGAAGCGATGCAAACTTTAACAGGCGACAAGAAAGGTAATGTATATATTCTGTGAATAATATTGGTATTAGACACCAAAGGAGATCTTGATATGCCATTCATATTAAAATGTTTACAGTTTCCCCGTGAGAATAGCTTTTGCTATGATAATTAACAAATCACAGGGAAAAACATTAGAAAAAGTTGGATTATTTATTACAGAAACAGAAACAATATTCACTCACGGGCAGTTATAGGTTGTATTGTCACAATGTGTCTCCAAAAACGGAATCAAAATTCAATGCGATCTTGAAGAAAAGGTAATTCCAAATATTGTTTTTACTGAAGCTTTAAAGTAAAAGTGCAAATAAAGAAACAATTCCAAAGAAAAAATAAAAAGCTTTTAAAATTGTATATCCGATTACCCGCGAGAGACGCTTTAACTTGCTCCCACCTCTTAAAACAATGACAAGCGACAAGCGAAACACGCAGCTCGCAGCAGATGATCCGACCACTTATCCACGTACGTTCAGCCACCCTAACCCCCCCTCTTCACAATGTGAGCAGCAGAGACACGAAGTGGCAAAAAGGACAGCGGCTGTACAGGCTTTAAAATGATCAACGGGCAGCACGACAGCAGCTGCCCCCCTTCACAACACGAGCAACGTTATACGTTCTACGAGAAAGAGATTTAACCACGTCTGGGGCTGGAAATAAACGACAAGTATTGTTTTTACAATGTCACGCGAGACAAGGCAGTAAGCCATCATTTAAAACAAGTCCACGGACATCTAACCTAGCAGTTGCTGGATTGCTTTTGGCAGACACGCATCATGTGCTCCCAGCTCTTAAATCAAAGACATGCGACAAGCAGAACAGGCAGCTTGCCAGCAGCAGAAAGACAGCAGATGATCCAACAGCATCTCCTTAGCGTGTGTTCAGCCGCACCCCCTTCACAACGTGAGCAGCATTATACGTCCTGCGAGGGGCCGGAAATAAAGGACAAGTATTGTTTTTACAAAAGTTTTTAAAATAAAAGTTAAAATAATGCATATGTAACAATTCCCATAAAAAAAATCTTTTTAAATTGTATATCCGGTAAACCCCGGTTTGGGGGTTGAAGTCCAGGAGTTGGGGCTACACAGACATTATAGTTAAGGCACTGCCCTTAGCCTACATAAATTGAACCTAAGGAGCAGATCTTGTTCATTGAGTACATTGTCAGTTTTAGATTTTTCTGGTTTCTCGGATTGTTTTAAATTACTGGATTACACATTATTTGAGTTATTTGCTCTGGATTCCCGAGGACAAATTCACATACTCCAGCAGCAGCATACTCATAGAAACAATATTAATTAAAGAGCAATAAAAGTGCAGTGCAACTTAAAAAATGCAAGGTGGAGAGTGTGAGGCAGGTTTAACAGTCTATAATCTTGTGTAGTGTTAACGTTTATCCCCCCCACCCTCGGGGGGAATTGAAGAGTCGCATAGTGTGGGGAAGGAACGATCTCCTTAATCTGTCAGTGGAACAGGACAGTAACAGCAGTCAGTTGCTAAAGCTGCTCCTCTGTCTGGTGATGATACTGTTCAGTGGATGCATTGGATTCTTCATGATTGACAGGCTGCAGTGGGCTGGCGCCCTGCCCGGGGTTTGTTTCCTGCCTTGTGCCCTTCTGGGATTGGTTCCAGCAGACCCCCGTGACCCTGTAGTTAGGATATAGCGGGTTGGATAATGGTTGGATGGATGTATGATTGACAAGAGACTGCTCAGCGCCCGTCACTCTGCCACAGACGTCAAACTGTCCAGCTCTGTGCCTACAATAGAGCCTGCTTTCCTCACCAGTTTGTCCAGGCGTGAGGTGTCACTCTTCTTTATGCTGCCTCCCCAATAACACCACCGCGTAGAAGAGAGCACTCGCCACAACCGTCTGATAGAACATCTGCAGCATCTTATTGCAGATGTTGAAGGACGCCAGCCATCTAAGGAAGTATAGTCGGTGCTGTCCTCACTTGCAAAGAGCATCAGTATTGGCAGTCCAGTCCAATTTATCATCCAGCTGCAGTCCCAGGTATTTATAGGTCTGCACCCTCTGCACACAGTCACCTCTGATAATCACAGAGTCCAGGAGGGGCCTGGGCTTCCTAAAATCCACCACCAGCTCCTTGGTTTTGCTGGTGTTCAGGTGTAGGTGGTTTGAGTCGCACCATTTAACAAAGTCCTTGATTAGGTTCCTATACTCTTCCTCCTGCCCACTCCTGATGCAGCCCACGATAGCAGTGTCATCAGCGAACGTTTGCACATGGCAGGACTCTGAGTTGTATTGGAAGTCTGATGTATATAGGCTGAACAGGACCGGAGAAAGCACAGTCCCCTGAGGCACTCCTGTGCTGCTGACCACAATGTCAAGACCTGCAGTTCCTGAGACGCACATACTGAGGTCTGTCTGTAAGATAGTCCACGATCCATACCACCAGGTATGAATCTACTCCCATCTCTGTCAGCTTGTCCCTAAGGAGCACAGGTTGGATGGTGTTGAAGGCCCTAGAGAAGTCCAGAAACATAATTCTTATAGCACCACTACCTCTGTCCAAGTGGGAGAGGGATCGGTGTAGCATATAGATGATGGCATCCTCTGCTCCCACCTTCTTCTGGTATGTGAACTGCAGAGGGTCGAGATTGTGGTGGACCTGTGGCCTCAGGTGGTGAAGCAGCAGCCACTCCATGGTCATCACATGTGACGTCAGAGCGACAGGCCAGAAGTCATTCAGCTCACTAGGATACCTTTGGGACTGGGGTGATGCAAGATGTTTTCCAAAGACTCAGGACTCTCCCCTGTTCCAGGCTCAGGTTGAAGATGCACTGTAGAGGACTCCCCCACTCCAACGCACAGGCCTTCAGCAGTCATGGTGATACTCTATCTGGACCCATCTGCTTTGCTGGCACGAAGTCTCCTCAGCTCTCTGCTTACCTAGGCTGCTGTAATTGTGTGTTTGGGGGGGGGGGGGGACTCTCTCCTATGCTGGTATCAGCAGAAGGATAGGTGGAGGATGCAGTACTCTGAGGTAAGAGTGGGTTAGGGTGGTCAAACCTGTTAAAGAAGTTGTTCATCATGTTTGCTCTCTCCATGTCTCTATCGATGGTGGCACCCCACTTCGAGCTGCAGCCAGTGATGATCTTCATCCCTTCCCACACTTCCTTCATGTTGTTATTCTGCAACTTCTGCTCCAGCTTTCTCTTGTACTGCTCCTTTGCATCCCTGAGCTGAACTCGGAGTTCCTTCTGCACGCGCTTCAGCTCATGCTTATCACCGCCTTTAAAAGCCCTTTTTTCTGGTTCAAAAGGCCCTTGATGTCACTTGTAATCCATGGCTTGCTGTTAGTAAAGCAGCGTACTGTTCTTACTGGAACTACAATGTCCATACAGAAGTTGATGTAGTCAGTAGTGCAGTCAACAACCTCCTCAATGTTCTTACTATATGATCCTTGAAGGATATCCCAGTCCGTAGTTCCAAAGCAGTCTCTCAGAGCCTGCTCTGACTCAGGGGTCCACTTCCTGAATGAGCGTGTGGTTGTAGGTAGCTCCCTCACTCCTGGTTTGTAGTGAGGCTGAAGCAGAACCAGGTTATGATCTGCTTTCCCAAGCGCAGGTAGCAGGGTGGCGCTGTATACGTCCTATTTCCCCAGGTGTTACAATCCACATACTGGGAGAAGGTAATTTTTTGTCCAGCGTCACATGGTTAAAGTCTCCAGAGATTAGCACAAGCGCCTCAGGGTGCTGGGTTTCCAGTTTAGCAACATCCACTATCTCCACGTCCGCCCGAGGAGGGATGTAAACAATAACAACAATAACAATAATAACAATAATGTATTGTGTTACCTTGTGTGCTTCTTTTTGTGACCGATATTGGATGCTTTATGATTTAATTTTTTTGTCATATTTCCCGGTCTTTGTTATTGCTTTGGTGAGGCCCAATTGGTCTAATTTCATGAACAATTACAAATTCTTATTTCTGATATTTAAGTATGGTTTTGAATATTTTTGTACCATTTTTAATGTCTATTTGTTTTCTCATGGATGTAGCCATTTTGTGTTAGTTGTGTACTCATTTCTATGGCACCATCTCAGGTATTTGTAGCACCTATCATCTAGCATCTATTACAAGACATGATTAAAGGTCACTGCTTCCACATTGTTATGTTTCAGCCAGAGTAATTTATTTTTGTTATTTAGTAAGCTTCCATGTTTCAATATTTCTGTTTCTTATAAAGTATATTGTGTTCATAAGAATTGCTTATGAATACTTTGAAATCTGGCACCTCTTGATTCACTGGCAAAAGAAAATTCCTAATACAATATACTATTTTAGCTTGTCTTACTGTTTAGTTATGCAAAACATCAAGCTTTATGCACTCTCCTTCATTTTTGGCCTTCTAGAACTGAAAACCCCTAGAACATATTTTGTGCAGGATACTATACTCTATGACAAAGAGTAAACCAATAGGTATCATCAGCAGAAAAGATCAGAAGTGTTTGAACCTTTCTTGTAAATATTGTGTTTCTATGTGTTGTGTTATGTTCTCTCATGTACCTTGTGCTTTGTGGGCCACCCCGACATCTCCAGTCCTGAGACCCAAACCACCTCTTGCTATTTAAATTATAGAGAAACAGTGATCTCAGAACTGTTACATTAAAATCTTGTGGAGTCATTGTAACATTTTTTGGTTGGGTTTGAAAGTTTTGATCTTCCTTTTGCGTCTAGGAGTTCTGATTTGGAATGCATTTTGGGATTTATTCTCTTAGGATTGCCTTTTAAATGACTCATTTTTAGCTCCTTTCAAGCGTTTTGATATACTTATTTTTTTGTTTAATATTTTCATTTATAAAGTTTATTTGGTGTACTGTTTTCTCAATCAAAATGTTTTGGATGGTTTTCCTTTTCCCTTGAGAGATATTTTGAGGTTCTGGGACATTTAAAGAATTTTTGAATGTAAAACACCCTTTAACCTATATAAGCTGAAGCTGATGGCAATCAGAGTTGGGGTTTAAGCTATTTGGGGTAAGGCCTATTTTTGGCAGGCACAAGAAGCTGACCTGGCTTGTGAAGCCTTTAGTAGGCCACACAGCCCCTTTCACCATAGTAGTAACTCAAAGCCAGTTTTTCTCCTGGCAGCAATGAATACAAAGGAATCAAATCAGGTTGGAGCAGAAGCAAAGATTATTTAGTTAAAATAAAAAAGACAGCATATATGTGTATTCCCGGTGAGTTTACTTTTATTGGTTTTTTTTTTCATGTTATTGTAATCTTTCCATACAAATCAATCAATTTTTACAAAAAGTAGGATTGAGAACAAGTCGACCCCCAGCCCTGAGAGAGAGAGCATGGCAAATGGGGTAAAACTTAAGGCTTGTAAACATACCTAAACTGATGAGATTGATAAGCAATAGAGATGAATGAAGAAGAAAAAGAAATACAGAAATAATTGCTTCCTCATTGCTTTAAAAGCTTATTCTAAAATATTATTGATTAGATCCTGCCATGTTTTAAAAAAATCTGTACAGATCCTCTAACTGAGTATTTGATTTTTTCCAATTTCAGATAGTACAAAACATCAGTTTCCCACTGACTTAAAGAGAGTTAGGATTCTTCCAGTTTAGCAAAATAAGTCTGCATGCCAAAAGTGTAGTGAATGCAATCACAGTTTGTTTGTCCTTCTCCACTTTAAACCCATCTGGAAGAACCCCAAACACAGCTGTTAATGGGTTAGGAGGGATTGTGATACCAAGGCTGTCTGAAAGGTAATTTAAAATTTTGGTCCAGAATGATGTTAATTTGGTGCAGGACCAAAACATGTGACCCAGTGAGGCTGGGACTTGATTGCAGCGTTCGCAGGTTGGATCCTGCCCTGGAAACATTTTAATAATTGTATGCTTTGTATATATGGAGCTCGAGTGAATTCTCTGCATTGATATTTTCCACTCATTTTCTGATATATTGATTAAGAGATCTTTTTCCCAGTGTCCTCTTGGACTTTTGAAAGGGAGGGACTGTAAAATAATTTTATATATTGCAGAGATGGTGTCTAAATCCTTGAAATTGAGCAATATTTTTTCCAGCATGGACGAGGGTGCAAGATGAGAAAAATCGGGCAGGTTCTGTTTAACAAAGTTCCTAATTTGAAGATAGTGAAAGAAATGTGTAGCTGGAATGTTAAATTTGGAATGTAATTGTTCATAGGATGCAAAGATGTTGTCTATATAAAGATCTCTAAGCAAGTTAATCCCAAATCTTTTCCAGATATTAAAAACTGCATATGTTTGAGAAGGTTGAAAGAGGTGGTTCTCTTGCAGAGGTTCCACAGATAAGAGCTTCTCCATCTTAAAATTCTACATTGGTTCCATATTCTGAGTGAGTGAAGCACAATTGGGGTATCAGTATATTGCCGATAACTTGCATTTATTGGGGCACAAAGCAGGGAATATAAAGAAGTACTGCAGGATTTTATTTCAATTGCGGACCAAGCCTGTGTATGTTCAACTATTTGTGTCCAGGTTTTTATAGCTTGTATGTTTGCTGCCCAGTAATAAAACTGAAAGTTAGGTAGAGCCATGCCACCTTCTGCCTTTGGTCTTTGTAAGGTCGCTCTTTGGATATGATGTTTTGAGTTCCAAATAAATTAGGTTATTGTTGAATCTAATTGCTTAAAAAATGATTTATTGATGTATATTGGAATGTTTTGAAATAAAAAAGCAGCTCAGGAAGAATATTCATCTTAACAATATTAATTCTTCCAGCTAGAGTGAGATGAAGGGTTGACCATCTATGCAAATCTTGCTTAATTTTTTCCATGCAGATGGCAAAAGTTTGTTGATAAAGAGCTTTATGTTTACTTGTGATGTTTACCCCTAGGTATTTAAACTGGTCTGCAATGATAAAAGGTAGGGTGTCTAATCTAATATTATATGCTTGAGAATTCACTAGAAAGAGTACACTTTTATTCAGATTAATTCTGAGACCAGAGATCTTTTGAAATTCTATAAGTGTTGTTAAGACTGCAGGCACAGACTTTTGTGGGTCTAATATATACACTGCATAAAGAGAAATTTTCTGTTCCAGTCCTTCTCTGATAATCCCCTTTATCTGATCAGCATTTCGACAGTGAACCAGCAGTGGTTCAATGGCGATTGCAAATAGCAGCGGTGACAAGGGGCATCCCTGTCTGGTACCTCATTCTAGTTTAAAGTAGTCTGAACAAATGTTGTTGATACAAACTGAAGCTTCTGCATTGGTATACAGTAGTTTGATCCATGCACAAATGTTCGGGCCAAACCCAAATTTCTCTAATGTAGTGAAAATGTATTTCCATTCAATCATGTCAAATGCTTTTTCTGCATCCAATGATCTGGAGTGTTTGACTTTGTTGGTGAGTATATTACATTAAACAGGCATCGAAGATTGGAAGATAAGTGTTGACCTTTGATAAATCCAGTTTGATCTTGTGATTTTATTGTTTTTATGTTTGAATTTTATATTATGGTTTGCAATTATTGTGTAGTATGGTGGAGTCATTATTATAGTTACATTTTAAGTTAGATGTAAATAGATAGTTTTGATGGCTTGACATATTTCCTACATAAAATTGTGATCGTTGCTGCAGTATATTAAAATAAGTGTACAATAGTAACATAATGATTAAGTCCGCTTGAAAGCAATACAGTGTGGTTATTTCTGCTTAAGGTTTTAGAGGCAAAAAGTGATGACAAAAACTTAAATTAGTACCAAAGATAACAGTCAGTGTGCAAGACATACAGCCAAAGTAAAGTTCAAGGAATTCAAATAAGGCATGACCAGTACTACACTACTATGTCCAGAATTACTATTGTAGAAGATCAGCCCGGTGACAGACAGACACACCGACCAACAACGTCCAGAACACACAGTGTATTTCTTCTTGGCATAACACAATGTACAAGCCCCAATAAACTCAGTCCTTTCTTCTACCACCTTCACTCCTCCCTCGCAAGCTCCGTCTTACTCCTCCAGACTCCGGCTCCCCGAGTGGAGTGAGGCGGCCTCCATTATACTGCATCCAGAAGTTCTCCATGCGCTTCCTAATTAACATTTGGCAGCAATTCCGGGTGTGGCAGAAGTGATACATGTGAGTTCAGTACCTCTTCTGGCAGCATTTCCAGGTGTGGCTTAAGTGCTGTATGCCAAGGCTTCGGAGTTGTCCAGGTGCCCCCGGCAGTTGCCACGGGCCCCAGCAGGGTTGGGCTTCTATGCCCCAAACATGTGACCCATACAAACCAGGGGGGCTGCCCTCTTGTGTCTCGTGGGTACTGTTGTTGACAAGTACTCTCCCCCAGATCTCTCCTCATTAGGGCGGCCAGAACGGGCAAGGTCCCCGGCCATCTATCACACCATTCACTAAAATAACTTCAAAATATTCAGAATGTACTTTACAAGTTCCATTGGTTGACTTTCATCTCACTAAAACTGTCAATTAATGATACATGTTTTTATTAATAAATACAGTAGACTATTATCAGCCTACAGATTCACTGTTAGTAAGTGATGTCTCCTGATGGCAACAAAGGGCCATTTATTTTGTAGACTGTCTGTTCAATATTTTATATTATATATACTGTATAAAGTATATGTACCTCCTCTGTGAATTACCTCCCCTGGAACGGCAGAGAGCAGTCCCCCTGGCTTAGGACAGTGCGATGGGTTTGGAGCTTGGAAGCTCAGCCCTGTTGGGGCCCATGGTCACCACCAGGGGGTGCATTGAGAACGACAGGGCCCTTCATGCAAAGACTGTTGCTACACTAGGAAGTCCTGCCAAAAGAAAATCACAGGACACCCAGAACACTTCCAGGTGCTCTATAAAAGGAGTCGCCTCACTCTATCCAGAGAGCTAGAGTCAGGAGGGAGAGGATGACGCTTACCTGAGGAGGAGTAGATGTGGAAGGATAGAGGGAAGACATGCTGTGTATTTGAGTGTTATTGTGCTTATTGTACTTTACATAGGTGGGGAACAAAAAAAGGAAAGCACTTCTTTTCTGTCGGAGCTGAACACGATCACATACAGTGCCAACATTTGACATTGGAGCGTACCTACCTTCCGCTTGGCCAGAATTACATTTTTTTTTATTGATTTTTAAAGTATGTCCTGTTTCACTGGGTGGAACCACAGGGGGCAGCTACAATTTATATATATATATATATATATATATATATATATATATATATATATATATGACACACAATAGTTAAATTGTTATCTTATTGCTGTATATTAAATCAACACTCATTAAAGAGAGGTTGGCTAATGTATACTGTATACGATCATGACAAACCAGATCACACATCAATACCTACATGCAATTTGTATTTGAACACCAACTTGAAAAATAATGCCTGAAACACCTAAAAAGTCCCGACGGTAGGCAGCAGTCCTCATTTAGCCTTTTTACTATGATGCAGAGTGTTGAGATTTCATTATTTTTATTCTATAGAATCTCTGAGTCAGGAGTGTTAACCACTAAACAATGAAAGGAAGATAATTCTGGCCAAAATCCTTTCAAACTTATCTTCATCTTTCTCACTTTTTCATTAGCTCACTGTCAATAAAGGATAATACTAAAATACAGAATTGATGCATTATTCATATCTGATTTCTATATATTACGATTAAGCTAGTACACATGCAACAAGCTCTACCATGATCCTTCTGATTCTTATCATCTAAATTAAACTGCTGTTTAATATATGTGGCAAACAATTCATAGGTCTATCAATATTGAAACTGATACCACATTAATTTAAGTTTGTTTAAATTACAAATTTATTTTTTCATTATTGTAGCTACTTTGCAATTTTAAATATATGTTATATGCAATTAAAAGTGGTAAAAAGAAAAAAAAAACTTTCTAATGCTTCCAGTGCTGGTTGAATATGCTGGAACAAAAGAGATACCACAGATTTTTCCAAAACTGAACACTTTATAACATACACAGTCTCGACGATTTGATCAGTGACAACACTGATTCTGCCTTTTGAAAGAACCTGGTAGAACCTGACTAGGATACACAAATTCCATGAAGCAGCCCATTAATTGTACTAATTATAAACAGCATTCATGACTTTTTAACAGACCAACATTAACATGCTTGTAAACAACAAAAATATGCTGTAACGCTCCATTGAAAAAAGTAATGCTGGATAAGATACTGGAACTAAAGGTATGAATAAACATGAACTAGCTACAGACTAAAATACTAGCTGTAGTTAATACTGGACTTCATTTGCCACCCCACTTTCACTAAGAACTGCAAACTAGATCAACCTTCAAGATCAAACTATCCAAACCCTCACATAGATTAACTAGCTTCCTATAGCTTCTGCATTAGTAGTATTTCCAGATGAAATTTCAATTGACAGGTAGCACCAAGTTTTCTGGTACACCATCAGATAAAACTCACTTGAAATGAATAAATCCTCCCTCTACTGACAATACTTGAAATTGAAAGGTTAACTATTAAATGGTTAATGGGCTTATTATTACCAGAAGATTTCAAAATGCAACAATTTGCATTTGTCAGTGCAAAGATATTGAAGGTAGTTAATGTAAAGCAAAGGACCCAAACAACAATTAAATGGGATAAAAGAAAGACAAGGCTGAGGTATGACCTGTGTAGAGTGCACTTGCATAAAAAGGATCTTGTCACGTACTGAAAATTTAACAAGAATGCTGGGTGTTGCTAAACACCTTAGTTAGTGTTAAATTCTGGCAATTATTACACTAAATCAGCATAGTTAACAGGGCTTAGCTGTGAGAAGGGCATGTTCTGGGGCATTTATTGGTAGCACAGAATGGAGATGAATATATTACAGATTTGCCTTTAACTATAAAGCAAACTATGACAACTAAAGTTTAGCCACTTCAAAAAAGCCCTAAAAACAGTAGTGCTATTCTGACACCTAGTGGGAATCCACAAAAGTTCACTGATTGGACACAGCTGAACCAAGGAGTCTTTCTGAATTTGCTGGGATTATGCACATAAATAAGGAAGAAAGCTTTATGTGCTAACATCTATCACAAATAATATTTATATATAGCACACAAATGTTGCTTTTAGTTTATACATAAATATACTTAGAGAGGAATATGAAGAGGAGTTGGAATAGTCAAAAACTGGGGGTGTTTTTTCACTTTAAATATTGTATTTGAATAATGGGAACACTGACATCATTTTAATGACACAGACTTAGATTTAAATACACTGCACAGTAGTTAGTGCTAGTGCCACACACCACCAGAGTTTGGCTTTAAATCCTGGCCTGGCAATGCCTGTTAATGAGCTTGTATATTCTGCCTATGTATGCACAGGGTTTGTTTCCACATCCCAAAGATATTTGGGGTAGGTTACCTAGCCACTTTAAACTGGCTCAGTGTATAGTGGGTTCAGTGTAGCCCATCCTGCAATTCAAAAATCCACATATTAACAATTTACTATAGGTAAGTTAAACTTGGGGAAACATGGCAATGCAGTGGTTAACACTGATTCTACATGGATCCAGCTACCTGGGCTCAAATACCATCCAGTCATTTCTTGTGTAAAGTTTGCACATATTCCCCTACATCCGTATAGGAGTTCCTCTCATTTCCAAAAGATGAGAGCATTAAGCAAACTGCAGACTCTAATTTGACCCAGGCAGATGTGCATGTGAACATTGTAATAAAGACAAAGCAAAGGTTTGGGGTTTTTAGCCCCGTATACTGCAACACAAAATACGTTCTTCATCTCATACAACTCAAAAGACAATGAAGGTAGAAAGGACGGGCATTTTATGGAGGCGGACCGGATATTGATGTGAGAAGTGCTGGGATAGCAGTGATGGATTCTGGGAGTGTGACGTCATCAAGGGTCAAACAGAGGGATGGAATAGACCCGGAAGTGTGTGCTTCCTACAGCCGTCCGGGCATTGTTTACGGCTGTGCGGTTTATGTTTTTCTAAAGAAGTAAAGAAAGACAAGTTAGTACACTGCCATCGACTCCTCGCGGGACGTGTTCCGAAGCAAACCGGGTCGATCCGCTGTTCCCCAAACACTTGAGCGTGACAACATATAGAAATCTGGTATGCAAATAAAAACACAGCCCTTGTGAACAATTGGGTTGATTTTTGGGAAAGGTCTGGAATTTTCAAGACGGGTGGTCTTAATCCTTACTGGAGGGGATCTTTTGTATTATCCCAAAATACTGCAGCAAAACTGCCTGGCTGACCGATTACAGCACCATCCAAGCCACAGTCTTGTGATCTTAAATCACATGCTGTTGTTTATTCCAACTGTTGCCATCCTTTAGCTGTTACCCACAATCCCTGTTATGGGGCATCCTATAAATTTAGTTGTGATGCAAACCTTAAATTACTTGATAACCAAAACATAAGGTGTATAATTAGACTAAGAGATAAAATCAGAGCCTCCACCAAGAGCATCTGTAAGAGTAACTTAGTTCAAATTAAAACAAAAAATATATCACCAGTTCAGAAAGAACTATGTACTTTTAAATGCTGCTTATTAAACATTTGCTCTCTTGGAAGTAAACCTGTCTTGGTAAAAGATATTATATTATACGTACAAAATCTGATCTGTGTCTTCTCACTGAAACCTGGCTTAGAAAATATGATACTGTTCCCCAGCTAAGGTGTCAAAAGATGGATACACATACCTTCATAAATATAGCGATAATCATGACAAAATGCAAATCACTTCTAAAAATTTAGGCGACTTCACATCCTTAGAGGCATTTGTTTTAAATATTAAAACAGATTCCAGAACAACTGTAGTGCTAGTCTACTGACCACCACGGCCATATTCATTGCTCATGACTGAATTTGACAACCTTTTATCTGATTTGGCTATACATTATGATCACATAGTGTTGATGTGGAAACTGACACTTTTTGCAATTGTTTTACTTATTTGTTAAATACTGTGGGTTGTTTTCTGATTGTCAAAAGTCCAACTCATAATCATAATCACACTGATTTAATTATAACTTACAAAGTTGAAATTAAGAATTTAAATACTACTCCATTAAATGAGTTTATTTCTGATCACTACTTTATTATGTTTGATTTGGCTCTGCCCTTAGCAATACACTCACAGATTAAAACAAAGACAGTGCGACATCTAGATTGTAATTCAGCTTCAAAATATACAGATACTTTGAGTAAGTCAAGTGTAATTGTGGAAAACCATTTAGATCAGTTAACATCAAATGTAAACATGGAAAACAATTTAGGTTAGCTAACATCTAATTCTAATATGACCTTGAGAGATGCTCTGAACACAGTGGCTCTCCTTAAAAAAAAAGTGATCAAAGCACATAGGAACTCTCCCTAGTTTAATGAGAAAACTCAAGCTCTTAAATTAGAGTGTTGAAAACTGGAGCAGAGATAGGAAACAACAAAGCTACAAGTCTTTGAAATTGCATGGACAAATTGCGTTAAAAATATAAAAAAGCTCTCTTTAAATCTCGCTCAGACTACTATTCTAAAGCAATAGATAACAATAATAATAATAATAATAATCCTTGTGTACTGTTTAGAACTTCAACTAATTTAAAAAATGAGAATTCAGATCAACAGTACAAAAAATAGACATTAGCAGCACAGACTTTTAATTTTCTTATTAAAGAAGTTCATAAAATATAAGATTCCAGATCTCAGCATCACAGCGCAAACCACATACTAGCTTGGCAGATCCTGTCTCGCCCTGCATTGTACACTTTAGAAATTTTAATCCTGTAACAAAAAAGGAAGTCTTAACTATAATTTCTAAAATTAAACTACTACTTGTTCCCTAGATCCAGTGCCAATAAAACTAGTAATCAAACAGTCATCAAATCGTTATTAAAAAAGTCAGACCTAGATCCACACATACTTAATAATTATAGACCCATTTCAAATTTACTCTCTCTCTCTCTAAAATATTTCAAAAAGTAGTCACCAATCAGCTTCAGTCACACCTTAAGCATCACGATTTATTTGAGAAATTCCAGTCTGGCTTCCGCACTGGTCACAGTACAGAAATGGGGCTAACGTGTTATAAATGACATTCGGATATCCTCTGATGAAGGAAACTCCACTGTAATTAGGTTTTTTAAGACTTAAGTGAGGCATTTGACACCACTAACCATTCTATTTTACTAAACAGGTGGGAAAATTACATTGGGCTTACAGGTAATGCCCTTGCCTGGGTTAGTTCTTATTTATCAAATCGATTCTAATATGTACAGAAATGTGCTGACAGTACTTCATCATTATATACATCGTATTATATCATTACTTAACTTAACATATAATGACTTACAAGCCAGAACACACATTAAGATCTCAGGATGCCGGTCTGCTTATGATTCCAAGGATTAATAAAATAACAGTGGGAGCTCAAGCTTTTAGTTAGATGGCCCCTGAACTGTGGAATGGTCTGTCTGCTACCATAAGATATGCCCTTTTAGTCTTAGATTTTAAATCCCGGCTGAAGACTCACTACAGTTTAGCATACCCTGCCTAGAGCTGCTGATTAACTGTGCATACTGCATCTCTGTTTTTAGTCATTAGCACTAAAACACTAAACCTTTGCTACCTCCACAACCCAAAACTAGATAAAGTGTGTTTGTAATTATTATGTGTGTTACATAGAATTAAACATAGTGTATACAGAAGAACAATTTTCAGAATTTTTGCAAAATGACAACATAAAACAAATCAATAAAAAAGAAACCATGAAAAAGTAAAACACTTTAATAAACATGTTCAATTCCTGCTGACCTGGCTTTTGTTGATTGTCATTGCAAAACACAATTTTATAGGAAACTGTAATCTTTTGAATTGAAACAGGTAATTAGTAGAAATAATGGGGATTTAGGGTACAAATATAATTTCACCCTGTAGCATATCCTGTAAAAAAGGTAGCTTCAATCAGAATTGAATGTAACGCTTGGTTCTGTAATCTTATAGTGTTACAAAGTTTTGGAAGGTTTGAGCAAATACATATTACAGTAATCCCTCCTCAATCGCGGGGGTTGCGTTCCAGAACCCCCCCGCGACAGGTGAAAATCCGCGAAGTAGAAACCATATGTTTGTATTGTTATTTTTATATATTTTAAGCCCTTATAAACTCTCCCACACTGCTTATAAATATTCCCCGCACAGTTATACAGCATAAACCCTTTGTATTCTCTTAGATATTAGGTAAGATTCATTAAAATTATGTATGTAAACACACTGTTTATATACAGTAAAACCTAAATATTATTTTAAAGATATTGAGCGTCTCCGATATCACATATGTTACAGCCATTACGATACACAGACCACCAGCAATAAATACGTACAATGCAGGAAAAATTGTATACAGTAAATGTGTGTACAGTGACACTAAACGTACGTACATGTAATAAGTACTGTATATAGAAAATTAATTATGGTTACTCACCAACAATGACACGACGACTTGTCTGATAATGATGAGTTTAATTTTACTGCACAACAAATAAGAGTGTTACAGCTCTTCTAAAGGAAGCCTCTTCAGGCGATTGTGTAGCACCACCGTTGTTCTTCTTCCGCCACTCTTCAATCCAAATCCCTAAAGAAGATTCAATCCGGACTACCGCCTTATTACGCCCACTTACAACTCGTTTTGAGCCCTGGTTAAAAGGACACTGTGGCTGTAGATCTTATATTCTTTTCCTCCTTTTGAAAAAAAAAGAATCGTGGACTCATTGATGCCGTAATGGTGTCCTGCAGCGGTGTAGCTTTTCCCTTCCTTCAACATATCCAAAACCTTTACCTTTTCGGCAATCGTTAGCATCTTCCGATGGTGCTTGGGCACGGCCCCTGAAGCAGTGGCAGGAGCAGAACGTTTTGGAGCCATAACGAAGGGCTTGGCTATGCACAAAGATAAACACAAAAGAGCACAAAAGTTAACTCTTTACACTGCGAAACACGTTGATGCTGAATGAGCGAGACGAGACTTCCTAGTTAACGCAGCGGAATCAAATTCGGCGCTTCCGTCGCTAAGCCAGTCAGCACACAGGAACTTAACTGCGCACTCTTTAGCTTCTCAGCCATCCGCCAATAGCGTCCCTTGTATGAAATCAACTGGGCAAACCAACTGAGGAAGCATGTACCGGAAGTAAAAAGACCCATTGTCCGCAGAAACCCGCAAAGCAGCGAAAAATCCGCATTATATATTTAGATATGCTTACATATAAAATCCGCGATAGAGTGAAGCGGCGAAAGTCGAAGCGCGATATAGCCAGGGATTACCGTACATCATAGTTTCTTTTATCTTATTACGTACAGCTTTAACGTTTACAGGCTCCACCATTTACATGGCACATGCAATGAACTGAATATTTTAATAGGGGTGCAAGATTATGAAAAAATTCAAAATAAACAATTATTCCCTTTGATATCATAATTGTGATTATTAATTTCTATTAACAGTACAATGAAAAATGTACCTTGTCTTGCCAAATGCATTTGTATGTCCTGTATCTACACACAGTACAGTATAGTACAGTTCAGCTATCATTGTGCAGTTAACCATTTAAAAAAATAATATGAAATTGTTAAATGCTGGGTTAGCTGAAAAATGAAAACAGTGTTTATTAATAATGTATTAATAATAATGTTTCTTTTTAAATTGTTACAATACAGATTCTATAAAATTTTTGTCACTGTTTTAAATACAGTAAATAACATATACAAATAATTGTATGTATAGCACAAATATTTCTCCTTTTCAGCCCCAAAATAAAACATTCTTTCTGAAATACCTGCCATCACCCTCAGTTATCATTCAAAATGTAAAATGTGGGAAAATGTTAAACATGGGAATGTTATATTGGGGTTCTGCTATATTAAGAAAACGAGGCTGAACTGATAACCAAGATGAGAGCCAGTATGCACCAAACAATGCCAATAATCAACAGGAAAAAACAGTGCTTGCCAACAATTAAGCTTTGCTTCTTTCTTGAGTTACAACAAACTTTCTTTTACTATTTCACAATGTGATCACGTCTTTTTTCCTGTCCAGGAGACAGCCCTGTCTTCACTCATCCCTCCACCCTACTGATCACTGGTGCTATTCATGCGGCCTGCAGCAAAGAGCAAATAAGTTAGTATAATATTAATAAATAAATATCTACAAAAACAATTATTGAGAAACAAAAAAAACTTGTGTCGGCAATTACAGCAGTCATGACAGGGTAATGATCCCAATGATCCTGGTCCATTACCATCTGCAACGATACCAACTCAAAACATGAGGCATTTATTAGAGGTCAATAACATGAAAATGGGTGAGTTCAATTATCACATGGACCAAAGGATAGATAACAAGGGTAGACAAAAAGTAGTAAACAGACTAGTGATAGAACATTCAAAGGCATGGGTTTTTGGTCCCTCAAACAGGTGGGGTGACCTTTATATTTTCTCTCCCACCAACAAATTTTAATCATTTAATTTTAATCATTTAATTTAATAATTTTAATTGCTCTTATTGCAACCTTAGCACTGTACTTGAAAAGCAGCTTAGAATTGGGTTTACTAAAGAAAGGTGCTAAATGTAAAAGTGTTGTTAGCCTTCTCTCTGTATTGGGCAGTAGAGTCCAGCCTTTCCAAGACAGGGCATTTCTGCATCTACTTTCTGGTCTACAGAGCATTTATTGGTTTCTTTTCATTTCTCAATGATTTCTCCTTACTTGGGCGTATCTGGAAAATTAACGTAGAAGAACCCTATGCACTGAAAGGATTTACTGGCTCTCGATAGTCCTTGCATGCACTCAACTTCATGTAAACATGCTCTGTGGCCACTAATGCATGTTTCTTTCTCTTTGTTTAGCAAATACAGCTTTCATCCCAATTTCTCCCACCATACGTACACCCTCTGTAGCTCTTGGCAATTTTTTTCCCACTAGGAAACCTGTTTCAATGGAAACATAGAAATATTGAGCTCAATTATCTTTTGATCAAAACATAACATGGCAATAAAAGAACCCTGACATAAATTATCTATAGCTCAAGATAGATACAATTACAACCCGTCTCTCTCTCACTCTCTCTGCCTGCCTGCTTGGCTATGCACACAAAATATCTGGAACCAATTTTGATTATTCTTTTTCCATTGAATAGAGGAAACAGTCGAGTTTTGCACATGTATTATTTTTATAAAAGAAATCTTTAAGGTTTTCAGGAAATTAAAGAAAGCACAAATTACACAAAAGTACCCCATTGCATCTTTACTACAAAACGCACAAGGAATTTTATTCACCCCTCCTGTTTGAATTTGCATCTCTAAACAAGCACTCCAAACTTCTTCGATGTCACACCTCTTTGAGGATCACAATTGTTTGGCTGCCTTTATATTAAAAGCATAGCACTTTCCTAATATATCTTGCTCCCCAGGTTACCTACAAAGTCATGTACAACATGTACAATTATTGCATTTTAAGTTTTCTACGTACATCCTGTGCATTTGTATTCATTGTGGCATAAGCAGTACTTATTTATAATCAGCTTATAATGAAGACTGTCTCCAAGTTACAACTTAATTTGTTAATCAAGCCCCACAAAATGTCTACAATAGCAACTAATGATAACGGCCACAGATGTATTGGCTGTTGGTAGATATTAATCAAACTAGCAACTTGATAAATCCTCATATAATTCTATTTATAAACCTTTCATACAAATATTGCAGCTCAAAGTTGTGTACAGACAACAAAAATTAAAAATAATGGCTTTCATAATAACTGAAAATAATTAAAAATGAACACATGTTAAATGAAGTAACAAATGAATAAATCAAACATACAAAAATAATATCTGGATAATGGATACAGTGATAAACTCTGCAGAGGGCAATGATTATGTATAATGTTGCACATATTATTGCAAGAAGCTTGCATTTATTTAACTATATCAAACAATATTATCTCAATTAAAAAGACCAAAAACGTTTTGCACGAATATCTTGAGATACAGAGCAAGGTAATTGTCCTAACCAAGTAATTCAAGGACAGTGTGCCTACAGCACTGGTAAATCATTATAAAAGACACAGAAAAAAGGGAATTAAAAACTCTAATAAAAAATTAACCAGTGTGTTCTGAGATGATTTTAAAACTATGCATGCATGATGCTGGATATGGTGTTATAAAGTTCAGGTACAAAACAACAGAAAGCTCCTTCTTCACTTTTCAGTGCTTTGGCTAAATATGCCAAAGAAAAAAAAAAATGTAAAGCTTGCTTAAATTTACAACCCATGTCTAACACTAGGAAATCACCTAGCTGTGATTCGTACTTCAGTAACAACAAAATTAAATACTGCTTTTGTATTACACAAACAGCTAAAATGTACTCACTAAGTTTTCAATCTCTACTTCTTTGTTTAATATAACTGAATATTTTTAACATAATTTTTCACAGCTGGGCATTCAAGTATTTTTCATATTAATAACCACAAATAGTCAAGCATTACATAAATGTATATCTATGACCAAGGCCCATTAGAAATGTCCACTGCAACTAGGCACATTAATTTTCATGGGTAACAAAACTGAAATTCCATTTAACCCACAGATGCATGTAGGAGATAGAGGGAACTATATTTTAGTTATTCAGATTTATTGCACTTAATGAAATGTTTACTCATTCACTTCATGAGGAACAACAAAACCCAGAAACTATGCATACATCTCAATATTTACTGTTGTTTTCTGTAGTAAAAATAATATAGCATAATAACATATTAATCTATTTATTTTTTTGGACTTTTTTGAACTCAAATAACATTCCATACAAATAAGTCAAATACATTATTAATTTAAATACATTATTAATCTAAATCAACTTAAATCCCAAAATCTTTCTACCATGAACAAATAAACAAAAATATACAATTCATTTCCTAATTTCATATCACCTTCTGTGCTGATGAAAACTATCTTAGCAGCACATTTTACAGTAGCTGTCAGTTTACTTATAGTTTTGTCCATTTGAGTGTTGAGGATATTTTTTTCAGGTTTTACATTTTATTTTGATCTTTATTTCATAATTATTTAAGTCTCAGGGAGAATGAATTGAATCTGAAGGCTACCTTATGTCCGCAACATCTGAAAATGTAAGAGATTCTGACAAATGTAAATTGGTTTATTTTAAATATTCTGTTACACTTTATCAGAAGAGTAAATAAAAAGGGCAAAGAGCAAATGCAGGGATAAAAGTAAGGCTGAAAGGATTCAGCACTCTCCTGTCTGCTTATAATTGTGGAATGTTTGTTTGCTTTTGAATAAGACAGATGAACTGTCAAATCTCATTGAAAGTAATTCAGGTAATTTGAAAGATGGACAGATTTCATCTGATTTGATCAAACAAAGTGGAAAAAGCAGGAAGGGGACTAGAGATCTGTGTGAATGAGCACTAAAGTTAAAGGAAGCATATAAAAATTAAAGCTTAAATATGTCTTTGTCTTTCATACATTGAAATACTGGCTCTCAGAATGAATCCATGTTAATGTCTAGGGAGATATGTTTCATTATCCTGCCTGATGTTTATATTCCTCCCTCTGCAAACTCAGAAATTATTCACTTTATTACCAAAACTTTAATGATGAATCATTCCAACATAGGAATGGTAGAGACTTCAACCTGGGGAACCATGTAAGGAACAATGACAAATTTTCATAAGTATGTGTCGTGTTCAATTTGCAGATGAACATACTGGGCCTGTCTTATATAAATGTTAAATGCCTTTAACACTAAAATCATTGAAGCCTACAGAATTTTCTGTTGTCCATGACCTACTTAAATTTTCCTGACATACACAGAAATCTTGTAGCTCCTTATCTCTGTGGCAATTGCCTGATTTTATTTTGCAAACGTGTCAATTAACACCACGCAGCCTGCACTCCCGACCCCCCATTTAGCCAGATGAAGGCATCAGGCAGTGACAATTCTCAAAGATGAAGCCTATATTGAAGTGTTTATCTGGCAATGACTAAGGACTTATATAGGTAAATGAAATATCTTGATTTGAAATACATTCATATCATGTGTGATCTGTGTCTACCACGATCTGTGTAAATGTAGAATGATAGAGGAACTGCAAGCCAAAAAATGTTGATCACACAGCTAAAACAGAATTTTTTTTCCTATGTTATAGTAATAATGATATAATGTTGACGTGATGTGTAGAATATTTAAGGTCTGAAGGCCAAATATCTAATAAACACTTTCACAAAAGGTATAGCAAAACAAGGATGATTTTATTCAAGAATAAAACCAAAGAAAAAGAAATTGTTCAATTGACATGTTGCTGAAGCCAAAATATTAGTCAGTGCAAAATAAAAAATGTTTGCATGTATGTGCGTTTGCGTGTTTCATTTTCAACCAGTTGTCACAATGGTAATGCTGTTCCTACTCAGATCCACGTAGGTGGTGCTGTAGATAAGCTACCACTTAACAGGCAGAAGATAATGAGTTAGAATCCCAGGTCCTCCCCACATTTAGCGCTTTGAGTAGAGAGCTGCTATTATTATTATCATGTAGTAAAAACATACATTTGATTTGAGTCTGTAACAGCCTATGTAAATTTATGCTACTTGTAAACGTTAGCACTTAAGGGATAAAAGCAGACACACAAATGCTTGTGAATCATTTCTTCTTGGTGTCTTGCCGAGCAAACTGACAACAGCTGTCTATGGTGGACGTTCCTTTTCCTCGCACATGGACACTCACATCAACATGTCATTTGAACAATTTTTTTTTTAATTCAGTTTTATTCTTAGAACACACAACTAAAACAGAAACATTTTGCACAAGTGTGCTTTTATCCTTAATTGGGTTAATAAACACTCCTTGCAATCTATGACAATGGTTATCAAACAGGGGCCAGTGAGGATGACATTGTGTCCGTCGTCTGTAGTAAATCAAAGTCTTTCAACACATACAAAGGTTGATGATTTTTGTGAAAGTTAGCATTAGGTGAATATAATGTATTCTGTGTGGCAATCACTGCTGGCATGCTCTTGTCAACGTAACAGAAAGGCCATTTAAGAAACTGAGTTAAGGAACACATAGAATATGAAGCATTTAATGTACTATTTTAATTACAATGGGATTTTAAGATGAAGTTTATGATGTTCTACTTTAATGACAAAATAAACTATGACATTAAAGTGGAAATATTAAGATGAAAGTTGATATTTCGACTTTAAATCTTGACATAGACCTTTTTTATCCATCACCGTGTCCCTTTTTATTCTTTGTGGCCCTAACACGCTTCCATATGACACTCAGACACTTGCCTTTTCACGTCAACTTTCACATCTGACTACTTTTTTTATTCCGAACACTGTGTGACTTTCTGATCTTGAACTTTGAGTGCCACTCCATCAATTTCCTTTTGTTGCTTATACCACTGCATAAGCCACCAAATAATACATTTTACTAGCCTCCACTTCACTGTGTAGGACCTCCACTTTGCATTCAGTGAAATTCTTTTCACACATGTGCTTTTACCATTGTCTTTTAACAAAATATTGACCGAAAGGAGCTATTGATTTGCATATTCAAATATCCAAAATTCTTGGAGTAGTCAGGCTGGGGCTGTAGACACATACATGTGCATTAAAATTTATGTTGATTGGGATTTATAAACGGCAAGTGTGTGAAACTTTGCTTAAACACAGTTTTATGCATTTATACCAAGGAACACGATTGAAAGCCCCTGACCTAAAGATCACGAGTCTGCTATAGTTAAGCATTTGGTTTGATTAACAGATTTACTATAATACAAAATCATTAGGCAACAAAATTTGCAAACTACAATCTATGAATTTATAACTAAACTAATGTCCATGAATGAAACAAAATGTAAATCATTACTTACTGCTATTTATTGCAAAATGGATTGTATCAGACTGCAGACCTCTAAATATAGGTGAGAATACAAGGCTGAGACACATTACTCAGCGACACTCCTTACATATCATCTTAACATGAGATAACTGTGTCATGTATCAAGGATTTTCATTAAATATCTTTGCAGTTTGAGCAGCTAAGAAGTTGTACAGCTGTCATATTCCCAAGAGACTACTGGGTATTGCTTAACTGCCTTGGTTAAACATGTGATTAATTACAATTAGTCAAGTGACTTATATGCAATTAATCGCGATTAAAAATTTTAATCATTTGGCAGCCCTACTTTGTACAGATCCATAAAACTGGACACCTTCCTGGAGTGAGGTTTCTGGAGCAAATGATTCAATTTGGTGATATACTAAAATGCCATGTCACTTCTTGGCTAAACATAAAGGAATGCTCCTAGACTTAAAAGTTTCCTGAAAACAGTCCACTTATCACAGAATTCCATCTGACCAATCAACCCTCTTATGTCTTAAGAGTGGCATTAATTTCAATGTATCTAAGAAGAAAAATATAACAACAAAATATAACTTAATGAAGTGAAGACAGCACAGCAAGTTCAGTAATATGTTTAAAATCAGCAATCAACCCTAACCCAACAAAAAGAGCCTTAACAAGTAGCAACATCCTATCTAAAATCTAACAGCAATTAGAGTAAAATGGTTGAGCACAGGCCCAACATGAATCATTTAAAATTATATACTGTAGTTATTGCCAGCATCTAAAACATTCTAAAAAGATCCTCGTAGGCATAAATTAACTTATTCAAATTTGAGATGATACAGAGCAGCACTTTCCTACCACATTATGCATAGATGGTTGATTGGGGTTCTTCCAGTTAAGCAGAATAAGTCTTTGTGCAAGTAGTGCAGTTTAGGACACTACAACTGTTTTATCAGAACATTTTTATCCCTTTTGGTATGACTCCAAATATTGCTGTTAATGTGTCAGGAGCTATATTAAATCTAAGGCTACCTGAAAGATATACCTGTACAAAACATCTGACCTCAAATGGATTACAATGAGTTCAGGACATTCCAAGAACAAGTATCATAACAATTCATATGCATAATGACATCACTCATATGATGAATCTTGCCCCAAGTACATTTTAGACAATTTTAAACACAACACATATAAATTAACAATTTTTAACTAAATTATTGGAATACAGTACACAGTATTCAACAAGAGTGTAATTCTGAATGAGTAAATTCCATTTATTTGCAAACATTTCCAATGAGAGGTCTCTTTCCCATCAATAATGGCTAATACAATACAATACAATACAATACAATTTATTTTTCTGTAGCCCAAAATCACACAAGAAGTGCCGCAATGGGCTTTAAAAGGCCCTGCCTTTTGACAGTCCCCCAGCCTTGACTCTTTAGGAAGACAAGGAAAAGCTCCAAAAAAAAAAAAAAAAAAAAAAAAACCCCTGTAAGGAAAAAATGGAAGAAACCTTGGGAAAGGCAGTTCAAAGAGAAACCTCTTTCCAGGTAGGTTAGGCGTGCAGTGGGTGTCAAAAAGAAGGGGGTCAATACAATACAGTACAATACAAAGAACAGAACAAATCAGGTTCCTTAAGATTTTTATATTGCCCGAGATGAGGAATGCTGAGTTAGTGGAGTTTCTAATTTGTATATATACAAATGTTTTCATATCAAGATGTGCTCAAAAAGTTGGGGAGACTGTGTGATTCAAGATACATCTTATTGTAAGATCTTTTAGTGACTTGCAACTCATCACTGACCTATATATTTGCAGATGATCAAAGTTAGATTCATGCAGACAGTTAAGTATTTAGTGCTTTTTTGCTGAGATTAAAGAAAACCATTTACATTAGATACAGTAACCCTACTATTCTGACAGCAATATTAAGAATGAATGGCAACAAGAACTTACTGAGGAGGTTCTAGTACTCTGGCAGATGAGACTATGTTTGATTAATAAAACACAACAACCAGTCACCAACAAAACATTTTGGCAAACTAAAATAAGAACATGCATTTCAGCAATGAACCCACACAGACATGGTGAGATCAAGCTAACCCTACACAGATAAAAGCGAGTGGGATTCAAACCCAGGACTTCAGATCAATGTGAAACCTAGCACTCCCACACCTGCTGTAGTTTCATAATGTTATTTTTTATATTACCCATGACTGTACTCTGACATAGATAGATAGATAGATAGATAGATAGATAGATAGATAGATAGATA
>JANRMT010062806.1:92236727-92263305 GCA_026402145.1 Polypterus bichir lapradei
AAAAAAAAAAAAAAAAGTTAGCATTTACTCCCCCGGGTGGAATTGAAGAGTCGCATAGTGTGGGGGAGGAACGATCTCCTCAGTCTGTCAGTGGAGCAGGACAGTGACAAAAGTCTGTCACTGAAGCTACTCCTCTGCCTGGAGATGACACTGTTCAGTGGATGCAGTGGATTATTCATGATTGACAGGAGTTTGCTTAGTGCCCGTTGCTCTGCCACAGATGTTAAACTGTCCAACTTTACTCCTACAATAGAGCCTGCCTTCTTAACAAGTTTGTCCAGGCGTGAGGCGTCTTTCATCTATATGCTGCCACCCCAGCACACCACCGCGTAGAAGAGGGCACTCACCACAACCGTTTGGTAAATAAAGTGTCTAAACATTTGTGTCAATGTGATATATATATATTTTTTATTTTGAACAAATTTGCAAGAATTTCAAAAAAATCCTGTTTTCACTTAATCATTCTGGGATATTATATTTTAAACTAGACATTAAGCCCGTTACAATAACGGGCGCTAGAACAGTAGTGCATAAACATTAGTAGGAACAGTCTATATTAAATGGCAAGGGACCTTGTATGTAGCTGTAATATACATCACTGTATTGTGTGCCTTTAATTTTCTCTCTCAGTAATACTGGTTTATATTTCCGTAAAATGCCTGTAATTTTGTATGACAGTAATACAGTGGAACCTCGGCTCACGACCATAATTCGTTCCAAAACTCTGGTTCTAACCCGATTTGGTCGTGAACCGAAGTAATTTCCCCCCATAAGATTGTATGTAAATACAATTAATCCATTCCAGACCGTATGAACTGTATGTAAATATATATTTTTTTACGTTTTTAAGCACAAATATAGTTAATTATACCACTGAATGCACAGCGTAATAGTAAACTAAATGTAAAAACATTGAATAACACTAAGAAAACCTTGAACAACTGAGAAAACTAAGACTGGAAGAGTTTGCGCTATAGCCTTACAACCCGCTCTATAAAAACACCTTTTTTAATGAGTTTTAAGCACAGGGGAAAAAAATGAACAGTTGAAAAATTAATAAACAACCAAGAAAAGTAACACTGCAACAATGCACGCGCACACCTGTGTTTGTGTGTGTGTGTGCGTCCCGTGCGCGGCTGTGTGTATGTGTGCGTCCCACGCGTGCGTGTGCGTGTGCGTGCGTGCGTGCGTGCGTCCCGCGTGTGTGTGTGTGTGTGTGTGTGTGTGCGTGTGCGTGCGTCCCGTGTGTGTGTGTGTGCGTGCGTGCGTGCGTGCGTGCGTGTGTCCCGCGCGCGCCTGTGTGCGTGTGTGTGTGTGTGCGGCGCGCGCGCGCCTGTGTGCGTGTGTCTGTCACGTGGGCGCCTGTGTGTGTGCGTGTCTGTCTCTCATGCGCCTATGTGTGTGTCTGCACAGGGAATGCACAGGAAGAGACTGAACACGTGCCGTGTGACCCCGCGCATGCGCACTTCACCAGAAGACACACACGGACACTGGACGCACACAGGGCTTTTATTAAAGAGGATACATTCCACTGAATCCACCGTGTGTATAAATATTGCGATGTATATGCACATGGGAAAACAGCCTGAAGGCATAGGTGATGGTAATTCCCCACCGAGACAGGAGGTGGCACTGTGTACTAATGGATGTTGTTCTTCCTCGTGTAGAAAGGAAGATTGACACTGCTTCTTCTCTGACATCACTTCTGGGGTCCATCCAATTGGACCCTCCTCTTTCTCCCAGAATGCATGAAATCCAGGGGAGCTGGCATCCTACGCAGTCTACCTGTGACAACAGTCCAGACAACTCATTTCTTTTGTTTTTAAATGAAATCTAACAAAACATTTCAGATTTAGAAAGAGACCAGTAGGGTAGAAAAGGCACTTCCAAAATGCTCTGAAGAGTTGTAGTAGAAAGAAGCAGCAAGTTATCCATTTCATTAACTTCAATACAGGGTAACCAATGAAGAATAACAACAAGCTGATTGTAGAAGTGATGTGGAAAAATTTGATTTGAAGAATTCCAAAATTTTGTTAGAGTGTCTGGAATAATGCAATGTTGAAATTAGTACAAGTTAAAGCAAACCATCGCTGTTATACTTTTGACTATCAATCCTTCTGCCCTCAAATAAGATGTTAAAACATTCGAGGTATGTTTACCTTTAAAAAAATCTATTTATATGCCAATAATGAAAATTGATCGTTTTAGTTTCTGTCTATGGTTTACAATTTTTATATAATTTTCAATTTTTTTATGTTAGATTTTTTAAATTCATATACTGTAAACAAGATTCTGCATTAACTGATTATTTTACATTAATTATTTTTTATCTGTGTTAGTTCATTTTGCTTCAAGAACAAACACTAAAACATGCTTTGGTTAGTTGTTTTCTATGGAAACCTAATGAACAACAACCATGGACATCAGAGAAATGGATTTTGCTTTCAAGCTGTCTTATTGAATGCATTAGCTTTTTTCAAATAATAGCTCAACTGGAAAAAGAAACAACAGGCGCCGAGAGAGGCAGTGTCCTATGTATCCTTTGAGAAGACTAATTAAACATGCATTATGTTTTAACACAAGCCAAAAAGAATAGGAGTTACATAGTGCTATATTGTTTTTGGTTGGCATTCATAGTGAAAAAGAAACACATTGCCAAGAAGGTTTGCTTTTGTTTAGTATACTTAATGTGTGATCATTCTGTAAAAAAATCTTCATAATGTATTATACTGATATACTTCCTGAATGGTTTGTCTTGCATCCATAATACAATACAGTATATAAATATATGCACATGTACCTTCTAAATAACTACTAAAAGTTTCTTAAGTTATTAAAAATATTTTTTTTTTTATTATCAATCTGAGATTGCATTTTCAGGTCAGCTGCACTCTGCAATAGGTAACAGTGTAAGCAGCAATGATGATTACTACAGAACATCACAATAGTGTGACTATGGGTTTATCACTGTTGATGACACATCCACTCCAAGATACACCTAGTGCCACTTCAGAAGGCAGAGAACCAGAACAAAAGGAGAAGGAGTAACATTCATGTATGTTAAGAAACTTAACTTAGCTGGTTCAAAAGTTGGAGCATTTTAAAATTTTCCAGTTACTTCAACAAAGGGTTTGTTTTCACAATTTTGCTTGTATATTTTAGAAACAGAGAGTAATTTTCAAAAGTGACAGTGACAATAAAATGTAACTACAGTGGTACCTCGGTATACGTCCGCTTTGGAATAAGTCCAACTTGGTATACGTCCTGTTTGGAAGCGATAAATTTTGCTTGGTATACGACCTTTGTTTGGAATATGACTCGCGTGCTACCCTTGTTTACCTCTCTCGAGACAAAGCCACGAATGCCCACGAGCGTCAGTACGCCAGTTGCTAGCATTCAGTGAACAACCCGCGCACTACCCTTGTTTACCTCTCTCAAGACAAAGCCATGATTGCCCACGAGCGTCAGTACGCCAGTTGCTAGCATTCAGTGAACAACCCGCAGGCTACCCTTGTTTACCTCTCTTGAGACAAAGCCACAATTGCTCACGAGCATCAGTACGCCAATTGCTAGCAGTCAGTGAACAACCCGCGCTATAACTCTATGTGAATTTTCTCGTGATTTTATGGGGTTTTTTTGTGTAAATTTGAATTGATTGTTGGAAAGTATGAAAATGGCATGCGTATCCGGGACATGGCTGCTGCATACCATATGCTGAGAACGACGGTATCAACGATTGTGAAAAACAAAGACGTTATTAAAAAGTAAAGTGAGGTAAAATTTTCATTTATTTCATCTAATTGCCTTTGTATTTATGTATTTTAGTATTAAGCAGTGTTTAAATTATTTTATACAACTCCATCAATGTATAATATGCCAATAACAATAGGATTTTTTTCATGCGAACAGATCAATCATTTTCCCTTTATTTTTTATGGGAACAATTTGTTTGGTATACGTCCTGTTTGGTATAAGTCAAAGGCTCTGGAACGGATTAAGGATGTATACCGAGGTACCACTGTATATGTACTACTGGTGTACATAAAATGTTTTTTTAATACCATATTAAAATACCATGTGGCTGAACTCAAGTGATGAAAAGATTCCTGTGCTATTGCTAGTAGTTCAGTTGGATGTGGAGGATCCAATTTTTTTAGACATACATTTTTTCAAAGATATACCTGATGGGGATTGAAAGTCTTTGTTGAAGTGTCAAGTAAAAATTGTTGGCGGTGTCTGAGCCAGACAGATAGCAGATCAGTATGGCACTTTACAGATGAACTACTGTGTCTGAGAAATGCTGAGTCATAATCTTTAGATAATGGGGCCATGAGATTGTTTCTAGTGTAACAGAAATACTGAGTACATGTTTAATAACTGTAGCATAAAGTATCACTAAATCATCTTTTATACATTTGTACATATCTTAAGTTGCTTTTATTTTTTATTTTTATACACATAAATATCATTTCATTTATCTGCTCCGATTTCAAAAAGCAGGGGAAGTGAGCTGCTGTGAGTGAGGCTCGCACAAGACACCATGCAGTCGCAAAAACAAGTGCAGGATGGGAACGAGACAAAAGCAAACTGTTAGCATATAATGAAATGCATATAATGAAATGTACTGCTGCATTAGGGCATAGTAATGGATGGTATTTAACTTGGATGGTGATGAATAAATAAATATTATAATTACTATAGAATTGAATACATAAATATCATTATTAGTGAGTAGAAAAAATAAATACATAGTTAACATCATACCTTACTTATGTGGTAATACTTAGTCATCCAACCCCACCTACATCTGACTTTGCCTATCCAATTTCATGTAGTGAGAGATTTGCTTCATTGTACCGTACTGCAGGCATTTTATTTTTTTGCCAGCCAGGAGTGGCTGTTGAATGAGTAAAAGAAACAGATATAAAAAATGTAGAAGTTCAAGTACCCACTCTTAAGGTAAAAGTGAAACAGTAGACTAACTCATAGCTGAAGTTGCAAAGAATTTTTCTGTGTCTTAAGGCAAAAAGTTTGCAAACTGACTAATGCCTTTCAATGGGAGATTTTGAAATTTCAAAAATGTGCACAGAGTGCTGTATCTGAGATAAACTATCTCAATGAATACTGAACTGTCCTCACAAAAGAATAAGTGTGACATATTTCAACAAAATCAGTCCATTGGGAGTGGAGTTGTTTCATGTGGACAGATAGACAAGCAAGGCACTAAGACAGACACAACTGAGTATCACATTTTGTGCTTTTTTTTTTTTGTGCATTCACATATAAAGTACAATGTACAAATGCCATATGAACAGCTTCAGTTACAACCCCACCAATAATAATATTAGCAGGTAAATCATTCCAGTGTCTGGAAACCCTATAGTTAAATGTCTCCAATCTATCTTGGAATTTTAAGCAGTCCAGCTTCTTGAAATTATCTTTCTGAAGTATAAGCATTACAAATTCTACAAGTAAAGGAGAGACCAGGTCATTTATAGTTGTATATGTCAAAAGAACAACAGAAAATTGCCTTTATATTTAACTCTGTGTAGTGATGTACAGATTGTAAAAAAAAGAATAACAGAGTCCTACTTCCTACTTGCAGGTTTGTTCTACAATCAAAATTGTATTGAAATAAAAAAAATACACAAAAGTATCAAGTCCCAACCAGATGAGCATCAGATAGCCACTTACTGCTTTTGGAACTGGGTGACCCATTAATATGCAATACAAAGATTTCTAAGAAGTGACAGGTTATAGAAAGAGGACATCCAACCATCCTCTTCCACTTATCCGAGATCGGGTCATGGGGGCAGCAGCTTCAGCAGAGATGCCCAGACTTCCCTCTCCCCGGCCACTTCATCTAGCCCTTCCGGGGGAATCCCGAGGCGTTCCCAGGCCAGCCGGGAGACATAGTCCCTTCAGCATGTCCTGGATCTTCCCGGGGCCTCCTCCCGGTTAGACGTGCCCGGACCACCTCACCAGGGAGGCGTCCAGGAGGTATCCTGATCAGATGCCCGAGCCACCTCACCGGACTCCTCTCGATGCGAACGCTGCACCGATCCACCTGTCAATCTCACACTCCATTCTTCCCTCACTCGTGAACAAGACCACAAGATACTTGAACTCCTCCACTTGGGGCAGGATCTCACTCCCAATCCTGAGAGGGCACTCCACCCTTTTCCGGATGAGGACCATGGTCTCGGATTTGTAGATGCTGATTCCCATCCCAGCTGCGAACCGATCCAGAGAGAGCTGAAGATCACAGCCTGATGAAGCAAACAGGACAACATCATATGCAAAAAGCAGTGACCCAATCCTGAGTCCATCAAATTAGACCCCCTTAACGCCCTGGCTGTGCCTAGAAATTCTGTCCATAAAAGTTATGAACAGAATCAGTGACAAAGGGCAGCCCTGGCAGACTCCAACTCTCACTGAAAACGGGTTCGACTTACTGCCGGCAATGCGGACCAAGCTCTGACACCGGTTATACAGGGACCAAACAGCCCTTATCGGGGGTCTGGTACCCCATACTCTCGGAGTATCCCCACAGGATTCCTCGGGGGTTACGGTCAAACGCCTTTTACAAGCCCACAAAACACATGTAGACTGGTTGGGCAAGCTGCCATGCACCCTCCAGGACCCCGCTAAGGGTGTAGAGCTAGTCCACTATTCCGCGACCAGGACGAAAACCACACTGTTACTCCTGAATCCGAGGTTCGACTATCTGATGAACCCTCCTCTCCAGGACCCCGAATAGACTTTTCCAGGGAGGCTGAGGAGTGTGATCCCCCTGTAGTTGGAACACATCCTCCGGTCCCTCTTCTTAAAGAGGGAGGCCACCAGCCCGGCCTGCCAATCCAGAGGCACTGTCCCCAATGTCCATGCGATGTTGCAGAGGTGTGTCAACAAAGACAGTCCTACAACATCCAGAGCCTTGAGGAACTCCGGGCGTATCTCATCCACCCCCGGGGCCCTCTCACCAAGGAGTTTTTTGACCACCTTGGTGACCTCAGTCCCAGAGATGGGGGAGCCCACCTCCGAGTCCCAAGGCTCTGCTTCCTCATTGGAAGGCATGTTAGTGGGATTAAGGAGGTCTTCGAAGTACTCCCCCCACCAACCCACAACGTCCCGAGACAAAGTCAACAACGCACCATCCCCACCATATACAGTGTTGACACTGCACTGCTTCCCCCTCCCGAGATGCCGGATGGTGGACCAGAATCTCCTCAAAGCTGTCCGAGAGTCGTTCTCCATGGCCTCCCCAAACTCCTCCCACGCCAGAGTTTTTGCCTCAGCAACCACCGAAGCCGCACTCCGCTTGGCCTGCCAGTACCTATTAGTTGTCTCCAGAGTCCCACAGGACAAAAGGGTCCTGTAGGACTCCTTCTTCAGCTTGACGGCATCCCTCACCGCTGGTGTCCACCAACGGGTTCAGGGATTACCACCATAACAAGCACCGATCACCTTACGGCCACAGCTCCGGTCAGCTGCTTCAACAATAGAGGCACAGAACATGGCCCATTCGGACTCGATGTTCCCCACCTCCCTCGGGACGTGGTCAAAGTTCCCCTCCTCGAATCCCCACCTTCTCGTGGTGGAGGTGTTTGCGTGTCCCAATGATCCTAGGAGCTCTGTTGTCTGGAGTTTTATGCTCCTGGTAGGGCCACCCAAGGCAAACTGGTCCTAGGTGAGGGAAAAGACAAAGAGCGGTTCAACAAACCTCCTATAAAGAACAAAACCCGGGCCGCCCCCTCTGGAGCCAGGCCTGGAGGTGGGGCACGATGGCGAGCGCCTGGTGGCCAAGCCTGCACCAATGGGGCTTGGCTGGGCATAGCCCAAAGAGGCAACGAAGGTCTCCCTTCCCATGGGCTCACCACCTATGGGAGGGGCCAAGGAGGTCGGGTGCAGTGTGAGTTGGGTGGTGGTTGAAGGCGGGGACCTTGGCGGTCCGATCCTCGGCTACAGAAGCTGGCTCTTGGGACGTGGAATGTCACCTCTCTGAAGCGGAAGGAGCCTAAGCTAGCGCGCAAGGTCGAGAGGTTCCGGCTAGATATAGTTGGGCTCACCTCGACACACAGCTTGGACTCTGGAACCAATCTCCTTGAGAGGGGCTGGACTCTCTACCACTCTGGAGTTGCCCCCAGTGAGAGGCGCCGAATGGGTGTGGGCATACTTATTGCCCCCCAACTTGGAGCCTGTTCATTGGGGTTTACTCCGGTGGACAAGAGGGTAGCCTCCCTCCGCCTCTGGGTGGGGGGGACAGGTCCTAACTGCTGTTTGTGTGTATGCGCTGAACAGCAGTTTGAAGAACCCACCCTTTTTGGAGTCCTTGGAGGGGGTGCTAGAGGGCATACCTTCTTGGGACTCCCTCATACTGCTAGGAGACTTCAATGCTCTCGTGGGCAATGACAGTGAGACCTGGAAGGGCATGATTGGGAGGAATGGCCCCCGAGCTGTGTTTTGTTATTGGACTTCTGTGCTCGTCACGGATTGTCCATAACGAACACCATGTTCAAGTGTAGGGATGTCCATATGTGCACTTGGCACCAGGACACCCTAGGCCTCAGTTCGTGTCATTGGACTTGTGTCCAATGGAGTGATTGGAGTGTCTTGGACACTCGGGTGAAGAGAGGGGTGGAGCTGTCAACTGATCACCACCTGGTAGTGAGTAGACTTTGATGGTGAGGGAGGATGCCATTCAAGCCTGGTAGGCCCAAATGTGTTGTGAGGGTCTGCTGGGAATGTCTGACAGAGTCCCCTGTCAGAAGTAGCTTCAACTCCCACCTCCAGCAGAACTAAAAAGAGGACATTAGAAATTAAAGAGTGCTATCTATGGGGGGGATAGTGTACTAGGAGAAAAAACTCTGCTCTGTGATGGGGTTCCTTTATTTTATTGCCATGGGAAAGTGAATTAGCCACCATGCCTGACAGTTAAAGAAGTAAACTGTGTTAAAATTTAGGGTACAGGGAAAGTACAGGTCTTATTGTGTTATATTACATCCCCCTGTGTAAATTCCTTTCTTGTATCATTATTGCCTCTTATTTATGGGTTGGGGATTACTCATGAGTGCCCATAACTTTACACAAATTAAAAAAACAAGTAGCAAAGTGACGAAAAAACTTTTAATATGATACAATATGTTTATTTACACAAAGATAGTGTTAATTTTAAATAAAAATTAAAACATGCAATTACAGTCAACCATTTGTTTTTGGACAGCACAGAAAAGTATTGTGAGCAGGTAGTTAATTAAAGTAATTTTATTATAAAAAAATCATTTTTTTGATTCAGATGACTTGCACAACATGCGTAGTAATGCCAGTTACCTGAAATGGAAGTTCAAAATAGACTAGACGCTGTTTTAAATAAAAGTGTGACACTTTACCATAGAAATTATTATATTAAGCACACATCAAATAATCATATTTATTTTGGTAATACAAATTTCTTTATGACCGCTCATCATATTATACATAATTTATAAACTTAAGGACAAAATGTCTTTATTCTATGCATGCAGAGTTGCTAGACTGTGACTGTTACTATGCTACCTCCAGCTCAGATGACTCTCTATATAATCAGAGGCACCATGGAAGTCTGTGACTGCCTAGTCTTTGTGCTTTCATAAGGTAAAACTCTTTTCTCAGTGCTAAGGATAAGAAATATTATTTACTAGACCTCATTTCTATTTTTTAAATACTATGTCACTTATTTAACAGTTTGTGTTTATTAGCATGCACATTTTCTTCAGTGCTATCTAAGATGAAGCTAAATAAAATCTAAACTAAGAACTCAAGTTGTGAGGCAATACACTCCACCACTGGATGCAAGTCACATCCTTGTGTTAACAAAAAACTCTACATGCCCGGCTGATGGAGCAGTAACAATTTTAGGTAACATATACTCAGGTAGATGGTGGTGGCATTTTGAGGCTATAAAGAATGTGACATGCCTCATGAAAATAAAAACGGTAATGGAATTACACTATGTATAAAATGCATCTAATAAAATTATTTAAGTAACCCAAAGTTGGCTCAATTGTGTGGTGCCCTTCCAGCAACTCTTTTCTTAATTTATAAGTGATATCACTCAATATGTAAAATATTAAAGATTTGTTGTATTCCCATGTTGTCACAGGAATAAATGTGTCACAAACCTTGTGAGGGCCAATTTCAAGTGGACATTGTGAAAAGATATAGAAGTGAACTAACTGTCTGCCCTCTCATAGGAATACCTGTGAACCCACCACCCACCTCTCTGAAACTCTGCACCTTCCAGTTTCCTGGATTTACAGCCTGGAAGATAGAAAAAAGGCAACAAATTGGATCAGTGAAAGACAGGGGCACACCTGAGTAATGGAAGCCCAAGCATGCATGTTTCTGTATATTTTGCTCCAGCACTATCCCCATCCTGAAAATAAACAGGGGATTGAATTATGGAACCCCAATCCTTCTTGATGTCCTGCTCAATTTTCCTCTTTTTCTTTTTTTAAAGTCTATTACGTAAATTTATTTTGTGTTTCATTGCTTCCAAGTTAAACACAACTATAAAAGTCGAGCTTCAAAAGAATTGCAACAAATACGAGTGTAAAACACAACATCATTCAAAAGATCTCTGATTGCTTGTTAATAAAAAAAAACTACAAAATAATCAGTCTTGTTGGCAATGACCAGTAAAGTTCAGGTGCCTGCATTCTGTAGTTCTCTAAAAATAGCTACAATAATGAGAATTTATGTACCAATTTTGACCAAAGCAATACAATCATGAAATAATATCAGGTATGAAAATAAATGAAACCAGATCAAGATGACAAATATTAGATTTTTGCCATATTTTCAGTGGTACTAAGCCAAAATGCCTGAACATTAGCTCAGTTTTTTGTTATTTTTGCTAATGTTTCCTTTTGGTAGATATGACTGGTTAAATGCGAGCTGCCTCACAAATTTAAATTACAGCAAGTAATTTCCTGAAGTTAACAAACAGTAAATCCATAGACAAAAACTAAGACCAGAACTGGAAAACGATCATCAAAAAAACATAACAATTACTAAAGGTAAAGTAGCAATACATAGCTGGAGCTTCTAGCCAGGAATACAGACATGAATAAGGTACTTTGAAGTTCAATAACCAAAATTGTACTAGATGTAATATCTCTGTACCAGGAACATTAATATTGAATGGACCTTTATGAATAAGTGTGACCTCTGATGTACTGGGAACCTGTCCAGTACTGGTTCAAGCTTTATGTTCAATGCTGCTGGGACAGGATATGGCCACCATGAACTGAATTAAGAAGATTCAATGATAAATGGATGAGTGGATATTTCTAAACTGCCATACCTGATAATAGAAGTGAAATTATTAGCCTGTCAAGACCATGCCCCTAGCTGTTGACAGTTACTTGCCATATTAGCCCCGTGGGCAGAAACAAAATAGAAAATGCACTCTAATTTCAAGGACCAAGATGAACTTTTAATGTGCTTCTAAAACTTTAATTCTTGGAATAAGAATTTATACTTTTTAAAGAAATAATTTGATTTCAAATAGCACAAATATTTGGCAGAAAGTAAAACATTCATACAGTATTAAAAACAGTGGGGGAGGGTCTACAGATGCCATTTTCTTTAGCGTTGGTGTTCATATTAGTATAATGGCTTGAGACTGTCACACTTTGATGTCCAATCATTGCATTCTCTCTCATTAAATATGACCTCTCACCTCTCATGCAGAACAACATATATAAATTACACTCCACTGTAGCCCAAAGGCAAAAAGAAAGATAGGAGGAGGATAATAAAAAAATAACGCTCAAACTGCCATAGGTCAAGCCTCTATAATGGCCCATTGGAAAATTATTAATCTTACTCATAGGCGTTGGTCTAGAAATAATGGCTTCTTCCAAGCCACGTAATGAAATAAGGCATGCTCTAGGGACAAACTCATTTTCAGCCTGGGAATAAGCCACAGATCAATAGTAGACTTTTGTCAGTTATACAAATATGACATTATACTGGTAGCTAAGTACCATGTTAGTGCAAATGATTTACCATTATTGAGACACAATTTGTATTACTCTTTACAAGCCAAAAAGTTCCCAAATATAACACGGAAACATTTTACAATTATTATTTTATTATTTATTAAAGTTCAAGTTATATGTTATATTTTTAAATAAAATCAAATAAATGTATTTAAAAAACATTTTTGTTAATTTTGTGTAGCTGATTTGAGAAAGAATTAGTATTTGGAATGAAGAAAGGGACAAAAAGAAGTTCACATACATGGTAAACCACATAAGAAACGTCTATTTGTGTTCACATGTGAAAGAGTGGCAAAACTATAATAATTTGTCTCAACCGTGCAATATTGTTGGCAGCAGGAAACTAACACAAAACTCAAAGTTTTAAAGACAGAATAATTACTTCTGAACTGTAATCTATTTTGCCCTAAAATCTGGATTGTTTTCAATTTTGTAATCACTTTGTGGTTTGCCTTGTTAGTGGCCTTAGATAAGAACATTTGCTAAATAAAGGACAATAAACAATGGAATAATCCCAGTGGCTAACAATCCCCATTTTACCAATACATTATACATGTAAATCTGTCAAAAGGCATGGCCAAAAAACTGTACAAGTTTTACTCTGAAGATGTTACCTCAAAGCATTTTAAACCTATGAAAGAAAGTACTAGTCTGAGTAAAGTCTAAACAGTCTGCAGAAAATCAAAGTTTGTGACTGAACTGGAAGTGCTTGCATTGCAATTTGCGAATCCTATGCAGCTATGTTGTAAAGGCTGGAGGTAGATAATATCTTTATCAAAAATTAGATATGTTTTAAATATATATCCCTACATTATTTTAAAGAAAGATCAACTTCATACTACAGCCACTGTTTTGCCAGTGAACTTGTAAAAAGACAAATCATTTATATTCGCTTTTCATAACACGTTAATTGCTTCATTATTCTCCAAAAACAAATGGTATGGACATGTCCCAAGCAAAGCACTTATTCAGAACACATTAATGGAACCAATTTGTAGAGGACATGTCTAAACAGTACATCTGAAATGTACAATAAAATCTAAAAGTCAAAGTGAGCATCACTTGCAAGAGATTCTCTTTACAACTAAAAACCTTTCTGGCATCAAGTTATTACTGTAACATAGACAAATATGACAAGATGGACAATGTTTTTTTATACATATGCCCAGAGGTCCTCATCTAAAGCCCTTTATAAAGAACAAATTATTAAAATAATAAAAAGTTTGGGTATAGACCAGTAGAAGATGACTCTTTCTCTCTACCTGCACAGCCATTTATTTTTTTTCTTATCTTTACTTGACAAAACTCACTGCTATCTCTGTTTAATGCCTAGTTATCTATAAAAAAATGTATATAAAATAAAACTGTTTTGTGTTGCATTCTTGTCACAAATGGTATCCCAGGTGCAAATTTAATTAGCTCAGGTGCAGCCTTCCCTCCCATATGATGATTCTTCATACAGGAGCCTGTAAACAAGCACTACATCGTAATCAGGTGTCACAGACTTGTTTGATCTGAAGCAAAATATGTCACAAATCCCTGGCAGAAAGCGGGTCGAGGGGGAGAACAAAAGCAGATAACTGTCAGAGGATTGGGGAGGTCTTCTGAGCGTTGCCTATTAGCGCACTCCATCTTCCCTGCTCCTGTCTGCCGCTGTCCGTATGAAGTACTGCCGAGCTGACAGAGCACTCAGTCATCCCCTGCTTGATGTGCAGTAATTTTACTAGAGTAAGCAGAAATCGTCAGAACACCTGATCAGCGGGGGAATCAAAAACAAGAACAAAAAGGCCCCAACAGTTTGTCTTTCAAAACAAAAATTACCAGTTGCTGCAGTTGGCTTTTCAAGTTGCCGTCAGCATTCTGTAAACAGAGGATTCGTCGTGAATAAAGAAAAACATTTTACAGGTTCAAAAATTTAAAAAATGCATGTTATCATTTAAAAAATATTTAGATTAAATGAAAAGACTGAAAAGTGTTCAGTACAATTTAAGCACAACTAAAGAAAATCTTCTTATCACATAAAAATAACAGCAGCCAAACCAATCACAGGAATTTACAATTATTGTAGCTATTGAAGGGTATACCGATACCCTTGAGGCTTGATGGAGTAGGTGAAAATTTCACAGCTGAAACATAAAGGGAAACATTAATCCTAACTTCTGTAGAAGCCATGGCAAGGATGACAATATACTGATGTCAACCAAATAAAAATCCTAACGAGACAGAAACAAAATAAACTATCACCAGAGTAAAAAGTCTATGTTCAGGTGCATCACGTTCAACAACTTCAGTCATCAGTATTGCATCTTTAGTCTGTTCTCTCCACCCCTCGGCAGACTTTCTGCTTCTGAGCACTACTATTCTTGAAAGATTCATCTTAGGTATTAATAATTATAAGATACCATATTTATCTTATGCACTAGAAAGACAAGCAAATGATGTTTAAAGCTTAAAAAGAAAAATGAATATTGTTATTTTTGAGAACTGATAGTAATAGGTAATTAACTAGCTGGTAGGGCAAGACAGTAATGTGGCCATATAGACAGAAAACAAACAAAATTACATATTTATACATGTATCACTAGTCTCAGATAGTGTTCAAATAGGAGGTGAAATCAAAATGAATCTCTGAGAAAACCTTTAAGACAGAGATTGAATATTAAAAAAAAAACTAACAAAAAAGATAGTAATAAGATATAGCCTGCTTCTTGATGCCTATGTTAATACCAGGGTTCAAAACACAGTTTAAAAGACACAATTAGAACAAATGTTTCTTAGCCTGTCAAAGCACTTTAATATTAAATCCACAAATTAGAATGGCAGAGACTCACTCTGCATTAGTATAGTTCTTTGTGATATTTACAATCACATTGCAGCTGAACTGTCACCCTTTTCTAATACTTTATTTGAAAACAAGTAACCTTATAAACGTGTGACCACTCATCCTTTACTCCAATTTAATCCTACTTAATTTTACTGTACTGACCTTTCTCATTTATCCTGTATTTGCTGCAGTGTTCACATAGACCATTTTTTAATAAAATTATTACATATGGAATTTAGATATTACATTTTTTAGCTGTACATAAAGTACCACATTCCAAAAGATTGAGTACCTATTTATCACTGAATACTGTAAAACTCTAGGCAAAAGGATGGAAAAATTATACTTTTACAAAACAGCTAGAAGGTATATATTAAACATTTTCTAGCAGGAAACTACTTTCAAACAAACTGTCACCTCACTGATCCACCTCCCAAATGACTTCAACTATAACTCCTTCAGAACCTACATCCTTCAAAAAGTATAGTGAATACAGTGACACGCTGTTGTGGGAATTTCTCTTTTAATATAATTTGGAACTCAAATGAGGAAAAATACATTAACAAAAAACAACTTCAGAAAATCCCAAACAATTCAGCACCTATTCTAATTATGTAGGATTAAAACTTTAGAAGCATATTCTCCCAATAACTGATATAGCAGAAGTTGAGAAACAGCACAAGAATAATACTTCCAAAGGTTTGTCAGTGTGTATGAAGCTAATGCCTAAAAAGGATATAAAGAAAACAAGTCTTATTAATTTATTGAATTACACTAACAACTGAACATTATGTCATAAATAAAAGACAGCTGTCCTCACAGCAAGGTAAAAAAAAGGTGGCAAAAGAAATGAAAAAAATAAATCTGCCTATATTATGATAGGCAGAGGAAAATATTCAGTCCAGGCAGCTTCTTTATGCACTTTTGATCATGTGCCTGACAGCACTCTAAGCTGAAAGTATGGACTGTTGAACAAAGGTTTAAATTCTTCATGAAACCAACAGCGTCTTTCTTTTGACAGTCAAATAATGACAAGCATGCCGCGGGCCGAAGCCGTCATTCAAGAACATTCCGTCCGCTCTACCCACTGCACAGTGACTAAGTGGAGGGTCAAAGGTTAAGCGCTAAGAAGACAGCAATGAAGGGCAACTGTCATGCACCGCTGCCTGCCGCGAGGCAGCGTGGAGTGGTTGTCTTCTCAGGAACATGCAAAGCGCTCTCATTCTGTCCGGCCAGACACATATGTGATGGTCCTAAATGAGACCATTGCCAATTCATGAAAGGCAAAAACTGACAGCATGCCAGTCAAGCTGTCTGCAGCAAATCTGATTCTTTTTCCATTTCAAATCATATATGCATGCAAAGTTTAAGCTTATGAACAAAAGCTCAGGCGGCATTTTTGTATAAATAAAAAAGTAAAACCAGAAAACTGTTACAAATATGTTTTGTATAAATACCCAAAAAAAGGCTTTTTTTCTTTAAATCTGCATATATTTGATTACTTAATTAGAAAGCTAGTTTGTGAAAAGTCAAATGTATAAAAATGACCATTAAAAATATGTTAACAGAGTCATACTGTCATACTGTGATATATCATTATTTAAAAATACTTTGACCACAGTTTTCCCAAAACTAAAAATAAGAAATACAGTAGCATTTTCAAATAATGCATAGACAAAAATAAGGTTCTAATTTATTGTGGTTTGCGAAATCCTTTTCCCGGGAGTAAGGATTTGATTGAGAACTGGCTTTCTTGTATCTCAGCTTTGCTACCAGTTGTGTGCCAGAATGTTGCAAATTCTGATTTACAAAATAATACTTTCTCTTAATTTCTGTCAAATAAAAATCTTAATTATTTCTAAACATACCAAAATCCAGTTAATCCTTTGATTTCCATTGGGGTGTTTTTGATTTTAATCTCTGTGACATTTAGGGGTATAGTGCTTTAATGTCTCTGTGGTTAAGCAGTTTGAAACCAGCAAACTCCAAATGAATTTCTTTGTCTAAGCTATTAGCATTTTTTATGTCCTTGAGAAAAATAATTTGAATTCCTATTTTAACAGGAATAACTTTGATGAGACTAAGCCATTCATCCCAATTAGTTTGGTAAAATCAAATCTATGACTTGGTATTTTAATTCCAGGTGTATATAGCTCTCTGTATGAAGAGAAACTTTACACTGCTTGAGTGAAATTTGCTCTTAAGAAGTTTCCATTTGCACCCACATGTGTTTGTTGAATAATTCATTTTAAAGTAACAACTTTGATCCGCTGTATTAATTTCTTTCATAATATTTAAAACTTCAGTTATGTCACTTTCTAATCTGTGTTTACTTAAACTGAAAATGTTCAACTTCTTCAATCTTTCTTTATAACTCAAACCTTGAAGTCCTACAATCAGCCCAGCTGGTCTTCTCTGGACTTTCTCTAGTACTGTTATGTCTTTTTTATATAGAGACCAAAACAGCATTGAGTAATCCCGGTGAGGCCTCACTAATCTATATACCATATAATAAAATGCTACTGTTGGTGTGTGTGTGTGTGTGTGTGGCCTGTCCCTCCAAGTATTCTGATTGGTCAGTTTGGCTTTGGTGATACATTCGAAAGAGGAAGTCCTGGGTAAGAGAAGCTGAAACACATGAGGAGGAGTAAAGATGTAGCAAACACAACCATAGTCACCTTTAAAAATGCAATGTATAAAAGCGCATAGGAGGCATGCCTTGAAAAAAAAAAAGAATCTGAGAAACAGACAAACAGGAGCACACTTGAGAGAGAGAGAGAGAGATAGATGCGCTGTGCAAGTGAGGTTCAAACTCACAAGGAAAGAGGTGTCTTTGACTGGTAACATAGGTAGTAAATAATATCTTAAGCATAATTTCCCTTCACTTGCATTCCAAATATACTGCTATATATCATAATATGCTAGCCTTATTAATGACCTTGATACACTGCCTGGATGAGGATAGTGGTAAGTCCTTTTTATAAGGTGCTGGTTCAAGTTTCAATCCCATGACTGTATATTAAAATCTTCAATTTTTTCTTGTAATGTATGATTTATATTTATTTATATTAAATTAAATCTGTATTCTGTCCAGATCCCTCTGTAATGACTCTGCTAATTTGAAATTATCTGCTCTTATCACCTGTAAATTTAACTGGTCTTTTATTTATATTCATATCCAGATCACTTACATATACAGTATTAAAAAGAGCTATGGCTCTAGCACTGCCCCCTTAAGGCACACCACTTTTAATATCACCTAATTCTGAAAAGGTTCTTCTCATGATAACCCTTTGCACCCAGGAAGTATTGTAAGCTAAATTTACACCCATCTATACACAGCACATTGAATTCCCATTTCTTTTAGTCTGACCCCTCACCTCATGTGTGGGTCACCATCAAAGGCAATTCTGAAAACGAAAAAAAAAAATAATATCAAATGCACTTTTGTTGCTTTCTCATTGTGACAGATAGGGGGCGCTGTCGTACCCTTGAACCCTCAGATCAGATGCCAGACACCAGATAAAAGTCCAAATATAATTTTTATTCGAACAATACAGTGCACAAAGCACCCTCCACACCACAATACTCATATAAATCAATAAACAATACAATTCTCAATTATCAATAATCCTCCACGCTCCCAGATGCGTTGCCACCCTTCCTCCCGACTCAGCTCAACCCTGGGATCTCCCATACTCCTTTATATAGTCCTTGATCCAGAAGTGTTTCTCTCTTTGTCCATGTGATTCGTAACACTGCCGGGTCTAATAAAAACTCCTTTTCTTCAACCCAGAAGCACGTCATTTCTTCTGTCCATGTGACTAGGACGCACTTCCGGGTTGTTAGGGAAACAATCGTTGCTCCTCACTGCAGCGCCTTCAAGCGGCCCCTGTGGTATCCAGCAGGGCTGTGGATAAAAACTCCATTGTCCATAATTCCCTGCTGGCATTCGGGGCACCTCCATGCTGCAGGGAGGGCTCCACCTGGCGGCCTGGGGGTATTGGCCGGGATGACTGGCCGGCCATATATCACATCACAGAATTTCAGAATATTAGTGAAACACAATATTCTCCACCTAAATCCATGCTGACTGTTTACTAATACCTGCCACATGATGCTTGATCTTTTCCTTAATAATTGCTCCCCTTAGTTTAATGGAGACATATGTTAAGTTTACTGTCCTAAAGTTACTGGGATCAGCCTGATCACTCTCGTTATTGTACTCTCTTTCTTTACTGTATAATAGGATAATATTTGCCATCTTCCAGTCCTTGGGAATCTCCCCAGTGGGCATTTGCATCAAATTTGCATCAACAGTTTACGAAATGTACTCGCTCATGTGGCCTGTCTTGCCCTCTCTGCTCCACATTCCATATTGTAAACAATCCTTAAAAAGATTTAAAAACATTAAATAAGATCTTGCTGTAATATACAGTATGTCATAAAGCAATGCTTAAATGTTTATATTTCTCCATAAACACAGCATGCAGTCAAAAACAAATTTAAATTTGCAGGGGTAGGAAGTGCAACTATGCAAATGAGGAAATGGGTGCAGAATAATCATACAAATGTCTTTTTGTTTTTTAATCAAACAATTTAGTATATTTGCTTCAGAATATTGTTTAGAATAGCATGGTGAGTGTGCTATGTACCCCCACTATCCATGGTTAGTTCTGGCCTTACCTGTTGGGTATGACACCTTAGGACCCTTAACTGGGATAGGTAGGCACTACATGTAACACACAAAAATGCCATTCCTGAGCCTCAATTTGGGCAATCACAATGAAAGAGCACAATAAGGAAAGCATTGCTTTGCAAGAAAGTCTATAAAGCATTTACTATTAATGCTAACAGACGCATAGTTTACTATAAGCATTTAAATCATACAGCTGTAAATGTGGCACAAGTGTTTTGAAAACTGTCTTTCACTGCATTTCCATTGACTCCTCTTTATACAGTACTTGTGCCATATGTAATCTCGTGCATAAGGATTTGATTAACATATGCTTCATGAAGATTCTGAATGCTGCTGTCCCTGTCTTGACACAAAGCAAACAAGTAACCACATTAATTCATGCCTGGTCCGTCACTGGCATCCTATTAGAAATAAAGTCATCAGCAAAACACTGCAACTAATTTATACAGCTGTTTGCTCCAACACTGTGCAACACAATTAATAATTATATAATTGTGTGTGTCCCATAATTGTCCTGCCAAATATTTGCGAAAAATATGCTATATCTTTGCTTATTGCATAATTCTAAACATAATTTCCAACACAGTCACATGCACCATCTTTAGGACACAATATACAAATCTTAGTGTCTTTATTATGGTCTTTAAACAAATATTTTAAAACATAAGCAACAGTAAATGCCATCAATGTTGCACTTCTCAAATTTTGCAAAATACACGACACCCAAAAAAGCAATATGCTTTCATTATGATTTTATTTAGCTCAATGAAAACTCAAACAACCCTTGTAAAACAGGCAATCTTGACCTGGCAGGCACACAGAGTCTGAAGAGCAAGAGTTGAAGATCTAATCCACCACTGAAACATCATTAATAATTTTAAAAAGTGCAATGTAGGCTCAACAGGGCTGAAAAGCAAAATGGCTTCGCTACATCCAATCAGTAGTTGCCTTAGCATCAAATCGATAGTTTAACCAGCCTCAGGGTCCTGAAATAATACTAAAAACTTCATATTAATTCATTGATTTCATTTTCAGCATAGTATATCACAGCAGTCCAACAGGGAACAAAACAAAGCCATCAGAGAGGTCAACCACAGCACAGACAGATGTTGACATGATATTGATAGTGAGCTAGAAAGAAATTACCAAATACCCAGATCAATACCTAGTTTCACAGTTACAGCTTTCTGTAGACATAAATATATATCTTTACAGCTACAAAAATGGTAATAATGAAAGTGAGAGATAAATGTTTCCCTTAAGGTAAGTTTTTTGATTAGCTAGGGGCCGAGGCTGATGAAAGCTGTCCCAATGAAGAACCTTTACACCTTTACATAAAAGACTGGACTAGAATACAAAGGAGGCTGTTGGACCCATTCTTAAGACTTCTTAAACTAATTCTTAAATTTCCTGATTTTTACAAAATATGATTACATTACTTTATTTACTACAACAGGATCAAAACCAAAAGTAGAGAGAAATATCAGATGGCAGAATTTACAGGACATCGTTCACTCAACACATGCTTTAATACCCTCATGTACTCACTTAAAACATACATTAATCTAAACATTTCATAATGTGTTAATTTTTTTCATTGTTTAGGAAAATGGAGCTTCAAAGTAGCACCACAGGTACTATTATGTTTCTTTGTGACCTGAACAGAAATTGAACACATGGTATTATAATCTGACCTCACCGATTGTATCAATGAGATGAAAGTTGAATTGGCTAGCAACTGCATTCCCAGAACTTTCAAAAATGCAACAGTAAGAAAAATATCAGGAAAAAAGGAAAAATAAAAAGAACAAGTAGCTGAGAACCGCAGCTACCCATTGAGGACTGCACAGTACAGAATCTAGAAAGAGCATGAGTGAGCACAGACAAGAAAAAAAACTTCCACATGCACTTCAGAAAAAGTCTGCTGCCTTTTGTATCCACTTTCAACTCTGTTTATTGATCTGATAGGTGTTTTACTGTTTTAATACCTTAACATTGTTTTTTTTCTTCAGTTTTCCTTTTGTGTTTTTAATATAAGGAGTGTAGCTACAGTAGGTAATTGAACAGTGTATTTTCACAGCCCCAGTGGAAAGTCTGAGAGGCAATTCCTGAAATGTGATTAGAGAAACTATATCACATACAGCCTTGTTGGATGAAGTGAGCGTTGTGGTCCTCTGGAACAGATTTTCATGTTGTTGCTTTCTGTGATAAGAGTCATTTTCCTCTCTAATATATAAAATTTTCCCTCTGCCCAAATGGAAGAATAAAGAGCCACTCTAGTATTTCTTTGGGGTCAACGGTGATTCTGTTTCCAATAGTGGACCAACTGGCTAGGTATTTTTTGTCTTGTTTTCTTGTACACATCGACATCATTTTAAAATAAAATGTATTGCTTTAGTCAAGACTGGGATTTGCATCCCAAATGTTCCCTATGAGGATTTTGCACATTCTCTCTGTGTTTTCTTGGGTTTCCTCTCACAGTCTAAAGATACGTAGGCGAGGTGAACTAGTAATGCAAAATTAGTCCAAATGTCAGTGTATTCCCAGAGATGGACTGGCGCCCTGTCCAGGTGATAATCCTGTTTAACACCCTGTGAGATTCTGCAAAGTTTAAGGGTGTCCCACATGGCAGCTCGATCAACTGTCAAACACTTTACAAAAAATCGACAAAGCCTGCAAAGAAACTCTGTCAATATTCGTGTTGCAGTATTCGGTCGATGGTAGACCTCTTAGGCATAAAAATAGACTGCTCCAGTCACTGGTAGGTGACCAAGTGATCACAGATCCTATTGAGGATAAACCTGGCATGGACCTTACCCAGCACCAAGAGCAGTGTTATCCCTCTGTAGTTGCCACAATCCAAGTGATCACCCTTCTCTTTCCAGATAGGGACGACAAATCCCATTTTCCAGTCAGTTGGGATGATGCCTGTCTCCCAAATGGAAGTAAAGATTGCTTGCAATGCCAGGAGAACAGCCTTACCAACAGCTTGGAGAAGATCATCCCAGGTAGAACAGATCCCTGCAGCCTTCCCTTCCCTCAGATGGTTCACTATCTGTGCAATCTCAGTGAGACTGGATGGTTCACAGCAAACTGGAGGATCAGCCTCAAGAACCATGAACCCAATGATATCCTACATCCTAGACCGAGGATCAGCTTTAAACAGCTGCTTTAAAGTAGCTAGCACAGCAGGTCACAACTGCAGTGTCAACCATAAGGAGAGTTCCATCAGCAGCCCTGACTACAACTGTCCGAGGAACCGATTTGGATATGCGTAATGCTTTGATTCCTCTGTAAGCATGTCATGGGTCACTAGACCATAGATGATGTGTCACTTGCTCACACATTCTTACAAATGCATTATCTGCCATCAGAGCCCTTGCAGCCGTCCTTCTCATTTCCCAGAACAAACCAGGGTTGTGCAATGCGACTCTTGATGATATCCAGGGTGCCAAGCACTTCCTTCTGGGAACACTGGTAATGCCAACATAACCCTCAGCAACCTTCAGGGTCTTGTCACGGAAGGTCTCCCACATCACATTCGGAACAGCAGTCACACTCAAGTCTGTAAGTTCCTCAAATAAATTGCGTGCAAACTCATTAAAAACAACCTGATCTTGGAGTCTGGCCAGGTCCAGCCTAATTTTCTTAGTAGGTGGTAGCCTACCGGACATAAGCTGGATCTTCAGAGCAGCAACGACAAATCAGTGGTCAGAATTCAGAAACTGGGCACTTCTGTAGATCCTGTAGTTTTGTAAGATCCACCAGCATCTGCCCACGAGGATGTGATCAATCTCCTTCACCACACCACCAGTACTGGAGTACTAAATCCAACAACGTGGCACCGGGCACTGGAACCAGGATCCAGCAATCTGCAGCCCCTGGCATTTTGCTAAGCCAAGTAACATGGAACAACTTTCACCATAATCGCCAGAATTATGGCGACTGATACAATCCTCATAGCCAGCCCTGTCAGTGCCAGAGGTCACATTGAAGTTACCCATGAACAAAGAAGTTTCACCACATGGACACCATTAACCACTGAGCAAACTTGAGAATAAAATGTCTCCCTCATCGAGACATTACTCACCGTGGTCGGCAAATACACCGAGACAACAGACAAGGCACCTAGAGAGTGCCTTAACAAATGTCTCATAATTCACTCCTTGAAATGAGCGACATTGGACACCATTGGTAAGAGCTTATCCACCACAGCAACAGCTAATTCCTGAGTATGACAGCCATCAGAACGACCACACCAATAAAAGGTTTACCTACATAGAGTGATCCGGCTGGTCCCAGGTCTGCACACCTCACAGAGTGCCACCATTGAAATGCAGAGTTTACGTAGCTCCTCCATCAGCATAGAAAGATGTTGGAGAGACAAAATGTTCCATGCACCTATGTGGATGGGCCACCTTAAATTGAGACCTGAGTGCTGCCATGCAGCTGGCGATGCCTCGGCACCACACCAGTTCTGATTCCCAACAGGCCTAACCCCATTGGCTCTCTGACAGTTTTGACTCTTCTATGGATGAGGCTTCCGAGGGCTTTCCCCCCCATCTCCTTTATAATACACGGAACCTTCCCAGGGCTGGCTGCAGCAGATCAGCTCCCGTAGAGAGCAGAAAGGAGTCCTGTCTGTCATCTCAAAGCTGCGTGAAGTTTTTTTTTTTTTTTTTTTTTTTTTTACAGTGGCTGGAGTGCCAATCCTGCACCAACTCTAATGATTTCCCTGTAAGTTGGAGGACCACTTGAAAGACCGGCTGCAGTTTAACATTATAACCAGGACAGATTGTGTTAATAAGGTAACAACTTCAGGTAAAGCTTTCTGAAATACAAGTGTAGTGTGCTGCAAGTACTCAGTCTGTTACAGTCAGGTTGGCTGAAGATCTGCCTTGTGACAACTGCATTTTATAATTTTTATAAAAGAAAACAAGTTAATTAAAACTTAACATTTTAGGTATTAAAATAATGATTTTCTTTAAAAAATCCAGCCTATACTTTCATTTACATGTGATCTATCTATACATTTTCAGCACACCAAAATAATCATCATGTGCAAAAGAGCAATAGCTTAGACAAGCCCATATGTAAAATAAGACTACAAAGATCACATTCATAACATCAAAAGTCAAATTAAGATGCAAAAAATGCATTATTTTTGACCTTAGTATTTCAAATAATATCTAATAGGTCAATCAGATATGACCAAATAAACTGTAGTCTGCCTTATATATACCAAAAGATTCTTTATAAGGTAGTGTTCACTGCACAGGGAGAAATTATAGCCACCAATGTAAACTTAAATAAACAATCTCACCGTAACTAAGCTAACTGCATTATCAGTTTATTTTATGTATTGTTGTTCACTTTAGTTTTCAGCTAAAACACTAATTGGCTTCTCTATGTTAACATTGTGCCGGGGTGAAAAAAATCATTTCAACTTCAAAATCAGATTCAAATATTCGCAAACAGCACATAAAATAATCTTACCTGTGTGTATATGCTAAAAATCTGTAACGGATCAGTCAGAAGTCTAAACATGCCACAAATGTATCCTTAAAATACCAGTTTGACATATGAGAGCTGGCAATGTGTGTATTCACAGACATTTTTCAGTCTATAGGTCCTTTTAAGTTACCGTTCTTTTCAAAGGTACAGCTGGTACACGAAACAGATAATTATGCGATGCCTCCATTAAGTCATGCCAGTGTTCACAACCAAAATAAAAAAAAAATGTCTGAATGCAGAGTTTTAGTTAACAAAGCTTCTTTGATTAAAATTTTATATATTTATAAATATATTTAACACTATCTCAGTCAAGCATTTTATATTACTCAAATTACAAAAAATAACACAACATTCCCAAAACCATTTCTGAGCTCTGAGTACATGACAGCACTGGATGCAAAAGAGGGAACAAACACCTCGAAAGTCCACTGATGCCTACACTCACCCAGGGCCAAATTGGAAATGAGACTTATGTGGGATGAGAACTCGAGTACCTAACCCTTTACATAAAATCAAAGAACATGAACCATACTATCTTCAAAAACAGGCCATTTTTAAATTTATTTCTAGTAATTTTCACATGTATTTTTGAAAGTGTAGTTTAACAACTTATGCTTTCTGTGTTGTAGAAGAGAAGAAAAGCACTGCAGGACAAGGAGATTAAACCACTGACTTCAGAAACTTTTATAGTTTCCAGCAAGAAAACCAGAAAAAAACACAAATAGTAAGAAAAGAGATTATTACTTTGCAATGGTACAGTGTAAGTCGCTGCTGAGCAAACTATAACTGCCTGCAACTGACTAATTTTTAGAGGATATCCATAACTAGTTAATATAAAAACATTACACAATAAACACAAATACAATCAATTTTAAAACTTCCAGCCAAAATCTAAAAATACTCTTGCATACTTAAAAATGAACTGTACCAACTTAAAACGTTAGCTGCTTTTTTGGTAAAACTACTGAAAACTACTGAACTGACTGTGAACGCAGTACGCAGACAAAAAGCAACAGCTCCAAAGAGTGCTGAACAAAAAACCCATTACACATTTGAGAAGGCAGCAAAAGAATATGAAGCGAGTGACGCATACAAGCATATTCATAAGTGCAGCTACTGCGGAAACAAAGCACACGGTGGAAAAAGTCGATGTCCAGCTAAAGGAAGACAGTGTAAAAAAAACCCGTGCATGCAGTGTGTAATGTCTCAAATAAAGAGGAAGACGAGCTGTTTATTGATACAGTAAGAAAGGAATCGATAAAAGAAACCTCTTATCTTTACAACGGATGACAAACACGGAATGTAACTTGAACACAACAAATCCTCCAAATACGAACCTGATTGAAAGAAATACTGATAATCAAATCCTTGATGACAGCAACACTCATAACAGTCACAAAACAACTACATTGACAATCATGTTACGTTATTTTTAAAATGTTCCTTTTTCTTTTTCATTACTTCTTTAACACACTACTTCTCCGCTGCAAAGCGTGG
>JANRMT010062806.1:92274747-92305277 GCA_026402145.1 Polypterus bichir lapradei
CTTACAGCTTACTTACAAAAGTTAAGCAGGTTTCATTTCGAAATTCTACACGTAACGGTCATAACGGTCAACAATGTCCGCCATGTTGAACTTTCTTATTTATGGCCCCATCTTCACGAAATTTGGTATGCGGATTCCCTGCGCTAACCGAAACCGATGTATGTACTTATTTCGATGGTATGACGTCACTGTCGGCCGCCATATTGAACTTTCCAACGTCACTAATTTTCACAGTATCCGCCATGTTGAACTTTCTTATTCATAGCCCAATCTTCATGAAATTTGGTAGGCGGCTCCCCTGGGCTAACCGAAACCAATGTACATACTTATTTCGGTGGTATGACGTCACTGTCAGCCGCCATATTGACCTTTCCAACGTCACTAATTCTCCAACTTCCCGTGTAGGTATAAGGCTGAAATTTGGCAGGCTCATTCCTTACAGCTTACTTACAAAAGTTAAGCAGGTTTCATTTCGAAATTCTACGCGTAACGGTCATAATGGTCAACAGTGTCCGCCATGTTGAACTTTCTTATTCATGGCCCCATCTTCACGAAATTTGGTAGGCGGCTTCCCTGCGCTAACCGAAACCAATGTACATACTTATTTCGGTGGTGTGACGCCACTGTCAGCTGCCATATTGAACTTTCCAACGTCACTAATTCTCCAACTTCCAGTGTAGGTAGAAGGCTGAAATTTGGTACTTATTTCGGTGATATGATGCCACTGTCGGCCACCATATTGAACTTTTCAACAGTCTTTGTTACTTATGGGCCCATCTTCAAGAAATTTGGTACACGGGTTCCCAACGCTAACTGAATCCTATTTACGTACATATATACGTCCATAGCCTGCAGCTCAGTCACCACGTGAGGCGGCGTAGGGTCTCCCATCCCATCACCTCCCACGTTGTTGGCTGCCTGCCTATATAAGGCCGTCCGTCGCTCCAGTCTCTACATTCCCTTCCTTGCTTCGCCACGGGTATTCACGTCTCCCTGCTGATAACTACAGCCTTTTTGTTTAATCCACGGCTTCTCCGCTGTTTTATTGTTTGTTTATTACAATTATAGTTATTGTATAGGTATTTTACACTTACTTTACATTACTCAGGTACCCATTTCCTTCATCATTCCAACCCCCATTACCATGTCTATCGAGGTAATCACCATCGATCAAAGAACTGTCACTTACCGAGTGGTTTCCATGCCCGGAGATGGCACCTGCCTTTTCCATTCTCTTTGTTACATATTGCACGGCCATATCAGGCTCACTCTTGATATCCGGAAGAACATTGTGTCTTATGTATTGAATGACTGGGACAAGTTCAAGGTGTGGACTGATGACGGTACAGGAGATAATTATACTACACAGGAGCACTAGAAGAGTGAAATGCTTAAGCCCTTCACCTATGGTTCTGCATGTGAGTTGATGGCTGCCGCTGAATTGTTCGGTTGGTGCTTTCAAGTGTACCGAAATTACCAAATATTTTACACCTTTCGACAACCGCCAATGCCTCTTAAACATCTTACATTCACAGGTGACGATTTCAGTAGTGGACACTTTGATGTTTATGAATGTTTAAACTCTCAAAAGCTGGATGTGAAGTTATCGATGGAACCGGTTGTAAGCTTACAACGCTTAACAGATGCCGAATGTCACTTCAACACAAGTCCTGCAAATACTGTCGTAATTGAAACAAACCATGAACCTCAAACTGATTATGACAGCAGCAATCCAAGCTGTGAGATTTGAGACAAGATTACTGTTCACATGGCCAACTGTAAGTTGCATGCTCAAGAGTAAGCTCAGCGCACAGCTTGGTCATGTTACAACCGGAGGGCCGAACTGACAACATGGTATACAAAGAGATCCTTAACAAATAATTATTGCCATATTTTCCCTCAGTTTAAAAAGGTTAAATTTTCTTCTTAATAAAAATTTTAATGCAGTACCTCGCCGCTGCGAAGCGCGGGTATTTTGCTAGCATATTAATATATAAAAAATATTTTCCCAGAGTGTCACACAACTTTTTATATGCTCCGATCATACCCATTGACAGCACATCCATGGTCCACAGTCACAGTTATAAATAACAAAAATATAATTGTTCACTTTACAGAGGTAAACACAGCATAAATATCAATGAGAGAGACTGAAGATGGCCAGAGTATTGCTAATTGGGTATGTCATGTCTTCTCCTTGGTTATTTGTGGATTCAATTTGAATTGCTAAAAAATGGTTGAGAATTTCAAAATATTTCAAACAAATTCTGTTCATATTTTTCTTACCAGGAGCTTTTATCAAACATTTCTCCAAAATCTACTTGCCACAGATGGCAAAACAATTCAAAACATTATTAAATAATAGTCACTCAGAAAAAGTTGGAAACCTTTCAATTTTCTAATAGTTACCTGAGCTATTTTTTTTAACAGCAAAAGACATGTTTTATAGACAGAAAAAAACTGTACTCAGTGAATTACAATGTGCCCTGAACAATATTATTATTCGTGTGAGTGCTATATATATCATTTCCTTGACCACTTATTAATAGAACTTCCAACAGAATAGAAAAAATATAGTAAAATATTTTAAGAAGTCCTGATATTTCAAAGCCTGTATTGAAGGAATATTTCATGATGTATATCCAATGGCATGCACTGGAATATGACAAATGTTCATTGTGATCAGCGGAAGATGCCAAAGAATTCTCTCAATTATTTAGGGGACTGGCATTCCATTGCTCATTAGTGAAACTCTAGAATAGTCAGAACAGAGTATCATAGTTCTTGAGGAGGTTGAATTTTAACCTGGCAGTTCCACAACGGTATCATACCGTGCAATTAAAAAAAAAAAAAAAAAAAACATATAAAGCATAGTATTGCATCAATAAAAGGAAAGCTGAAGCACGGAAATTGTACCCCACATATTACTGAGATTGGCTGTGTCTCAATCATGACCGTCCATGATCCATGACAACCTTCAGAGGGACATAACAATAGAGACTTTTATTCATTCATATTATTGGTGAAGTAGAATGGTATTGCATGTCCTGCTCTGAAAGTCAACTTATAGGGTATTCATTTGAGCCTTTTATAAAAGGGTGGTGATGGATGTTGTGGGGGCTGCTAGAAATGTTTACGAGGGCATACCAATACAGTTCAGTAATTGTTCAATAACCTTGTGATAGGCATGTAGCTGGCCTCTGGGAATGATATTGTTATAGAACGTGTGGGTCAATTTTCTTGTGTTGGCATCTACAAGGCAATCTTGACCTATGTCAGGGATGCCAGGGGCCATGACCCGGCCGGGACGCCATGAGGGACCGGATGTGGGTCTGTGCCCACCCTGGATCACGTGGGGGTCGCCTTCCTGGTTGCTTTGGGGGCCACGGGTACAGGGCATGGAAGCTCCACCCTGTAGGGGCCCGTGGTCACCGCCAGGAGACGCCCCAATGCCTTGGGGACCTGTTACCCCAGCACTTCCGCCACACCAGGAAGTGCTGGGGGGAAGAATTAGGACGGCGCCCGGAGAGCTGCCGGGAGGACAGCCGGCACTTCCGCCACGCTGGGGCGTGGCCAGAAGAGGAATGCCGGGAACACCTGGGGCTCATCCGGGGATTGTATAAAAGGGGCCGTCTCCCTTCATTCAAGGCTGGAGTCGGGAGGAGGAAGGACGAAGCAAGAAGCAAGAGAGGAGAGTGAAGGCGGCCCGAGAAGAAGGCATTTGTGGCCAGGACTGTGTGTGTTTGGGGTTTGTGCACTATTTGAACTGAATTGGGTCTGTGTGACCATTACAATTGTTGTAAATAGTTGTATTAATAAACGTGTGGTGGTGATTACAACATGTCCGCCTGTCTGTGTCCGGGTCGGCTCCACACCTATTAGAAGATTCTTGTCACCATCAACTTACTTAAAGATATGAATAAACTCTTAAAACTCCACTTATTTGTACTTAACATTCACAATTAGGTAACCTTAAGGAATATACCAGCAAGTAACTGAACCATCTGAAAAATAGTTCAAAAACAGTCCTAAGATCAATTTATTCACAGTTTTACTATGTTTATTGGGAGGTATAGCAAGATTTAAATGAGTTTTCTACATCTTCCATTTAGTCATAACTGGCAGTTAGACATATAATTGAACATTGCACACTATAAAAAGTAAACCATAATAGGATTGTTTGGGTATACATAGTTAAAAAGTACATACTCCTGGTCAATTGTTCACAACAATGGGAATGCAACTTAAGGTTGTGAGTGGTATACTCAATAATGCTAGTAAAATATTAAAAAACAAACCCTATTCAGCTGACAAAACATATTTGTGAGAAAGTTAAGATGGCTACTATATCTTGATATCTAGGGTTTGGGGATTTTGAGCTATAACAAACTACCAGAAAAAAAAAAATGAAGAAAGTATGTGAAATTTCAGCATGATTCCTTCATTTTCATTGATTGAGATCTGAATGTCTAGAAGTGATAACTCAGCTAATTAAAACACTAATTTAAAATTTTATTGCTCTGTTTGGCCTTTGTTGTTTTTCATAAAATGTTTGACTCATTTTATCGAGTTGCCCTGTGGGACATCCTGAGACTTCGGGGGATCCCACAAAGTTGCTGGATATCATGGCCAGCCTGTACACTGGTACTGTGAATGCTATGCAGAATGGAAACAGAACCTCTGTGTTTTTCCCAGGTGATTCTGGGGTTCGTCAGGGGTATGTTATTGCTCCTACTCTATTCAATGCTTGCATGGGCAGGGTGTTGGGCAGGGTGTTGGGCAGGGTGTTGGGGGGGCATCTGTTGGTGAAGAAAGAGTCACTGATCTTGACTTTGCTGATGATGCTGTGATCTTCATAGATTTAATGGAGGCTCCAATTGGGGCTCTTGGGAGTCTGAGCGAGGAATCACAGTATCTGGGCTTGCGACTGTCCTGGATAAAAAACAAGATCCAGGCCTTTAAGGACCTCTTGAGCACATCCATCAGCAGTGTGTCTGTCTGTACAGAGAGAATGTCGACCTTGTCGAGAGGTTTACTTACCTCTGCAGTGACATTCATATCTCTGGTGACTCTTCCTATGAAGTCAGTAGACAGATTGACAGGGCATGGGGGGTCATGAGGTAACTTGCAAGAAGTGTGTGGTGCTCCCAATATCTTTGCAAAATGACAAAGGTCCTGATGATTCCTGTTTTACTATATGGTTGCAACACATGGACGCTATCCAGTGACCCGAGACGAAGACTGGAATCCTGACCTGACATGATTTACACAATGAATGTATTGTCATTACTTCAGCTTGACAAAGCATCCATTTATCCATCTTTAGACTATTTGTCTAACCCAGGGGTCTCCAACATGTCACTCACAAGCTACCAGTAGCTCACAACCCCTTTCCAAATAGCTCACCAAAGGGTTAATGAACAGAAGGTGACGCGTGAGTGAGGAGGGCCCCACCCGGTTCCACATTCCTGACATCAAGCTTTCCCCTCACCTCGGGCCACAGCCTCTGTCTTGGATTTAGCATGAATAAATCGGTCCTGCAAGCGAACTATAATACTTAGTGTGATGAGAGAAGTCGCAAAATCAACCGGAATGTTCAAGAAAATTATAGAAAAAAACCCAATCTAAATCCGTTAAGTAGTTGTCTCGTGAAAAGCGGACAGACACACAGACATTGGATTTTATATATTATATATTAGTAAACCTTCAAAATAATGTGCAGTTAAAGTCTCAACAGCATTCTCAGCATTTCTGGAGCTTCTAAGAGCCAGATAACTATAAGAATATTCACCAAGCAGCTATGAAAATATCTGCTTCGTTTGGATCTACATACCTCTGTGAGTCTGACATGATTGCATGAAATCAAACTCTAGAACAAGACTGACAGATGAACATTTAAATGACTCCATAAGAGTGAACCTAAGTGGGTACACTCCACCATACACCTCTCTTGTTGACTCCACGCAGTGCCAGTCAACTCACTAACTAAAAAACACATCACACATGCAACTGGACATGTGAATACTCTTGTGAAGTGAAACAGTGACATGTAACAAAATGACAAATGAATAAGTAATATCTGTGTATTTGTAATTGCACTGTTTTGTTAGCATTCATATTTTAATTGCATACTGTAAGATACACTAGAAAATGCATACAAACATACAAAATGCACTTGCAGGTGAACTAAATATTTTTTGTGATGTTTTAATGCAAAATGTGAGTTGTGGACACCAACATTTTGTAAATGTTCAGGCAAAACAAGCTTATTCAGTTTGTTTGGGTTGAAATAAGCTATGAGAATAAACGTTAGAAAACACGAGTAGCTCTCGGACATTTTCATTTTGTAAAAGTAGCTCTCAGGGGAAAAAAGGTTGTAGACCCCTGATCTAAACTGTGTAAGTGGTTTTATTGTCATACCATTCATACACAGTATTGCAGCATACAGTGGCATGAAATAATGTCCCCAAGAACCACAATGCAACATATACATAAACACAGGACAAGTGCAAGATAGGTAATAAACTAATAAAAAATAGGTAAGTGAATCAATAGTAATATTTTGAAAGAGATAATAAATTAATAAATAAATAAATAACAACTACTAATGATAAAAAACAACAGTAGTAACAAGTGTAACAAAAATACTACATATAAACAAGCTACAAGGAGCAAATCAAACGGCAGAGGAACAGAGTTCAGAATCCAGATAGCTAAAGGGCAGAAGCTGTTGTAGAACCTGGCATAACTGGTCCAGTTGCTGCAATACCTTCAGTCAGATGGAACTAGGACAAAGAGACCATAAAAGGCCTGGAAGCAGCCCTTCACAATGCTATAGGTTTTGTGGATGCAGTTCTTCTTGTCTTTAATGGAGGAGAGAGAGGTACCAATGATCTTTCCTGCTGTCACTATCTGTTGTAGGACATTATATTCAGAGACAATGCAATTCCCAAACCAAACAGTGATGCAGCTGGTCAAAACACTATCGATGGTGCTCCATATTGTGAGAATGGGGGGAGGCAGGCTTGCCTTTTTCAGCTGTCGAAGGAACAGGAGTCACTGCTGCACCTTCTTGACTATGGAGGTGGCGTTATAGACCAAGTAAGGTCAGCTGTCAGGTGCACACCAAGTAATACGGTGCTCTTGAGCAATTCCACTGCATTGCTTTTGATGTGCAGTGGGGGTGTGGATAGCATAGCCTTCCTGAAGTTACCAATCATCTTGTACATATTAAGAGACAGATATTTGCACTTACACCAGTCTGCCAATCATCACATCTCAATTCTCTAAACGAACTCGTCCCCACTGCTAATGAGACCCACCACAACTGTGTCATTTGCACACTTAATGATGATGCTACAGCTATAAGCAGATGTACAATGATGAGTCAGCAGAGTAAACAGAATTTACATAGATAGAATAGATTACACAGCCCTGGAGGCACCAGTGCTCAGCATGATGGTATTAGAGATGGCAGACTATCTATTGCTCTGTTAGGAAGTCCATAATCCATTGGCATAGGAAAGTGTTATTTCCTATGAGCTACTGAGGGATGATGGTACTGAAGACTGAACTAAAGTCAATGAAAAACATTTTACCATAATTGTCTCTTTTCTCCAGATGGGACAAGGACAGATGAAAAGTAGATGATACTGCATCTTCAGTGGAACTGTTTGGCCAATAGGCAAACTGGACAGGGTCATGTGATTTGGGAAGTCCTGCTTTCAAGTGGCCCAAGATTAGCCTCTCGAAGTACTTCATGGTAACAAGTGTGTGTGCTGTAAGTTGATAGTCAAGGACGCAGCAGACATAGAAATTCTTTGGCACATGTATGATGGTGGTGGTTTTGATGCAGTTGGGGATGACTGCCTGAAATGTTGATGATGTCGATAAAGATACCCATCAGCTGGTTTGCCCATTACCGGAGCACTTGGCCAAGGTATGTTGTCTGGTCCAGCAGCTTTGCGTGGGTTTACATTCAACAAAGTTCTTTTCATGTCAGCAGTGGACAAACACAGTACCTGTTGTTCCTGAGGAGGGATAGACCTCCTTGCAGGTATATCATTTAGAGCATCAAACTATGCAGAGAAGTTATTTAGAACATCAGGGAGGATGAATCATTGTTTGCTTGAATTTCATGCCACATGTGTCTCTAATGTCCTGAAAGTGATTGTAGATTTTCTTGCCATACTATCTCTTAGCTGTTTTGATGCAAGGTTTGACCTCGCTTGTACTATAAATGGACGTTATCTGCAAGATCCAGCTCATGGTGTGTCAGTGACATGGCCTAACCTACAAAATGAAGACAAAAGATCACACCAAGCAAAATATATGAACTCACTGAAAAGCACCTCATTTAAAAGCATACGACAGAGTGTGGAGATAACAAAATATTAAATATTCAAGTCATTGAATATTCCTTAAAGTCCAGTTAAATCAATCATTAACAAACAGAAAGAGTCTGGCACAGCTGTAAATTTGCCAAAGCAGGCAGTCCAAAAAAGTGATTGTGCAAGAAAAAGACCTATGACATCTCAGAAGGAGATACAATCTACAATGGCTATGATTAGAGAAACTGTGCATACATCTCTTCCTGGGAGTTTAACCAGTCACAGCTTTATGGAAGAGAAAGCCAACGTTGGAAAAAACATCTCGGCAGAAGGCACATGGGAGACTCTGAAGTCAACTGGAAGAAAGTTTTATGGGGTGATTTGACCAAAACTGAGATTTTTGGCCATCAGACTAAACACCATGTTTGAAGTCTGCACACTGTCAAAAAACATCCCCACCATGAAACATGGTGGTGGTAGCTTAATGCTTTGGGGATGCTTCTCTGCAGAAAACTCTGGAAGGCTTGTGAGGTTAGAGGGAAAAGTAAATGCGTGAAAAATACAGGGGAATCATGGTATGTTTTTCAGCAAGATACGACCCCAAGCATAAATCCAAAGCTTTATGGAATGGCTTAAAAACAACGCTGGTAACATCCTGGGGTGGCTTATTCAGAGTATATAACTATGTCCAACTAAGTATTTATGGCTGGGCCTAAAATTGCTGTTCATTTAAAATCCCCACACAACCTGACAGAGCCTGAGCAGTTTTGCAAAGAATGGGGAAAAACTACTGTGTCCAGATGTGGAAAGCTGACAGAGAAAGACTGGTGAACACAGATTTAAGGCTATCAAAGGACTGAAGGGGGAAATATTCATGCAACCAAATACTTAATGTTTCATATTTGCAAATAATTTACACTACTTTACAGAAAACTAGTTTCACTTTGACATTAAAGATTTTTTTCTCCTGATCAGTGTCAAAAGTCAAATTAAATCCATCATGATTCAAAAATGTTTAATAAAATGTATTTCCAAAGAGCTGAATACATTTTATAGGTAGTGTATATTTGTTAACACAGAGAAAGTTGAGACCACTTTTTACTTTTTCCACAAAAAGCATATTTACATTGCAAGCTTATTTAATGAATAAAGTACTGTATCAGCATTTCTTTTTATTTATTTGTTTTGATTCTTTTTTTACCTAATACATTGTTAAACACTAGGTCCTACCTGAGTATATTTGAAAAGGTAATATTTCTGTAAAATAATATTCAGAAAGTTGTAAATAAAATGGTATATTCATTTGTGTGTCAGGAACATGTTTATTTATCAAATTAATCAGCAAATATGCAACATTTCCCTGTAAACATATTCATTTTTTATTTGGTCATAAAATATAAATAAATTGTTTTCCACTCAGAAGCAGCCCACAATATACACAGTATATACAACAGATCATTAGTAATGCAAGGATTCTTCAAGTCTATTCCTTTCATATTTAAGCATTTGCTCTTTACAAACTTTAATACAATTGTGAATTGCAACCACTGAGTCTGATGTAATAGTAAGCATATGGAAGATTTACAGTTATTAGTCTTATGCCATTCCAAAGTAATTTTACATGAAATGTTTCCAGACATATAATATTTGCTTGGCTTGCTTTTTTTTTTTTAAGGTTATCCTTCTGTATGTTAAATTTCAAGTGAAAGATGCATCAAATATCTGCGTCTCTCTTGCTCTCTCAGAAAATACTCCACAAAATACTGCAACCTATAAAACATCTGAAAAAAATTTTCAATGCAAACTTTTCAGTAATGCAAAAAGTAAGTATGTAGGCTCACCACGGAAACTGAAGTTTAGGGGTCAAACGTAATGTCACGCAAATAATTGGCATATGAGGGTGCCCTGCTTGGCATAAGTTCAGTTTACACTTTTGAGGGTTCTTTCAGGGCATGAAGTTTGAACAGGCCTTGTCCAAGAACTTACTTGTGGACACGACTGACTGGAGTTGTGGCTAAAAAGTAGTGCCTAAGAGGACAACAATCCAATCAATTGTAGGTAGACAAGACAGTGAATGAAATGCAATATTGTGCAACAAGAAAATTGTTCTATAGGTTGGCTTAAATCTTAATATTTTGTGTCACGAATAATTATCACATAAATAACTATCTAGTGATTAATTAATAACACATATAAACTTAAGAAAGAACCATTTAATAGCATGGATGACCATAAATAAAGTTATTGCCTTTTACACTTTTTAAACTGAACAAACTGAGTAAGAGTTTGTTGGTAAAAATGAAGACATTAAGCAATAATTTATATAATTATCATCACTAGCAGGTTAAAATCCATTCTCCAATTTTTCAAAGGTTAGCCAGTTTCCTCAGCTCTTCATGGTCTATCCACTCTGTAAGACAAAGTCTATTCTTATATCATCCACCACCAACTCTAACAAGGCATCAACCTTTTCAGCTCCATCTTGGGGCACCTAGTTTCCTTGATTATCTTTTGCCTTCCCAAACCATCATAGTCTGCTTTTCCTCAGCACAACAGTAATTGCCTGCACACAAAATCCTTCTCTTAAACTCATCATTCGTCTTCATCTCTATCATTGTGACATTCCATAAACTCACCTGATAATTTGTATTTACATTCTTTTCAGAACTGTTCCAAATTCATCAGCCATGCATCACTCCTATAAATCATAATACTCCCCACATGCTCACACAGCTCTCATAAAACTTTCCCTCCAATACCAGAAAGATTTCTTTGTAAGTAATAATGCTGGACAGCTCCCGGAATGTCTTACTTGCATCTCTTACTCTTGCTACCATTATTTTACCTGCACCTCTGTCTGTACACAATTTGTCACTCACCTACCAGAACTTCTCTACTTTGTCCCAAACAATATTTCAGCATTCTGCATTCCTTTCAGATACGTTCTACAAGCATATTTTACAGTAGTTGCTTGCAGATTACCTTTAACATCTTTACATTTTTGACATCCAAAAGCAGAAATTAACAGGTCATAAAATGTACGTGAATGTATGTAAACAATGCAATGACAAAAAAAAGGCCAGTAGCCATTCTTTAATAATATTAGACATGCAACTCAGCAATAGCAAGATTTTGAGCACTGATATTTTGTTCATGTTTAATTAAGACATCAGAAAGCTGGTAATCTTTCCAGCTGTACTGAAAACACTCCTTAAAGCATTGCTTACTTTATAAGAATATACAGAGGTACTCTATGGCTAGTTTAATCATCAACTGGATTCATGGTTGGCATGTTTTCTAAATCACCTAATGATAAATTCACTGTCACACTCTTATAGGCACTGTTTGAGTTCATTGTTTTGGATAAAAGCCATCTAGTTCTATTCTAAAGTATTCAGAATGTTCTCCTGCAAAATAATTTTAAAATCAGAAATGTACAGAGATGTGTTCATCTTTCTGTTAGAAGCCAGTTTTCCACAATACACCTTTCATAGCATAATCTGCATCTGTTTTTCAAACTATCATTTGAATGGTTATAACTAAATAAATAAAATAATGTGAAAGATAAAAAAAATCTACGCCATTTCTTAAGTCTTGCTTTCAAGAATCTTTTCTTGGTCGTGTGAGTTGCGCTCAGTCTGTTAATGGTTAGGCAATTCTTTAAAGGCAGTGATCAACAACTGGTTCTGAACCTGACGTCACTGCTAATCTAGTCCTAAATGTACTGTGCTTAACGTTAAAACTGGAACTTTTTTGCAAAAAACATTAAACATATATGTGTATAAAAGATCCGCTGAATAAATAAATACATTCATAAACTGTTATATTTAATAAATATTAAAATACGATGTATATATACTTTTTACTTTTGTTTTGCACTTTCAACAAGTAAATAAAAATTCAAGCACGTATACCTTAATTTCTTTTGCCCTGTCTTGCTCAGCACGTTCGGATCTCTTCATGCTGCCGTCTTGTATTTCTTACTTCCTGTTGTTTAAATCCCCGCCTATTTTTACTACTTTATTGATCAAATACGATAATGGTATTTGTAGTCACGTGTAAGCAAGTGGTGATTAACTCGAAGGGTCGAGGTGCAATTATAAACTTCAATTCCCCAAATGCATTGCAAAGAAGAGGGTGAAGAAAAGCCTGCGTACAGCTACGGTGAACACTACAACTCCCGAGGTACATTTCGTTTACAACCGACTCACTCAGGCGCATTTTGAAACGGAAGCAGGAAAACGGAGATGGTTTTGTTGTGTTATAGCAACAGTCGCTATAGAGGTTTTTTTTTTTTTTAAATTTCCCAAGGCAGAGGTAAGTAATTGGAATGAAATAGAGATGAAGGAGCTATGTATAGTATTCAATCGAAATACCCATTTGTAATTTAGAATTATTATGTAGTGGTTTTTACGTTTATGTAATTGACTGCAACCTAAAGATAGAGCTTTCTATATAACACGTCTCATGTTTCTTCATACTGTACCGCAAAAACCCTAGAGTATGTCCACTGCATGGGGTGTCTCAGCAATTAAAACGTTACTTGCAGGCTCATACTATATTAGTAAAGTTAAAGTACTTTATTAGAATGTTGCCCATTTTGTTTGTACTCGGATATTGCTGAACCTGTGTAAAAAAACTGACAGTTTTAAAACCTGAGAAAACACACAGCAGTAACTACTCTACTGTATTATAAAAGGAGGGCTATATGATGCAAATTGTTGAAGTACAACACTGTATCAGGATGTCTGATACTTCCTGTCGTGACATAGCGGTAATAGACTAGATAGGATGGCACAGCGGACGTTTGGAGTACCCAGTTTGAACACTTGAGAGTTGCGCTTTATTTTTGAATGATATTGTCATCATCTGAATGATCTTTTGACAAAGACATGTGCCATTTTAAAACAGACTGTATAACTGTTGGTATGAAAAACTTAAACTGATGTTCACGAGTCAGGGTGGAGACAGCTGTGAAACTGACCAGTGGATCAGTATAGTGACCACAGTGGTAGTAGTGGTAAGGCAGAAGCTAAGTCATTGGACAAAGCTTTCTATTTACTTCTTATTGTACCTTGTCAGTTATTTTCTCTAGTGCAAAAATTTATTGCCAAATGGGGATAAGAATTAAAACTCCTTATTTTAATTTTTTTTGTCCTGTCAGAAAAGGGTGGCTTGCTATGTTGGGGGTATATACCTCAAAAAAAAATGTATGAACCTCTTTTTCATCAGTAAGGGAAGAGTGGATCACAAGTCAAAAGCATGAATTGACATTTGGCTTTTTGAAGAACTTGTTTGACTCAAAAGATTGTGAGACTCTCTTGACCTAGAAGTGATTCTGTAGGATGGGTGAAGCAATATATAGGAACAGAGTCTGCTTCTCAAATGTAGAGTGTGCCAGTGAATGTCCACAATATGTTCTGAAAGTTCCTCTAATCTATAATTCTTTTTAATAATAATAATTGCAGGTTAAGAACATTGCTTAAGGGCCCAACAGAGCAGATTCCTTATTGACATTTACAGGATTCGAACCGGCAACCTTCCAATTGCCAGTGCAGATCCCTAGCCTCAGAGCCACCACAATATCATCACGTAAATACAATAATATTTTGTCAGCTGGTCAGCAGATGCACTTTCTCAAAGATGGTAAAGTTTATCGGTGGAAATTCAGGGTTGGGAACGTGTTGCAGTAAATGCAGGCTCTGACTTTCTCTTAAAGACTACAGAGTAAGAAAGCATTTACAAAATTTGGTGGAAAGGGGTGTTCGTTTATAATAGCTAACTTTTATGAAATAGGACATGGTTATATTTAATCATTTTATATCTTGAAATAGCTAAAACATATATTGTTTCAGGAAATGGCATATTTTTTCTTCCAATAAAAACTGTTCAAAAATATCCAAATTACATTGGAAACTGCCTACAAGGAAACGTTGTAGGAGAGTGCAGCAGGGTTCAGGGATACCTGTACAAAGTGTGTCAGTCGAATCATTGAATACTATTTCAGAATCAATAGTTCAGATTTTTGATAACATTTTTAGAAAATTTTGTATCAGCCTTTTAAAGTTTAATATCACATTTAGTTAGACAGGTTAGTGTGTATACATAATTCTCATCCATGTTACAAAGAATTTTTTTTTGGAAAAAGTACTCTTTGTCAAGGTTTGGTATTTACTGCAGGCATTTCTTAAGAGCTGCCTACAAACAGAAAATAAAGCTAAGACTGATGAACTATATAGTGCTATTAATTAAGTAGATTAATTGTCAATACAATAGGAAAAGACTGTGTGGACTTGTACTTCGCTACAACATTCCAAACATTCCAAATTCCAAACACAATAATTTTCAGTGCCTTTTTAAAATGAAATTTTCACAGGATTTTCAAAGTTTTTTTTTGTTTCAGTGTTACAACCCTGTTACACATTTCATTAGTTTTATAGTTATAACAGTCAGTCAGTTATTTTTCTAACCAATTTAGTCCTGAACAACCACTTTGCGTCTCTGCCGCTCACGTATGTGGATTTCACTTTCACCAAACAACAAATCTTTTAATTCTGGCAGATACGCCTCTTCATTGGGAAGAAACACTACTTTTCTCTGATGGCAACAAGAATTAGATGATCTACAAGTCGCAGACTTAAAGTTTCAATCCAAACAATATATTCGATCTCTTTTTGCTGTTCACCGAGTAATAATTACCATTTGTTTGCGCTAATGCGATCTTTACTATCATTTTTTTGAGACTTGCAAATTTTAGTACTTTCATTATCTCTCCCCTGCTCTGCATGTGTATCGCACCAATGTTTTTTAATTCTTTATGACGCTCTACTTTGTCATCTACTCTTTGTCTTTTATTTCCAGCCCCGGACGTGGTTAAATCTCTTGGCAAAAAGTCTCGCCTCGGGGACGTGAAAGTATCTCACTGAAAAAGTCGCGTCTTGTCCCAGGTTAAAAAGTCTTATCCCATCCCAGGATTTTTTTTTTTTATTATAATAGAGAGATATTTCTATAAGCACAGTACAGTTAATTTGGAAATTATAAGATGATATATTCTCAGCAAAAAGAAATTCTATAATTTGATACCAAGTTTTCTAAAGGTGGATAATTAACTCTTATTTAATATTCACATGTCCATATGCCGTCTGATAACAATCTTGCTTTACATTCTGTTTCATTTTGTTAGTCATTTATCATGCTGTTAGACAGATTTTCTGTTAAAAATGCAAATAATAATTTGAAAACAGCTTAAAATTCTTCGAGTTTGTAACATAGTAAAACTTGCCTAGCAAAAATTAAACTTTTGCTGAAAATACTTGTTAGTGTTACAATTTTTTTTTCATTGAAGACATAGGCAACCAGTTACCCTCTTTGCAGATCTTAGTTACACGTATTGTGCTAGATTTGAATTTGTCCATTCATCCATCCGTCCATCCATCCATTATCCAACCCACTATGTCCTAACTACAGGGTCACGGGGGTCTGCTGGAGCCAATGGATTTGAATTTGTGATCAAGATTATTTTGCGTAACAGAAATAAATTTAGTTATTAAAGTTATGCCAAAATCCCTAATCTTATGTGTAAACAAGAACATATTTTTAAATTTGAGCTGTTTTTGTTACCTCCTGCCTTAAAGGTATAGTAGTTGTATCTTTCACTTTTACATGTTTTTATTTCATTCATTAAATGAGCAATTATAGAATACAGCGTAATAGTACAGAACATGATGCTGCCTAATGTTTCTAATACAATTTTAAACAAATGCCTGCCTTAACTTTTTTCTTCATGAATTTCTTAATGTATTAATTAGTAACTAATAAACATAGAAAAATTTACACTTTTAATTTGCTTTTATACAATTACACACTTTGAAACTTTTTTGTGATCAGGTCCCAGATAAATTTTGATTTATTACAAGTAAACTTATAATATAAATATAATTATCTAGATGAAATACAAGCTCCAATCGTATCTAATTGCATTCATTAATGCAGCAGGGAAGTGAAGGTTGTACTGGAGCTTTAAACATCTGACATATTTTTACTGTTAATATAAGAAGCAGAAATATATTGATTCTAAATTTATTAACATCATTGTCCCATCCTTCATTTGCTAATTTTTAGCTGGTGACCTAGATCTCTAGATCTAAGCAGTATCTGCAGTAAAATGTGTAAAATTCAATCAATTGTTTAAATGTTTATACATGGGTAATTTCTAACAGTAGACAATCTAACCTTTTTGCATTCAAATCATGCATATAAAGTGGTCCACTATTGACATGGATGATTGTCATACCTTTAACTGAAGCTGCACCTGGACTAATACTACAGTTTTAAGTAATTTGTAGAATCGGGTGCTCATAATGCAAACTTCATAGATTTGTGCTTAGTATTTTTTAAAGATGTTATCAAATTTCAAAGTATAGATTGTCAGGGATGCCAGGGGCCATGACCCAGCCGGGACGCCATGAGGGACCGGATGTGGGTCTGTGCCCACCCTGGATCACGTGGGGGTCGCCTTCCTGGTTGCTTTGGGGGCCACGGGTACAGGGCATGGAAGCTCCACCCTGTAGGGGCCTGTGGTCACCGCCAGGAGGCGCCCCAATGCCTTGGGGACCTGTTACCCCAGCACTTCCGCCACACCAGGAAGTGCTGGGGGGAAGACTTTGGACGTTACCCGGAGAGCTGCCGGGAGGACAGCCGGCACTTCCGCCACGCTGGGGCGTGGCCAAGGGAGGAATGCCAGGAACACCTGGTGCTCATCCGGGTACTGAATAAAAGGGGCCGTCTCCATTCATTCGAGGCTAGAGTCGGGAGGAGAAAGGACGAAGCTCAGGAGAGCTGTGGAGGCGGCCCGAAGAAAGGCATTGTGGCCAGGACTGAGTGTTTTGGGGTTTGTGCACTGAACTGAGTCTTAGTGACATTAGATTGTAAATATTATTGTGTAAATAAACGTGTTTGTGGGTGACATGAACGTGTCTGCCTGTCTGTGTCCGGGTCAACTTCCACAAGATTTAGAATATTATACTTTTAATTTATTTAGCATTTCCCAAGGTAGCCCTAAAACATTAAGCTCCTGTTTGAGTAGTGGATAAAATATAAAGAACTTAGGTGAGGTAAATGGAATAATTAGATTGAATGTATTAGCATGATCATAAAGTGGAAAACAGAAAATATGTCTTACGATTTAAAATATGATACCACTTTTCTTTCATCTGTGTCTCTTTAACCAAAATTAATAAATAAATTGAATATTATTTTTTGTAAATCCAGAAAAATATGCATAGATTCACAGAGTATAATAAATGGTAGTGTACATGCTATACTGATATCTACAGTACACAGTTTTCTGGTAGTCCTCCCAAAACACACTTTCTATATGATTTATAGATACTCAGTACTCCCTGCGTGGAGTTTGCATGTTCTCCCCGTGTCTGCGTGGGTTTCATCCCACAGTCCAAAGACATGCAGGTTAGGTGCATTGGCGATCCTAAATTGTCCCTAGTGTGTGCTTGGTGTGTATGTGTGTGTGCCCTGTGGTGGGCTGGCGCCCTGCCCGGGGTTTGTTCCTGCCTTGCGCCCTGTGTTGGCTGGGATTGGCTCCAGCAGACCCCCGTGACCCAGTAGTTAGGATATAGCGGGTTGGAAAATGACTGACTGACAGATGTTAAGCAGGTGCTTGGGACTTTAATCCAGCTATCATTTACTTCACAAAGCCGAACAAAGCATCTGTGTGTTATTACTGTAAATCACAGAACCTAAAGTTATTTTTTGTCAGGTATAGTATAGAATATGTTTCATACTACTAACAAAAGCTGTTACATAAGGTCAAGCAAAAGAAAATGGATCTCCATAAGCCAAACAAATGAGAAGTTTATTACCAGTTGTATTACATCTGAGTCTTTCTTTAGTACATCAAAAGGCACCCAGGAGATTTCTATCTTATTTTTCTAAACATGTTTGATTGTAATTTTTTTAATATATGTTACATTTAATAATGATATTTATGTTACTTATTTTGTCTTTCCTATTAAACTTAGTATGAAAAGGATACTTGAAATTAATTCCAGTTAACTGTCTTACACTGACAGCACCCAGCATTTGTGTTATTCTTTTGTGTCATGCATTCTCAACAATTCTGAAGCACCATATCTGTGTCTTTTTTGAATAACAGCTTTGCATTTTTTCCTGTCACATTCCACATTTTAAATCAAACTGTTTTTTCCACCCTTGGTTAACATTAAACTAGATAGGTAGGCTCCAAAACTGATGGATAAATAGATTACTCACTTAAGTTATTTTTATAAATATTTAAATGCTGATATTGGGCTCCTAACCTTACTTAGACTGTGTTTCAGAAGTGTGTTAAGGTGAATATTTAGTTGCATTCAAGGATGAAATTAAAAAGTGTGGCTTTTTACATGTTCTTTCATTATAAAGGCTGTGTGCTTAACATGTCTTTTTACAAAACCACTTGCATATTGCTTTAGTACCCTAAGTGGAGCAAAGGGCTGATAAAATTAAATAGGATATACATAAACAGTTCAGTTTTTTATTAGTCGAAGATGATGTATAACTTTCTGAAATCAAAAAATGGAGCATTTGGTAAATCTTGGAGAGAAAATGGTAGACATGAAATAGTGTAAAGCTCCATAGGACGTCCATTGTACTTGTGAACTTGAGTGTTTTTCACTACTGTACCTGTATATTTATCATGAGCCTAGAAAACATATTTTTTATTGACCCCTTGTTTATTAATCTGTTTGGTTTTTTTTAAGCTTTGGGATAAATTAAATCATCCCTATATTATTGTTGCTTTCTTGTCATTTAAGTTCTTCATTAAATTTATGCATTATGCAGTAAGTTTGTAAGTTTTTCATGTTTAAAAAGGTTTAGGTTCTCTTTGAGAATTATTTTGGAAACATAAGGGAAAGTTGCAAAGATTAATTTTTCATAAACAGAATAAAAATGTCTTTTGCACTCTGCCATTGTTCAGCAAAAGTATGTCTTTACCAATGTTACTAAAAACTAACTTTTTATGCTTTTTTTACTCTTAACAGATTAAGCCATGTCAGCTGTAGCTGATGAAACAGCAGGAGATCTGCCTGTGAAAGACATGAGCCTAAACCTGGCTGGAATTGCTGGGCTGCAAGGTTTGAAACACCTGCTATTTATTACCTACTCAGACTTTGATCAGTGTCTTCATTAGTTTTTCTTTGTAAACTTGCTCTTTTACAGTTCGGTTGACCTCAGTGGTCAGTATTTGATGATTAAAGACACTCTTGCTTTTCACCTGTCTTGTAAAATGAACAAATTTGTCTTATTTTCAAAGATTTCTATGTCTTCAACATCCTGTTGCCACAAACAGAAAGGCGCCTTTGATTTCTATTTTTATCTTACATTTCCTTTCCTCTTTTTTTCATTTAACAAATCTTTTCTGTACGAAAAATACACTCGAATGTTTTTTAAAAGTAAATCCATATGTATCTTTTCTGTGGCAATAAGATTTGCACATTTTGGCATGAAAAGGGAAAAAAAAACAAATATATATATATATATACAGGTATATTATACAGCTAATATAGATACACAAATTGAATTGAGTAACTTGATTTTTATAATTAGATCTAATTAATATTTTGAGTGGATTTCCTTAGTACTTTAATAACTCTGATCAGCCACAACATTACAGTTAACCTGACTAATATTGTGTAGGTACTCCTCGTGCTGCCAAAACAGCTCTGACCCTTCAAGGCATGTACTCCAAAAGACCCCTGAAGGTGCCCTGTGGTATCCAGCATGAATACATTAGCAGCAAATCCTTCAAGTCCTGTAAGTTGAGAGGTGTAGCTTCCATGAATTGGACTGGTTTCTCTATCCCATCCCACAGGTGCTCAGTTGGATTGAGATCTGGTAAATCTCTAAGGTCAGGTCAATACCTTGAACGTTTTGTTATGTTTCTCATACCATTCCTGAACAATTTTTGCAGCATGACAGCGCACATTATCTTGCTACAGAGACCACTGGGAATACAATTCCTATGAAGGAGTTTACGTGGTCTCTAACAATTTTAAGGTAGGCGGTCATGTCAAAGTAACATCCACATGAATGGCAGAACCTAAGGTTTCCTAGCAGAACATTGCCCAGAGCACTGCCTCAGCCGGCTTGCCTTCTTGCCATAGTGCATCCTGCTGTCATCTCTTCTCCAGGTGCACATGCACCCAGCCGTATACATGATATAAAAAAATGTGATTCATCAGACCAGACCACTTTCTTCCATTGTTCCATGGTATAGTCCTAAGACTCGCATGACTACTGTAGTTGCAGCATTGGAAAGAGGTCAACATGGGCATTCTAACAAGTCTAAAGCTATGCAGGCCCATATGCAGTAAGCTGCAATGCATTGTGTGTTCTGACAGCTTTCTCTCATGGCCAGCATTGCTTTTCAGAAGTTTGTGATACACTAGATCTTTTGTCAGATTGAACCAGATGGGCTAGTCTTCACTCCTGTCACACATAGATGATCCTTGGGCTCCCCTGATCTTGTCGCTGGTTCACCGGTTTTCCTACTAAAAACTACATACGGGCAACAATCCACAAGACCTTCTTCTGTTTTTGAGATGCTTTGTACCAGTCTTCTAAGTAATACAATTTGGCCCTTGCCAAAGTTACATGGATCATTATGCTTGCCCATTTATCCCGCTTCTAACACATCCCCTTCAAGAGCCTGTTTACTTGCCATTTAATATATTCCACCTCTTGACAGGTGCCATTATAACGATGTAACTTGGCAGTAGTTTAAATGATGTGTATACTATAGCTGTGTTTAATTTTTTTTTTAAACCTGGCTTTATATTTCTTGTGGACTTTTCAAAAATAAGGCTGATAATGTGCGCTGGCCCTACTGAATAATTTTTGAGTCTGTTTAATGTGTTAGTGTGGGGGTTGGGAGATCACAAATTTGTGGTAGTCCATAATGGGGAATACCTGACCAACAACATCTTTCTGTCTTTGGTTTTCTGTTTCTTCTCCCCTGGGTGTAGCAAATGTATTCAGCAGGAAACCCAGAAATCAATCTTGCAGATTCTTTAAATATGTTGGGTAGCTGTGGGTAAAGTGTTGGATTTGCCTACCAAGAAATAGTACTGTTAGAGTTATAGCATATTTCATGTCATTTGTCGCCCTTGCAATTGAGAAAACAAATAAAAAGGGATACTCAATGCTCTGTCTATCTTGCCATTTGTGAAACTTGTGAAATCTATTAACTAGGTAGTGTCAGATCCATGTCAAGTAAACTGTACGTGGCTCTAGTCTAGCATTGGGTAAACTGAATAAACACACCAACACTCATTCATACAATGTCGAGTCACCAATTAACCCAAAATATATGCAACAGGAAATACAGACTCAGAGAAATAATGTTACTTTCAGTCACAGGGCTGAGATCTGAAATCAGTTCACCAGAGCTATGAAAGGACTACTGTAAACACTGTGTTCTGTGCTTCTTTGAGTGACATACAGTTGTGCAGGAAAGTTTGTGAACCCTTTAGAATTTTCTATATTTCTGCATAAATATGACCTAAAACATCATCTGATTTTCACTCAAGTCTTAAAAGTAGATAAAGAGAAACCAGTTAAACAAATGATACAAAAATATTATACTTGATAATTTATTTATTGAGTAAAATGATCGAATATTACATATTTGTGTATGTGAACCTCTAGGTTTAGCAGTTAGTTTGAAGGTGAAATTCGAGTCAGGTGTTTTCAATCAATGGGATGACAATCAGGTGTGAGTGGGCACCCTGTGTTATTTAAAGAACAAGGATCTATCAAAGTCTGCTCTTCACAACACACGTTTGTGGAAGTGTATCATGGCACGAACAAAAGAGATTTCTGAGGACCTCAGAAAAAGCATTGTTGATGCTCATCAGGCTGGAAAAGGTTACAAAACCATCTCTAAAGAGTTTGGACTCCACCAATCCACAGTCAGACAGATTATGTACAAATGGATGAAATTCAAGACCATTGTTACCCTCCCCAGAAGTGGTCGACCATCAAAGATCACTCCAAGAGCAAGGCGTGTAATAGTCAGCGAGGTCACAAAGGATCCTAGGGTAACTTCTAAGCAACTGAAGGGTTCTCTCACATTGGCTAATGTTCATGTTCATGAGTCCAGCATCAGGAGAACACTGAACAACAATGGTGTGCATGGCAGGGTTGCAAGGAGAAAGCCACTGCTCTCCAAAAAAAAACATTGCTGCTCGTCTGCAGTTTGCTAAAGATCATGTGGACAAACCAAAAGGCTATTGGAAGAATGTTTTGTGGACGGATGAGACCAAAATAGAACTTTTTGGTTTAAATGAAAAGCGTTATGTTTGGAGAAAGGAAAACACTGCATTCCAGCATAAGAACCTTATCTCATCTGTGAAACATGGTGGTGGTAGTATCATGGTTTGGGCCTGTTTTGCTGCATCTGGGCCAGGACGACTTGCCTTCATTGATGGAACAACGAATTTTGAATTAAATTGGAGAATTCTAAAGGAAAATATCAGGATATCTCTCCATGAACTGAATCTCAAGAGAAGGTGGGTCATGCAGCAAGACAACGACCCTAAGCACACAAGTCGTTCTACCAAAGAATGGTTAAAGAAGAATAAAGTTAATGTTTTGGAATGGCCAAGTCAAAGTCCTGACCTTAATCCAATCGAAATGTTGTGGAAGGACCTGAAGTGAGCAGTTAATGTGAGGAAACCCACCAACATCCCAGAGTTGAAGCTGTTCTATACGGAGGAATGGGCTAAAATTCCTCCAAGCTGTTGTGCAGGAATGATCAAAATTTACCAGAAACGTTTAGTTGCAGTTATTGCTGCAAAGGGGAGTCACACCAGATACTGAAAGCAAAGGTTCACATACTTTTGCCTCTCACAAATATGTAATATTTGATCATTTTCCTTAATAAGTAAATGACCAAGTATAATATTTTTGTCTCATTTGTTTAACTGGTTTCTCTTTATCTACTTTTAGGACTTGAGTGAAAATCTGATGATGTTTTAGGCCATATTTATGTAGAAATATAGAAAATTCTAAAGTGTTCACAAACTTTCAAGCACAACTGTACATCAGTTAAAATTTAACCAGGAAGTAGATGAGATGATCCTTCTTAGACTAAAAAATTGTTCTTGTATCTTTGAGTAATTCTTTGGAAGTCTGTCAACATCCTTGTTGTTAAGGCTTTGGAAAGTGTCTTCGTTGTGTCTCTGTGTGGGACAGTAGATGTTATGAATCGGGAAGCAAATTTTTTTCCAGCTTTAAAGAAAAACTTATTTTTTGGAACAATTATGTTTTTTGGAGGATTTGATCGTCAGGGAGTCTTACGTTATAGATGTTTTTATTGTAAATTTCTTCTGGGCTGATTTGGAATTTTGTCATTGTTTTGTTTTACTTACTGCACTGCCATTTTGTTTTTTTTGTTTTTTTTGTGGGCACTGCCATTTTGAAGGTCTGTTACTACAATGACCTTATGATTTCACCTATATGAAACTTTATAAGCTGGTTCTGCGTGCTATGTGGCATTCAAGATTGTGGGTTTTGTTAAATGGACTTTGAAATTTGATTTCAAGTGGGTTACTTATGTTACTGACTTCTGTGCTTCTTTCAACTTCATAATTGCTTATCATTTTGCTTTTGACGACAGTGTTAGTTCTTTTGTTTTTGACATTTTCAGTGTTACTATTTTTTCTTTTTCCAGCCCATGTGGCCTATAAAGTTCAATCTCTCTGGCAGTACAGTACAGATTTATTTTTGTATTTAATATTTTTAATGTTTGTGAGGTGAATACTATATTTAGCTCATTGTCAGAACCAATAGTATTGAGTCTAATCAAACTTGACACTTAACTGTGTTACATAATTGAAGTAAAATGTAGCTTTTTGCTTTGGCAACTCCCATTAATAAACACCCAGCAAGAAAAAATAATGTAAAATATGCTAAATTTCTAGTATTAAAGATCGATGTTACTTTAAATTAAAGCTGTAAAAGGCTACCCTATAATACTATACTTTTGAGTCCAGAAATAGTTCATAAATCTAAAGGTTTTTTTTTTTTTTACTCTTGGTGTCTGGAAAGTATTGTTTCAGTCTACTCTGAAAATAGGCCATCCTTTTCACAGAAAGAAATAATTCATTGTGGGGAACAGCCCAGACACAGACAGGTAGACATCGTTGGTTTAAACCCACACACGTTTATTTACAATATTTATATTACAAGTTCACACACAACCCAGTGGCGCAGCACCAATCACCCTCAGTCCAGGCCCTTCCAATGCCTCTCTCTCTCCTCAGGTCTGCCTCCACTCCTCTCCTCCGAGCTCCGTCCTCTTCCACCCGACTCCAGCCATCGAATGGAGGTAGGTGGCCCCTTTTATGCTCACCCGGACATGCTCCAGGTGCCTCCCGATAACCTTCTGCCGGCACGTTCGCCACACCTGTGCACCCAGAAGCACTCCAGGTGTCTGTGGTCTTCTTCCCCCCAGCCCCTCCGGGTGTGGAGGAAGTGCTGAGGGCCAGGGCTCCACAGGCATCGGGACGCCCCCTGGCAGTGACCACGGGCTCACTGTGTTCCCGCGGCCCTCAAAGCCACCAGGGTGATCGCCCCCTCGTGGTCTGGAGGAGGCGTAAGCCCTCCTCCGGTCCTTCTGGGCGTACCGGCTGGTTACCACTCCCAGCCACTCGCCACATAATCTAAGAATAATAAATGCAAACCTTTTGCTTATTCATAATGATCAACACTTGCGCTTTACACATGTATAAATGTGTCAGGTCCAGAAGTATTTGAAATGGATTTGAAATAAAGCAATCATTATGCGATTGAAGTGTAGACTTTAAACTTTAATTTAGGGAGTTTTCCAAAAATATTGTATGATCCGTTTAGGATTGACGGCCATTTTTCTGCATAGCCGAAACCACACCCCTGTCCCGTTTTCCTGTATATGGAGATTTTGACTAACAAGCTGTTTCATAGCCAGATGGGACCAGTTCTTTCATTATTTCATTTACTATTAAGCAGGAAAAGGGTCTGGAATAGATTCCAAGTGTGTAATTTGCATTTGGAAGCTGTGAACTCTCAATATGAGGTCCAAAGAGCTCCCCATACAAGAAAAAAACAGTCCATCATTAGGCTGAGAAAACAAAAAAAAAAACACTTTGTGAGAGATTTTCATCAATTCAACCATTTATTACATTCTTAAAAAGAAGGAACATATTGGTGAAGGTCTAGAAAACCGCAGAAGACAACTGTTCTGGATGACTGAAGAATTCTGTCATTGGTGGAAAAAGAACCCCTTCACAACATTTAACCAAAACAAGAACACTCTCCAGGAGGTAGACCTGTCATTGCCAAAGTCTACAATCAAGAGAAATCTTCATGAAAGTAAAGGCACAGGATTTACCACAAGGGGCAAAACACTGGTAAACCTCAAGCATAGAAAGGAGAGATTAGACTTTGCCAGAAAACATTTTTAAAAGCCTGCCCAGTTCTGGAACAATTTTCTTTGGACAAAGTAAACTAAAATCACTATATACCAGAATGTTGGAAAGAGAAGAAACTGGTCATCATCTAATGAATAAATCAGCATATATGAAACATGGTGGAGGCATTTTTATGGCATGATCATGCATAGCTGCAAATGGAAGTCAGTCACTAGTGTTTATTGATGATATGATTGCTGGCAAAAATAGCAGGATGAATTCTGATGTGTACAGGACTATACTATCTGCTCAGATTCTGCCAAATGCTGCAAAAATTACAGTACAACTCTTCACAGTACAGATGAACAATGAGCTAGAACATATAGCGAAAACAAACCAAGTGCTTTTCAATGTAAAGTACTGGAATATTCTTCAATGGCCAAATCAGTCATTTGACCTCAACCCAATTGGACATGCATTTCACTTCCTGAAGACAAAACTAATGGCAGAATGTCCAACAAACAAACAGCAGCTGTAAGACAGCTGCAGTAAAGGCCTGGCAAAGTATCTCTAGGGTGGAATCCCAGCATTTGGAGAAGGTCATGTGTTCCACACTTCAGGCAGTCATTCACTGTAAAGGATTTTAAATCAAATATTGAAAATGATCATTATGATTATGATAGTTTGTCCAAATACTTTTGAGCCCCTGAAAATAGGAGAACCATGTATATACTGTAAAGGTCCATCTTTACAAAAGCCTGTACAATATTTTTGTTAAACTCCTTGCATTAAAGCAGAATGTCTATACTTCAATCGCATCTTCATTGCTTTGTTTCAAATCCATTGTGGTGTTCTTCTTCTTCTTCTTTCGGCTGCTCCCGTTAGGGGTTGCCACAGCAGATCATTTTCTTCCATATCTTTCTGCCCTCTCTCACCACATCCTACAGATCCAAAATTATGAAAATTGTGTGTCTGTGCAAATACTTTTGGACCTGACGGTATATTATACTGTATGTGTACATGTATGTACATATAATGTTATTTGGTTACTAATAAATCTGGCTTGGAGGATTTTTATTTTTTTTTTTACATGTAAAGCCAATTTCAAAGAACATTTTTATTGAGTTAACATCTTGATCTCGACTCTGTCATTTAGTAACATAAAGTATCTTTCTCTTAACTCATTTATTAATAGATTCTATGCTATAGATACTACCAAGGCTCAGTGTTTTGCTCAAATTAATGGAGATTGTCCCTGACATAATCCATCTACAATATGTTGTTATCACTCAGAATTCTTAGTACTTGTACAGATATTGAGTTGTTCAGGCCCACAGGCAGAAAAGAAAGGTCCAAACTAAGCCATTTGGGCCACGTTGCTTGATAGTGAGAATAAGATTATTTTGGAGCAGCCAGTGTTAGATGGTTTGTAGTCAAAACATGCAGAAAATCTTTTTAAAATGTACAGGATGATTTTAATGTTTTTTGTAAACCTAATACAAGAAGCAACAGTCATAATCTGGGTTTTGGATATGTCTATTATTTCTTTGGTGCATTATTTTGTTGTTTATTGTCCTTTTCAATATTGTTTATTTTTGCCATTTTGCAAATACTGTAATGTCATCCAGTGCCATTTTATGACAGTGTTTTGCCTCACTGGCACTGCTGCTCTGTGAATTAGAGAGTATTCAGAGTGACAGTCATTTTCTTTATAGAAATAGCAAGTCAAAGCACTGGAGTGATGTTGAATGGCAGACAAGGAAGTAGGCTGCCTCTAGTAAGCCTCACTTCATGGAGCAAGGGAGAGACACCATTTTACAATGGTTTTATGCTAAAAGCAACAGTGGGTTATGAAATTGTAGGTGATTACTGCCGTAAAAATCAGGAGTGGTCTCCCCTAGACTTTTGTCATATTCTCAGATATGGGGATGGATATTTCAGGAGTAAACCACAAGACAATGATAATATGTTTATATTATGTACATTAAAGAACCATCAAGAACAAATCAAATTAATAATATATTGAACAATTATTATAAAAGTAAAGTTGAAATAATTGGACTCTGAAGTTGCATGAATAAAAGGTAAAGTACCACTACCAGTTAACGGAAATAGCCCAAAAGTTTATAAAAATTTATGTTTTGTACCTAATACTTGGGTGCAAAATTTAGTTCACCTAAGCGTACTCAGGTTATCGTGTTTACAATATATGTAAACACACACACACACACAAAGACACACGGTAATTTAGTGCTCGGGGAGGTCTAAAACGGCGAGATTCATCAAAATCTCAAAATGGAATTTTTGGAGGATTCCAGTACTTTCCCTATACTTCATATACGAGAAAGTCAGGAGGTCTAAAACATCGAGATTCATCAATATCTCGACATCAAGTCTTTGGTAGATTAAAATGTAACAAGAAAATGAAAATCTATTAACATACTGTCATACATTACAATCACCAAAAGACAGTGTTTAAAAGATATTGCAACATCATCATCAAATGCTCATCATTGAAAGTAGAAACACCAATATATATTACACAAAGTCAAAGTTTTGCTCAGTGGAACGAAGTGCTAAATTATAGTGTACATAGGTGATTGACATAATTCGTGATAATGATGACAACTACTCAAAAATAAGAAGATGTGCAAATTCATGCCCCCTGTAAATTTTGTCACAAAAATCAATCACTGGGGTGCTAAAAAGGGCTGTAGCCTTCCAGCCCCAAGGCAGACCTGAAAAGATCTTGATGTGCATGTGCACACATGATTAGAGATATGGTAAGAATAATGCAGGGTCACAGGTCCTGCCAAGCAATGTGGAAACAGGCTACCAGTGCCAGGCACAAAGAAAATTTCAAAATCTCTATAAAGGATTTTTTTTTTTAGATAAGAAATTATACTGAGCATATCATGAAAAATTGGAAATATTTGATTATGTCACCCAAGTTAAGTTTGCTATAAACATTTTAATCATACATTAAATTGTAGAAGCAAGTTTACTACCTATTATTTTTTTCACAACAGCACTATCAGCTGAGAGATTGAGGGACAGTAGCTGTCACTCTCAATTAAAAGCAAATCTCTTGCCTAATGATTTCATAACGGCAGCATTCCTTTAATGTAAAGTGCTTCTCTTGGCTACTTTCTCATGAATGCATGAATTCGCTTGAATTATATCGCTAAGATAAGAGGATTCTTGGTTGTAATATTAAAGTGTTTTGAATTTTCTTCAATATATATCTATACTAATAAAAGGCAAAGCCCTCACTCACTCACTCACTCACTCACTCACTCACTCACTCATCACTAATTCTCCAACTTCCCGTGTAGGTAGAAGGCTGAAATTTGGCAGGCTTATTCCTTACAGCTCACTTACAAAAGTTAAACAGGTTTCATTTCGAAATTCTACACGTAACGGTCGATAACTGTCGACAACGTCCGCCATGTTGAACTTTCTTATTTATGGCACCATCTTCACGAAATTTGGTAGGCGGCTTCCCTGCACTAACCAAAACCGATGTATGTACTTATTTCGATGGTATGACGCCACTGTCAGCCGCCCTATTGATCTTTCCAACGTCACTAATTTTCCAACTTCCTGTGTAGGTAGAAGGCTGACCCCATCTTCATGAAATTTGGTAGGTAGCTTCCCTACGCTAACCAAAATCGATGTACGTACTTATTTCGGTGGTATGACGCCACTGTCGGCCGCCATATTGAATTTTACAAACATCACTAATTCTCCAACTTCCCGTGTAGGTAGAAGGCTGAAATTTGGCAGGCTCATTCCTTACAGCTTACTTACAAAAGTTAAGCAGGTTTCATTTCGAAATTCTACACGTAACGGTCATAACGGTCAACAATGTCCGCCATGTTGAACTTTCTTATTCATGGCCCCATCTTCACGAAATGTGGTAGACGGCTTCCCTGCGCTAACCGAAACCAATGTACATACTTATTTCGGTGGTATGACGCCACTGTCAGCCGCCATATTGAACTTTCCAACGTCACTAATTCTCCAACTTCCCATGTAGGTAAATGGCTGAAATTTGGCAGGCTCATTCCTTACAGCTTACTTACAAAAGTTAAGCAGGTTTCATTTCGAAATTCTATGAGTAACGGTCATAACGGTTGACAATGTTCGCCATGTTCAACTTTCTTATTTATCGCCCCATCTTCACGAAATTTGGTAGGTGGCTTTCCTGCGGTAACCAAAACCGATGTATGTACTTATTTCAGTGGTATGATGCCACTGTCGGCCGCCATATTGAAGTTTCCAACGTCACTAATTCTCCAACTTCCCGTGTAGGTAGAAGGCTGAAATTTGGCAGGCTCATTCCTTACAGCTTAAGCAGTAAGTTAAGCAGGTTTCATTTCGAAATTCTACGCGTAACGGTCATAACGGTCAACAGCGTCCGCCATGTTGGACTTTCTTATTCATAGGTATAAGGCTGAAATTTGGTACTTATTTCGGTGATATGATGCCACTGTCGGCCGCCATATTGAACTTTTCAACGGTCTTTGTTACTTATCGGCCCATCTTCAAGAAATTTGGTACGCGGGTTCCCAACGCTAACTAAATTCTACTTACATACATATATACGTCCATAGCCTGCAGCTCGGTCACCGTGTGAGGGGGCGTTGGGTCCCCCATCCCAACGCCTCCCACGTTGTTGGCTGCCTGCCTATATAAGGCCGTCTGTCGCTCCAGTCTCTACATTCCCTTCCTT
>JANRMT010062806.1:92325277-92350830 GCA_026402145.1 Polypterus bichir lapradei
CCCCCCCAAACCCAAACCCCCAAACTTCTGGCTTAGGAGAGTTTACCTGCCAGCCATAACTAATGCATAGTAAAGAGTTTTAAGTAACATTCTGTAGGGCTAAGTATTTTATTGAGATATAAAATGTTACTAAAATATATTAATTGTTCAGTTATTCAAAGGCATGCATGTTAGGTGCATTGGCGATGCTAAATTAGCCCTAGTGTGTCTGTTTGGTGTGTGTGTGTGTGTTTCCTCTGTGATGGACTTGCAACCTGTCCAGAATCCCTGTCTTGCACCCTATGCCAGCTGGAGTAGACTCCAACCCTCACCACAACTCTGGCCTGGATTAAGCTGGTTAGAAAATGAGATGACAAAAGTTATATACATGTATTCAGTTATAAATGAAGTCTTTTGTTTTCACGATAGCTTATATGGCTATGGACATTTGTTAAAGTGAAGTTTTACTTTTTGTGATTCTAAAAGTCCAGTTATACATTGTAGTTAACATATAATATCAGAAAATATTCTCTATTTCTCGATTATTTTTCTACATCTTATTAAAGAAAAGATATACAGTTACTGTAAAATGCTTGCGTTCATGTTTATCCACTAATTACAAAGTTGACTTTTGTTTGTCAGTCCTCCTATTGTTTTATGAAATTAGTTTAAATTAACATTCAGTTATTCATTTTTCAAACTTACTTCATCAGTGAATGAGCTGTATTCTGTAAAAATCCATTTAGGTCCAGAAAGAGAATGCAGACTTCACGTTACAGCTCTGAGACAGCATTGCCACTATACTGCCCTGACAAAGTATATATTTTTGTAGATTTTATTCTCTTATTGAATCTGCTATAGCTTTCTTCATCATTTCCTGGTTCTTGACTGTTTGTATACTTTTTTTCTCAAGTTCTTTTCTGATCTTTATCAGATCTTTTTACACCTGCCTGAGCATTTTCATCTACTACCCTAATGTACTTCATACATTCTGGTTCTTTAGCTCTCTCAATATATAATTTTGTTGTTCTGCATTCTTTAAATAAATGAAGCAGGTACATCTAGGCTGATGAGTAGTATTAATATTTATCTGCTTTTCTGTTAACGCATTTTACAATCTTAATACATCTAACATAAAAATATCACAGTTTTTGCAAAAAACAAAAACTAAAAATGACAACAGCTCTCCCTGCAAAACATCCAGAATAAAACAGGCAGGAAACCAAGCTTAAAGGTGGCATTAACTAAAACAGTTATTACAGGCTAAAAAATAGATTCATTAAACTTTATGAACACAAAACCAAGAATCTGACAGTACAAGTTTAAAAAAAAATGTTCTTCCCGCATTCCATACGATTTAAATCTTGATTTCTCAGTTTAGATATACTGTACATAATGCACATTGTTATTGCAATACAATTATCCCCATTGAGAGCATTGCACACGCAACAAAAATAAATTAATAATTCACATGTGTACAGCTTGCCAAGAAATAGTTCAGTATATAAAACAGATTCTTCCATCATATCTTTGAAGCAGAATCTCCTCTCTGTTTGGACCATTCAACTTTAGAATTCTTTAAGTTTAAACTAGATTATTGCAACTTTACTCAGGTTAATACTGTTCATTGTGGCTATTCATGTAACCTCATAGTTACAGTCAATTTTACAGCATATTTCCACTTAACAGCTGATGAGTAACACATTAATTTGTCACCACCACAGAACATAAATACCTTAAAATACACAATGTACAGTGCATCCCAATTAGACATGAAATTCAAAGTACACTAATTAATATATGTTCCAAAAATACTGGGAAGATTCATATTATAAAGTAAGAGTTTGAGTTTAAATTCAGAATCCAAAATAGAAAAAAAAATGACAGAAGCCATACATCTTTGCTCCAATGTATAATATGGAAATCACTAGGCATTGGAAGGACATGGATTAGAGTCTTACACCTCCGTTTTGAGACAGTTTCAGTTTTTACAGCTATAATGACATAGAAAACAATTTGTTGTTACTACAGGCATCTCTTTATTAGTGTCTGAAAGAAACGTGTATGCATTCAGATGACCACATGAAATAAATGTAAAGTTGACTGAATCACTAATCAATACATACACTATTTCCTGTTTAGCTAAAAAGTTAAAATTTGGCAGGATCATACATCTAGGACAGAAGGTATCCAGTAAGGCAGAACATTTATATAGATAATTACCCCCAATATCTCAAAAAGGTCTTGGCAGATTTTATTCAAGTTTGGAGATGTAAAAAAATGAAAATGTGCCAACATGTATTTTTTTTTATTTTTTGATAGTTGTTTTTAATGATGCTCTAGCAAGTGGTGCATTCTAATATGCTGTGTCACCCATTTTGCCACAGCAATCACATGAAGAAATGGGGTGTGTCAGATAATACAACTGAAGGCCATCTGCTTAAGTGAAGTGAAATGAGAAAAGTTCATTGAAGTTCAAAGAACACACTTTTAGCTTGGCAGGCCTTGTTGCTGTGAGCATAGTCAATTTCACACAAGTGATGCAGTAAGAAAGGTATGTAATATACATTACCCCCACCCTATCCCACCCCCTTCATCTTATCTGCTGCCTTGTGCAGAAGCTGAACAGATGACTACAGTTCCCATCTGCCTCTGTGCTGCTCCAGACGATTTTCATCAGTGCTCACAAAGTTCAGATAAGAGCATCAATAAAAGCAGTATGCCGTCAAAGGTAGCAAGTGTCTGACTAGATTATAGCATTTACGAGCACTTTTTCTGAACCGTTGGCCTTGGGACTCAGTTTTACCTTTTAAAGTTCCTTGATGACACATGACACATAGACAGCATTTGAAGATAGGTAGATAAGAAAGAGAGAGAGGAAGAAAGAAATAATTAATTTTGAGTTGATGAACAGTTTGCTGAATGTTACGCATAGCTCTCTACGGCTCTCCCAGTCTCTCTCAGCGAGTTCCTTCACTACCATCATTTTGTATGGATGGAAATTAAAGTCCTCATGCAAAATCCTCATTAAAGATATGTTGGAAATGCAGAAGCCACCCTCTGAAGAATTTTTTTCCTGATTTGGTACATGACCGTTAGGAGGAATGCTGAAGTGCGTTCGGGAGGCATGTTGCGTAATTTGTGAAGAACACTTAGACAGTGAAAGAACGGTGTGCACCAGACAAAGGCATGTTGCCAAATGGAAACTACAAGGGATTGCCGATCAAAGGAACCCCACCCACTCGACTTTCTATACCATATCAGACCATTGTGCATTTATTTCACCCTGTTTGTGCAGGATCTATGCAAGAGCTTCTCTAACATGTGTTAACAAAACCACAATGTCTTATCAACATGAGACGACAAACATAAAAAACATTGTCACTCTAAATACAGTGGAGCTACGTATTAATCTTTGCTGTTTTCAAATGTGACCTACCACAAACTCCCCTCAAGTTACCTTTTACTCCTTTTGATTTATCCTCAAACACAAATGACAAGGTAGTGCACTGCATGCTGACCTTTTATCCTGTTCAATAATGTCAACACTGCGCAACTCCAAGTATCATTACTTCACAACATCATAGCAATTATTGGTCAAAATGATGCTGGAAAAAGATGCAGAAAATATAAAACCATTTGAAAATGATGTATACTGTAAAACTAATGCCAAAATTGAGTTCTGCAACCCCAAAAATTTCTGTCCAAATATATAATTTAATAATCTGAGCTCAAAGAGATAAGTCATTCATTTAAAACTAACATAAATCATAACACTCAAGGATTACATTCTTTTCAGAAAGCCATCCACTACTGGATAATGTGGTAAGTAATACACTAAAATTAATGACCCACCAGTGAACATTTGATGTCTCATGCCAACTTTAAATTCCATTTTTTTCTCCCATTACCACTTGTATTTCTTTTTGAAGCATTTATTTCAAATGATTTTACCTTCTTGATCATTAAAGGAAAGAGGGAGATTATGTTTACCGTGGAACATAAACAGTAAGTTTAATTAAGGTCATTGATGGTGTAATGTCGTTTTACCTTTGAAGACTCTTGTAAACATTTTTTTCCACATAGTTTTCAACTACATGTCACTCAATATCTCTTGATTTATAAAATATAGTTTTTATTTTGCTCATCATCTTGAGATTAACAAATAATTTTTCATTTTAAAACATGTTTAGTTTTATTTTCAAGACAGCAGAGTAGTAATTAATCTTTATCATCAGTATATAACAGGGACTTATGAAACTTAAGATGAAGCAGTAATAAATAAGTTATGAAGTTGTATTTTTTTTAAGCCTTCATAATCTTTTACTGAAAAATATATGCACAAATTAGTGTGGCTTTTTATTCTGGTACATTTAAGTGGTGGATAATGGAAAAAAAAACTCTTTGATGTATCTTTGATAGTTTTTAACAATACTTTTCTTTTTAGAGTGTTATATTAGCAAGAGAGGGAAATAAGGCCACCTACACTCTTCTAGAATGGTATCAAGCTAAAATGTGGTTTGAGAAAATAAAGGCAGAGAAAATGAGAGTAGGCTGGGAGCAATATGGTGGTGGGTTGTCCTGTGTTATTAGCTGAATTTTACTATGCTAAGGTATCATAAAGTACTGCATGTCATTTGCTTTGACCACCACATCCCTGCCCACAGCTATTCTTAGTTTTGTGGCTCACTTTATGTAATCATGCATTTGATTTTTTTTTTTCTGAATAAGCATATGGAGTAAGTATGTCTTCTTCTGCTTGGCTAACTTTCTTCGACAAGCCTTAGGAAACTGTTATTTGTCAGTTCTATAAAGCAGATTGCTACCCAGTGGTTTCAATTAACATCAAAGAATTATTCACAGGCAGAAGTGGTTATATTAAAACCTGAAATTTATTATTCAGGTTCCATAGTGTAGTCAACTTTTTGTTTGTGTCCCATTCAAAGGGGTATTCGTGCTGACTTTTCACTTTTTTTTTTGTTTTGTTAACAACATCTCACCTCCTGCCCTTTACAGAATGGCCACCAAGTTAATCCGGCTGGTGAATGATAAGAAAAGGAGTGAGGCAGAGGCTGGTGGCACAAGGCGCATAGGCCGGGATTTGGAGTTAGAGGAAATGATTGAAGACCTGCAAGATAAAGTGCGCAAGTTGGAGAAGCAGAATGAGGGCCTACGCCATAACCTGATATCAGCCAAACGACAACTACAGGTTCAAAGTCATCGTCAATCACCCTACAGCTATGTGCAGTCACGTATCAACACAGGTCTTCGGAAACTCCAGGGAGAACCTGGTATGCAGGACAGTTTTCAGAAAGGTACTCTGAAACATTAGAAATTGTAATTGCTATTATGAATAGTTGATAACTGTTCTTGCTGAATATTATCTCTTGTTCAAGCAGTACAACAAATATATGTGTCATTTATTAGTAAAAATTACTTAAATAAAGCTGTAAGGCTACTTCAGAAGCAGAGAACTTTTGTTAACCTAAGCTGTTTTCTCAGAATTCACAGCAAGCTGCCATTACTGTTCTTTATATATACACTGCTCAAAAAAATAAGGGAACACTTAAATCACAAATCAGATATCAATGAACAAAATATTCAAGTAGAAAATCTTTTTTGAGTAATATTGTGTAATTCGTTGAGAACAAAATGATGTAATAACGATCAATGGAAACCCAAATCACCAATTCACTGAGGGCTGGATTCAACATCACACCACAAACCAGAGTCAAAAATTGAAATCGCAGGCTGATCCAACTTGCATGAATTTCATCACAGCAACTCAAAATGTGACTCAGTAGTGTGTATGGCCCCCACGTGCCTGCATGCACTCGCAACAACATCTAGGCATGCTCCTGATGAGCTAATAGGTGGTGTCCAGGAGGATCTCCTCCCAGACCTGGATCAGGACATCATTGAGCTCCTTGACAGTCTGTGGCCCTACTTGAAGGCATCAGATGCATTGATACTCAATGGATCAAAGGTTCACAGTTGGGTTCAGGCCTGGAGAATGTGCAGGTCAGTTAATGGTGTCAATGCCTTCGTCATCCAGGAAATGCTTACGCACTCTGGCCATATGAGGCCAGGCATTGTCCTCCACCAGGAGGAACCTAGGGCCCACTGCATCAGTGTAAGGTCTGACAATGCCTCTGAGGATTTAATCCCAGTACCTAACAGCAGTCAGGGTATTGTTGCCTAGCACGTGGAGGTCTGTGCTACCTTCTAAGGATATGCCTTCAGATCATCACTGACTCACCACAAACCGGTCTTGCTGGATGATGTTGCAGGCTGCATAACATTCAATGTGGCATCTCCAGACTTTTTCACTTCTGTCACATGTGCTATGTGTGAACCTGCTTTCATCTGTAAAGAGAACGGGGTATCAGTGGTGAAGCTCCCAATTGTGGTATTCTTTGGATAATGCCAATTGAGCTGCATGTTGATGGGCTGTGAGCAAAGGTCCTCTTAAGGTCATCAGGCCCTCGTGCCATCCTCATGGAGTCTGTTTCTGACAGTTTGGTCAGAAACATGCTCACCAGTAGCCAGCTGGAGGTCATTTTGTAGGGCTCTAGCAGTGCTCCTCCTGTTCCTCCTTGCACAAAGAAATAGATACCGGTCCTGCTGATGGGTTGATCCCTTTCTATGGCCCTGCCCTGCTCTCCTAGTGTTATAGCCCATCTCCTGGTATCTCCTCCATGCTCTTAAGATTATACTGAGAGACACAGCAACTCTTCTTCCAACACCACATATAGATGTGCCATCCTGGAGTAGCTGGACTAACTATGTATTCTAAATCGGCTGGCTTATGCTACCAGTAGTGCCAAGGAGACTAACAAAACACAAAACTAGAGAAGAGTCCGTCAAGAAGGATAAGGATGTGAATGACTGTCTGTGGCCACCACCTGCAAAATCATTCCCTTTTTGGGGGTTGTTTTGCTGTTGCCTCTCCAGTGCACCTATTGTCACTTTCATTTGCACCAAAGCAGGTGAAGTTGATTCACAATTGCTTTTGCATCATAACTGGACAAATTGATATCCCCGAAGGCTAATTAACTTGGTGTTAGACTGTGATGATTAAGTGTTCCCTTAATGTTATTGAGTAGTGCATTTTATTATACATTAAGTGTTCAGAGTTTAGTTTTTCACTGTGTCAAAAAAAGATAACTGCTGCTCACTGAAGCTCTTCACTACAGTACATTTACACTTGTTTACCTACAGTGACTGGCATATCACAACACACTATGGTATTTCTGTTCACTTTAACTTTACAACTGGTACTTTTAAAACTGATTGATTTGAAATACACTGTTACTCAGTGTTGGGACTTCAACAGGCAATATCATGACTTAGTGAGCAGTATTGCAGCCGATAAAATTTAAGCAGTTGGTTGGATTTATTAATTTGTTGAAGTGTACGAGATTTAAGATAGATAAAATAAACAAAATTATAAATTAAATTTGATGTAGCAGCAATGTGGTATTATAGAACAGATAATAGTTATGATTTGGACAGTTGTATAGATTTTTAAGATTCATACTGTTTTGTTCACAGAGTTCTACTAATAAGGAAAAGGAATGGAAAGTTAAAAATAAAGTACATTCATGCTCCCTGGACTTTTAATTCTCTTTATTACATTTATTTCCTGTTCCTCTTTTGTCATTAGGATTCTGACTGATTCGTTTTGAGTTTCTCATCATTTATTCCTCTCTCTCTTTCTCTATGTCTCTGTCTATCTCTCTGTGTTGCAACCTTGCCACACAACGCTGCTTTACCCACTATAAACAAACACTGTTCCAATAAAGATCTTGAAAAAATACAAATACAACTTTTATACTTGTTAATGAAGCGCTTACAACACATTGCACACCACCACAAGAAAAACACATGTCGTGTAAACACAATGTGCTTGCAGCATTCTGGTTATGTGTGGCATGCCTTATGACTGGGACAACTTCCAGATCCTTGCTACTCTGGTTCAGCCTTCTTCCTGTTTCACGGTGACTTTTATCAAGGTTCTAAAGAGATGCACATGACTGAGTGCTGTGGTGACAATGGCAAAGGGGGTTGTTCCTCTCTGCTGCAACCTATTTAATTAACTAATCTATTCCGTGCTTACTGTTATTAAGAGATTATACAATTCAGATGCCTAATGTTTCTCAATTTCAAAAATCCATATAACTACTTGTGCTGTAATTCAGCAGAGGTGCATTATGTTGAAAAGGGTTTGAAGCCCTTAACCTTGCATTTAATAGATAAACAACTATATGTTTTTCTGAGGTAGAAATAACATATTTACTCTTAAGTCTTTTTACAATTAGTTATGCTTATATAGCTTTATAGATTTATAGGGTCAATATTTTCACATGTATAGAGTACAATGAAGTTCTTACTTACACTTACAACTTTACTTTCACATACTAACCATGTTGATAGCATGGCATGATGAAATTAACCATACCTGCTGCTTCTTTTTTAGCTATAGTGTTCTTTTTGAATTCAGTTTTTACTTACATGCATGAAAAAAAATCAGTGGTGGATTTAAATTAAGTGCTTTATGTTTATGTCTTGTATGTAATAATGAATGTTCTTGTTTTTATTGAAGGTATTAAAGTTCAAGATTCAGATATGACTGCCCGATCAACCCAGACTTTACTTCCAAGATATGGACATAGCTTGCTTGATGATGCTCGAGCTCAAATTCGAAATCTGTATGTACAATAGAGAACGCTTTAGTTATGTATTTATTTTTAATTGCATATTATGTAACATTTGTAGTTGGTATGTATAATTTACAATAATTTAAATTAAATTCAAATTATTGTTAATTGATCTGTATTCCAAGCATTACATTTTTTCTATTGTTTTTCCATGACAAGTTGTGATTTCAAAGGTGTATTGCCTATAAGTAGTGCTGGGAAATATGGAATCAGTCAATATCGACATAAATCAAATCACAATTTCTACCAAGCTTAAAGGTTCCCTTTTACTCCCAAATGAGATGTAAAGATAGCATAAGATTAATTTTGGTTTAAATATTTATTTTCTGTCAGAAGTTGAACATGACAAATGTACTGTAGATTATACAACTGTATTTCAGATCATTTAAACAGGTGTATATATAATAAAATAAAATATTGAAGCTTTTGCATGGTCAGATTTAAGTGTTAGAGGAGAAAACAAACAAAATGCACAACTAAATTCTTTGGTCAATTCCAAATAAATAAATAATACAAAATAAAAGAGTCTCAATTCTGCCCAGTCAAAAGCTTTCTAATTTTACAGGAGAACACACTAATCTTACTTGGTCAACTCTATAGTACTAGGGTGTTGTACCGTTTTAGACATTATGAATGTAGTGAAAAGTCAAGCAAAATGATCCCTTTTATTGGCTAACTAAAAAGATTACAATATGCAGGCTTTCAAGACAACTCAGGCCCCTTCTTCAGGCAAGATGTAACTCATAATAAATAAAATAAAACCGTAATTCTAAAATTGTAAAATCTTAAATTTAAAACTAAAATCTTAAAGCTTTCAAGTTTTATAGAAAAACGCAAAGTAAATTTTTTGGTCAGTTCCAAATAAATAAAGTAGATATTAATAATACAGAATAAATACAAAATAAAATCTCAAAAAAACTACCTCTACACTGTATATTCTCCTTTGTATAGATCCAATCTGTTTTAAATGTTTGGAAAACAAACCCCCAAATAAACAGACAAAAACATTCTGTATATATCCTCAGTACAAATTCAAGAAGCTTTCAATTGTAAATGAAGGAGATCATAAAGAAAATTGACATATTCACTCAAGTGGGGTAAGCTTATGCTCCAAGGCAAAAAAGAAAGGCACAAGAAATCCCTATTAGTGCAGCACTTGCTTGGGTCTGGAACTGTGAAGTCTTGCATTCTGCATGCTCTAAAGGATGATACTGCTACAGATGGTACAAAAATTAGTGGTACCTGTCTTTGTGCTATCATGCTTTCGAAACAATTTGCAGTTCATGCTACTCTGCTTCTCGTCAAACTTTAAATAGCCAAAATATCTCCACACTACTGAAATACTCAGACCCTTCTTTTCAACAATGTCCTCGTGTTTTGAGCCTTGGGATATGTCTGTTGGACTTTCTTTTTTTGGTTACGCTGATTTTTTTCCGAGCTTTTCTTAACATTTTTTGTTGTCATTTTCTCTTTTCTCGCTCCCTGTTTTGTCTTAGTAGAGTTCTATGTTACTCTACTTTCCCCTTTTGTATTCTTTAATGTGTAGCCTTACCACTATTTATAAGGTAATTTACTTTATAACTTCTTCCCACCTTACCATCTCCAGTTATAACCTCAGGCAATTACATATAGTAAAATGCAAGTAGGAGTTAAGTGACATATTTAAAATAATGTTTTATTAATAATATGCATAAAATAATACGAGGGATATCCAGAAAAAAAGGTTACAACAGCTGTTAAAAATCGAAAAATGAATATATTTCAACCAAATTTACAGGGTATGTTCCAAAATATGTTTTTATTTCTCAACATAATCGCCGTCAGCTTCGATGCACTTCTTCAGCCTGGGCACCAGCTTTTTTATACCCTCGTCGAATACGCTCCGCTCCACCTCCGAAAGCCACTTCTACACTGTCTCCTCCACCTCCTCATTGTTGGAAAAACGTTTTCCACCCAAGAATTCTTTCACAATTCTTCCACAAGTTGACGATGGATCTCGGCCGCGGATTCGCAACGCAAAGTGAGGAACTTGATGACCGAACGAATCTCGCATCGGCGGTAGGTGGAGTAAACGGCCTCAGCAGAGGTTGACGAACTCGCTTGCTGTGATGACATTTCACAACTGACTGACGCGGTCCCGGGCTTATTTTGACCGTTAGGACCCCTCTACATGCAGGTATGCCAACCTTCGAAAAAAAAAAATTCCCTGCACCCTCCAGGGCACTTGTAACCTTTTTTTCTGGATATCCCTCGTAACAATAAGCAAAAGTACATGTGAATATTTACAACCATAAAACCTGATAAATGCTGACGTGTAGTTTCAGGTGGCACACAGACTTGCATTTACTTTAAATGTCTCTAGTTCAGTCAGCATTTCTCACTTTCTTCAGGACAAGCCACATGCCTGTCTCAATATGGCTGCTGAGCTGTTCTTTCTGTCTTTCTTCTTTGCAGTCCATGGTGTGAAAGAGAGGTTAAAACAACCAAATTTATATATTCTCTGTTCAAATCCTGCGGCCAATAGGGCATCATGGTGCATAATGGCTTCTGATTCAAAACCAAACAGCCAACTTTAGATCAAGAGAATTCTGGTGCGACACATTCCTCAGTTAGTGGCTTATTTTCACACCTACCCCCAAAAACCATTTGTTAAGTGAAGTATGCCAGCTAGGTAGTTTGGCTTTCCTGTGGGAGTTGATTGAGAGAGTATGTCCTGAAGAGAATCACTTTTTAAACCAGTTTGTGGCACTTCCCCCAACCCTGCCATAAAATTCACTTCCTGAGTCAGTCTTAAAGACTCATGGGTTGTTCAGACATGAAAGCATATCAATGAAATAAAACAGTTATATTACATTTGCTTTGTCTGACTTACATATAAAGACATACAAAATATTTATCAACTTGTATGCAAAATTTCACACCACAACACTTCTTTTTTTTTTTTTTTTTTTTTTTAAATTTTTATTTTTTATTAATTTTATTACAATCCATACAAAGCAATCAAGTTTTTACAAAGAGAAAAAATTAAGAACAGATCGATCCCCACCCCTGAGAGAGAGAGCAAGCCAAACGGCGTTAAATTCAAATTTAGGCTTGTAAACATACCTAAATTAATAAATTCTCTGTGCCTTATGAACTTATTTTAAAATATTACTGATTAGATCCTGCCATGTTTTGAAAAAAGTCTGTACGGATCCTCTAACTGAGTATTTGATTTTTTCCAACTTCAAATAATATAACACATCGGTTTCCCACTGACTTAAAAGAGGAGAGTTTGGGTTTTTCCAGTTTATGAGAATAAGTCTACGTGCCAAAAGTGTAGTGAATGCAATCACAATTTGTTTGTCTTTCTCCGCTTTAAACCCATCTGGAAGAACACCAAACACAGCTGTTAATGGGTTTGGAGGGATTGTGAGTCCAAGGCTATCTGAAAGGTAATTAAAAATGTTTGTCCAGAATAATGTTAATTTGGTGCAGGACCAGAACATGTGACCTAGTGAGGCTGGGACTTGGTTGCAACGTTCGCAAGTTGGATCATGCCCCGGGAACATTTTGGAAAGTTTTAGTCGAGACAGATGTGCTCGATATATAATTTTGAGTTGTATGATTGTATGTTTTGCGCATATGGAGCTCGAGTGAATTCTCTGCATTGCTGCTTTCCACTCCTTTTCTGATATATTAATTGAAAGATCTTTTTCCCAGTGTCTTCTCGGATCTTTGAAAGGGAGGGATTGTAAAATGATTTTATATATTGTAGAGATGGAGTCTAAGTCCTTGAGATTGAGCAATATTTTTTCCAGCATGGTTGAGGGTGCAAGATGAGGAAAATCTGCAAGGTTTTGTTTAACAAAGTTTCTGACTTGAAGATAGTGAAAGAAATGTGTAGCTGGAATGTTAAATTTGGAATGTAATTGTTCATAGGATGCAAAGACGTTGTCTATATAAAGATCTCTAAGCGAGTTAATTCCAAATTTTTTCCAAATATTAAAAACTGCATATGTTTGTGAAGGTTGAAAGAGGTGGTTCTCTTGCAGGGGTGCAACAGATAGAAGCTTCTCCGTCTTAAAATGCTTTCTACATTGGTTCCAGATTCTAAGTGAGTGGAGCACAATTGGGTTATTAGTGTATTCACCACAACACTTCTACTCATGATGCACCAACATGCGTAGCTGCTGTAGCCCAAACCTTACCACGTGTGGCTGTTTCCAGTTGCTACGCCCCATGCTGTGTGCATCAACCTTCCACATGATTGGTTCGGCATGGCACTACTCTCATTATCATTGGCTTTTCATGTTGCCTGTCAAAATATGGATGGAATCAGTTCTGTTGACTTTCAATCAACTGTGTCTTATATTTCTATTGAGGAAAAGTTATTTCATGATAATTATCTTTATCATTTTATCGTCCACCCCTTCTTGTAAGGTATCTGTTTGTCCTAAAGGATCTGTTAACAATTCTAGGACACAATGTTTTCAGAAGATTGTTTTGTCTCCAGATAGAGTCATTGTAGTCCGTAATATCTCCAAATAAGTCAATGTAGTAAGCGAAAATAACAAGTTAGAAAATGTATGCTTGGCATAACATTCAGCTACATTTGATGGCAGTGTAGACAATGTAGCCTTTAATGGACTAAGCTCAGTAGGTAGGTTCTACAACCTTTTCACTCACCAAAATTAGGCGAAAGGCTAAAACAGACCTGGACAGGACTCTAGCCAATCACAAGGACCACTCTCACACAAAAGTAAACAAACACACACCCTGCACATTTACACACAGTGACAACTTTCAGGTGGCAATTAACATAACTTAAATGACAAATAAATAATATGTGTGATTTAATTCCTTACTTGCTTGAGCATGTCTGGCCATAGTAATTTTCATGAAATGGGATGTGCAACGCTATTCTGTTATGATAAATGTTAAGGAAAAGCAGAAGTGAAAGGCAAACTTTACTACAGCGACATACCATTATGAATATCAGGCGAGTGTGTCATTCTGATGGTAAATTTTACAGTGACCAGATTTTCATAGTCCATAACACTTTTGTAGCAAGTTATAGCCACTCATAAAGCCCATCGTAATTTATTTAATGCTCGCTTTATCTCATCTACCACAACAAGGATTCAGGGCAGGGAAAAGAAAAAAATAAACACTTTCACAAATGAAACTATATGATTCCACACAGTCCTTGAAGTGGAAACAAATAAATGTCTTCTACTTGGTCATTTTGTCAGTGCTTTTCACATTTAACACCAGTTCTTAATTAAGCTTTACCCATTGAAGTTTTGACCACACTATTATACATATATTATATTGAATTGGAATCTGGGGTATGAGGTCCCTTTTGGGGTTATGTATGTGCTGTTCTAAATATATTGTGAGGATATTGGTTTCAGTGGGGCAATGTTTTATTAGATGGGCAGCCAGTTAAGATACCATTTTACTTATCTGGGTACATTCCCTGAAAATAAGGACTATCCTTGTCACTTGGATAGCTAGCCATTCTAGTAAATAATAGTAACAGTGAAATACTGAATCATTATAATGTGCAAATAATAGAACTTTGAGGATGGTCTAGGGTAAGGGAAAATAGTACTGACTAAGTGTTTATTTGCTCTGTGCACAATGACTTATATGCCACAGGGTACTTCATTCATATGTAGATAAACCTTTGTTTTCTTTACTTACATTTTATATTTTTTACGGTTAGTATGATCATTTAACTTACATGTTGCTTATTAAAGCATTGGGAGGAGGAAGCAGCCAGTCTTCTTTAACTTGTGCTGAGGATCTGTTTTCTGTCATTAGTGTCTATAAGAGGTTATAAAGAGGAAAATATACAAGTTGGTGTAACTGCGCTTAAGTTAAAACAAACAGTGAACCAATGCATAGATGAAGTTGCATAGAAACGTTCTTCATTTTAAGTTAGACATATTTCCAAAGTCATTAATGCTTTTCAATGGGAGATTTTGAAATTTTAAAACTGTTTACACAGCAATCTATTCAAGATATCGGAACAAAAATGTAAGTGTCGCAACAAATTTCCTTCAAGAATAAGTGTGCCACATTTTAATAAAACTGGTAAAAGGGGGGATGAGTTGTTTCATACAGACAGACAGATATGACGAACACATCTAAAAATAGGTTTTATCTCACAGCCTATTGTTAGCCCAAAAATACTCCACCTCATTGTTACCTTTAGAAATTATGACATAGGGCTAGTTAGAGTAGTAATTAATTACTAGAACCAAAATTCTGCCCTTAGATTCTAATTATGATGTTTCATAGTATTACTTTGTCCTTCTAAATCTTATACTTAAATTTATCTAAAATTAATTGACTTATTAGTTTAAAGTATTTGGTGTTCTTATTTATTCCATATTAATTCCAAAATCAAAGAATACTAATCTGTTATTATAATGCAGGGAAAATGTAATTGAAATTCAGAGGCAACAAATGGAGGAGACTGATAAGGTAGCAGAAATATTGCGGGAACAACTCAGGAAGCAGGAAAAGGAATGTGAAGATTCTCTCCTTCGACTTAGGGAGCAGCAAGCCACAGGACAAAGGTAGGAAGTTTTGCTTTAATGGGATGGACAGTGAGCTGTGATCATTCTTCCCTTTTTGGGAACTGTGCTTGACGTTGAACTGATGAATTTATTTATAAGTGACTTAGGCTCTATAAACATTTTTTACTCAATTCACTACCAAAATTGTGTCACTGTAATGTTGATCTAATTTAAATTTTGAAAGGCATGGGAGCACAGTGGCTGGCTGTTTCAAGAAACCAGAATCCTGACTCATCATTTGCAGTTTGAATGTTCACATTTCTGCATATTTTTTTACTTTTGGTGCTCCACTTTTCCTCCCCCATTGCCCAAGACATGTAAGATTAGGCTAATTGAGGATTTTAAATTGGCCCTGTGTGAGTCTAAGTATGTGTAATTGGGTCCTGTGGTGGACTAGCACGTTGTACAAGGTTTTTTCCTGCAATGCCCATTCGGCTGCCAGGATAAATTCCAGCTCTCTGTGACCTTGTATTGGGTTGGGTGTTTGAGAATATAATGTATTTGGTTTTGTTTTGTTCTTTTAATAATCATGTTACTATTACTATAGAAATTTGTGTATGTGCTAAATCATTTCAAATGAAATGGTGGACCTTTTTATATTGTTCTGCCTTGCCCTTGTTTGTATTTTTTGACATTGCTTGAAGGCTGTCTCTTCAGTCTTTACTCTTATGTAATCGTAATCAATATAATTACTTAATTTTAAACTAGAATTGACACATACTAAATGTAGTGATAACTAGCGAGTCATTTTCTTTTTTTAAAATAGTTAACTACAACCGTACTTTGGATGAACCACAGTCATTTTAAAATAAACCGTTCATTTTGATTCTCAACAATTTTTAAAGAGTTTGTGATGTTTTCATTTTGGGACCCTCAAGAGGAACTTCAGAAGTTTGTTCAAAATATCACATTTTGAATCCCCATCATGAAAGGAAATTCTTTGAATTTTTTTTAAATATTTACAGCTGATCTGCCTTGTATTTTATCTTGTCACCTGGAATTGTATTTTGTTTGCAATCTAACATATACTGTAAATGATATAATTGATTGGTTGGATTCATCTTACTGGGAAGTACACATTAATCCTATTTAATATATTGAATGTGGTACGGATGTCCTAAAATTATTACTCAAACTTGATTTTGAGGTGTTGCTCAATTGATATTTTGAATGTGCAACAAATGCATTCCTTTCTCTGTACCATTACACTGTTCAACTAACACATAAAATTTAATTATTATTATTTGTTTTATTGTGTACATACTGTGACAAGCATGCATGCCAAGAGCCTTCTGATGCAAATTATAAGCAAATATTATAAGAAACAAAGAAAATATATGCAATGAACTATACATACGTAAGTACCCACGTAGTGTACCAAATGTGCAATATAGAACTTGCGATTGTGCATCCATTCATAAAACCGGCTGGGGGCACACTGGAAGGAAACCATTGTGACACTGTAATTGTAGTGAATCAAGTTGAGGATAGGTGGCAGATGCTGCTGGTAGGTTCAAGTAAAAGTACGCTGGGCAAAAATAACTGAGATTGGTGTACAGAATAAACCAGCACGAGTAGTTAAGGGTTAAAAAAAAAAAATAGCTAAAGAATTGCTATTTAAACAAACATAAAAAGCCAGCAATCTTTCTTTACTTGGACTGCTACTGCAATTTATATTAAAGATTTATATATATAATATATTAAATTTATAAAATTCACAGGTAAAACCAAAATTGGAGCACAGGTGGAAAATCAACTCAAAGTCTTTGAGATCCATCAAAGCTTCAGTGTTTCTTGGAAAATGCAGTTTAATCTAAATATGTGAAAAATGCTGCATATGAGCAAAATAAACATTAATTATAAATATAACCTTATAAATATAAGATGGGTAAGGCTGACCTACCAAGAAACCACCTCTGAAAAGGATTATAGAGTTTATGGTGATGCAACTTTTTAATTTTTTAGGCAATGTGCAGAAGCACTTACCATAAATAGGCAAATGAAATGTTACATTATATTGTGTAATCAGTTGAATATCAATCAAGGACCATTATCCCAGAATTTATAATGCAGTAGCGAGACTGCATCTGGAGTATTATTTGCAATTGTTTTTTCAGTTTAGGAGTTGCAAAAATTATAACCTGTCTCCCATTATGAATGAAATAGAAGTGGGTGAGAAATTAAAGCATGAATGATTTAAAGGCATTAAGAGCCGATTAATAGACACAGCATCTCAAAATATTTGTAGATCCTCATGTAATTTGTTACAATAGCCATGGCCCTCTTTAACTGATCTGCATTTACAGTAGGTCACGTTGTATCTCTTTGCTCTATCCCCCCCCCCCTTGGACTGTCATTCTCAGGTTTTTTGTTTAAATCAATTGAGACTATTTGTCTGGTAGCCAGCTTACTGAAATTATTGGATTGCACACAGCCTGAAATGTGTATATATAATAAGAATATATTGGTTAGAGGCATTGAATAATAATAGTAGGTTATAAGTTTGACACTATTACCTTTTGTTCCAAAGCATGAAAAAATAGACTAAATGACTAAAGTGGCAGCCCCAAAACTTGAACCTGTAAACAGTAAATGCTGCCTAGTATTAAATTTAGCAACACATATCTCATAAATATCTATGTAGCAAATCCATTAACTTTATACTTTTTTACTTGTTAATATAATGCATAATTGATTTGTCTGGTGAATATTTTCATTCATCTGTCTAAAAAACATTGGTGCAGCTTCCTATTAATTTCTTTTCTCATCAGAGTTAACAACGAAACAGCATTTCATATAATGGTCTAGTTGTAACTTCAATTTAAACTTGACTGAAAGATCTCCTTATCATAGTCAAAGTTGTTCGTTTGTTGTAAACGCTGAGCTTTTATGATATCTATCTCACAAGCCCATTTTGTTTTGAGTGAAAAGATGTAACATAAGATTCTACAATCCTCTTAAGTCCATTGTAGGATTGTAGGGTGACAGAGCCTGTAGAGGCAAAAATGACGTTATGATGGCAAAAATGACCTATTGACCTATACACATAGTTTTGTTGAAGTGAGATAAGAATATGGGTTATACAGTAAACTGTACTATTACTCCTTTGAAGTCCACTATCTATACATGTACTCCTGCCATATATTCAGACAGAATTTATAAGATGTTCCCTGGATTCTAATTTTTTTGTTTTTACTTATTTGACCTGTTGGACTAAAATGAATGTCAGCTAAGCAAGCCTTCTGTTCACACAAAATCTTTTATCCTCACGCTTTGCTCACCAGGTATGACAGAGTTGTTTTTTCTCCTTTTTTCTTTACTGCAGTACATTCATCTGTAAGTGCTAGTTTTCTTTAAAGTAACTGTTTCCAGTGGTTTATGACATATGTGGCAAATACCCATTCAGGGAAGAAGAAAAAAAAAAAACATTATTTAAGCTGCTCTCGGCGTGTGTTTAATTGACCAGTTTGGTTTGGCATCCTCAAGACGCAAACTTTTGGTTATCCAAGTCCCTTTAGTTACTTTGAAGAAAGAACCAGAATCCTGCTTTCTTTTATTAAAGTCATGTTTTTTCCTGTTGTTGTGGCCCATTTTAAGCAGAGAACTGTGATTTCTGCATGTGTTCTACATAATGCCTCATTAGCTAAAAATCTCATATCTGTTTCAAGTAGCCTGGATGTCTGAATTTGCTTGGCCTCCCAGTCATTTTAGAGTCAGAAAGCTGCTTTTAATATAATTTTGTTCCATTTATCATTGTACTGTTTTACAACATCAAAATCAACTAATGAAAGACTCTGGTCTGCCTTTTCCAGCTGCTGTGAAAAGTTGAAATTCAAAATATAAAGTTGTGGAATCTAATTTATTGCCAGTTTTGTGTGAAATTGCAAATGTGGTATATAGCTTAAAAAGTAAAATACTGTCAGAGTAGCCATGAAATTTCTGATTTATTTTTATGTTTTTTATTCCTTGTCTGCACAAATGCTAATTGTGTGGGCATTGGAGAGTTCCTAAGAAGAGATGAGAAGCACCACAAAACAACCTGCACATCCCTATGTAACTAAGTCAAATTACACTTGATCTCTTTGGATTGCTGGATAGTTTAAATTGGTAATTGGATTATTTATGGAGGCATATGGTTGCATAGTGGGTACCGTTGCTCTATTACAGATTCTAGGTTTGAATCCCAGCCCCGTCTGTCTGAAATTTGCACATTTTCTCCATATCTACAGGAGTATTTCACAGGGTATTGTTATTTTCCTATCACATCCCAAAAAAGGTGCATGTTCGATTAGTTGACTTAATTGACAGCTCTGCATTGTCTGGATATAGGTATTGAGGCAACAAGCTTACAACTAAAACAGTCAATTTAATGATCTACTATTTCATTAAACATTAAAGTGTGTGCCTATGTGTGTGTGTGTGTCCAGTCCCTGTGAACAATCTAATTGATCAGTTTGGCTTTGGTGTGATTGGTCAGTTTAGCTCCAGTGATGCAATCGAAAGATGAAGTGCGAGTGTGAGCCATATGAAGAGGAGTCAAGCCATAGGAGGTACACTAAAGATGGGATGCATAAGAGCAGACTGGAGGTGAGCAAAGCACCTCAAAATGAGAACTAAACTTTTATAGGAATGTGCTTGACAGATGGCGCACCAGTCAAGAGAGGTTCAGACACACAAGGATCCCGATTAAAGGCACTGAAGGTACACGCAAGGCAAGAGATATAAAATAATTTTAAAATTATTTTTTTACTTCAGGTAACATGGCTAGTATAGATTTAATAGTGTTATTTGTTTTCAAATATTGGTACTTAAAATAAATCCCATTCCCTGTTAGCTAAAGAAATGTGGCATATTTTAAGCCATAATGTAATGCATGGGCTTTCCTTTATGGCTAATTCTTCCCTCATGCCAAGTGCTGCCAATATAGACTCTAGCTTTTGCCACAATGAACTACTACAAATAGGTAATTTCATCTCATCTCAAATATGAGTGATTTGATTATGTTCTGGGTGACTATATAGGCCAATTATTATACTGGATTCCATGTTATACCATTCCTTTACTTTCCTTGCCTTCTGCCATGAAGTGTTATAAAATGGAAAAAGTTAATTTGCAAATTGGACACTGCTGTCATGAATGGATTCAGATTATTGACCGTGGTCTTCAAATATCCCTGAAGACTCAAGCATTGCTCAACATTTGTCAAGGGATTCAATGTATGCCACCAAAATATATCCTAGAGAATTACATTGTTAGCCACTGGCTTTTGAATCTGTACTAATAAAAGGCAAAGCCCTGACTGACTGACTGACTGACTGACTGACTCACTGACTCACTCACTCACTCACTCACTCACTCACTCATCACTAATTCTCCAACTTCCCGTATAGGTAGAAGGCTGAAATTTGGCAGGCTTATTCCTTACACCTTACTTACAAAAGTTAAGCAGGTTTCATTTCGAAATTCTACACGTAACGGTCGATAACGGTCGACAACGTCCGCCATGTTGAACTTTCTTATTTATGGCCCCATCTTCACGAAATTTGGTAGGCGGCTTCCCTGCGCTAACTGAAACCGATGTACTTACTTATTTCGATGGTATGACGCCACTGTCGGCCGCCATATTGAACTTTCCAACGTCACCAATTTTCCAACTTCCCGTGTAGGTAGAAGGCTGACCCCGTCGTCACTAAATTTGGTTGGTGGCTTCCCTGCGCTAACCAAAACCGATGTACATACTTATTTCAGTGGTATGACGCCACTGTCGGCCGCCATATTGAATTTTCCAAACGTCACAAATTCTCCAACTTCCCGTGTAGGTAGAAGGCTGAAATTTGGCAGGCCCATTCCTTACAGCTTACTTACAAAAGTTAAGCAGGTTTCATTTCGAAATTCTACGCGTAACAGTCATAACGGTCAACAACGTCCGCCATATTGAACTTTCTTATTCATGGCCCCATCTTCACGAAATTTGGTAGGCGGCTTACCTGCACTAACCGAAACCAATGTACATACTTATTTCGGTGGTATGATGCCACTGTCAGCCGTCATATTGAACTTTTCAACAGTCTTTGTTACTTATGGGCCCATCTTCAAGAAATTTGGTACACGGGTTCCCAACGCTAACTGAATCCTACTTACGTACATATATACGTCCATAGCCTGCAGCTCGGTCACCGTGTGAGGTGGCGTTGGGTCCCCCATCCCAACGCCTCCCACGTTGTTGGCTGCCTGCCTATATAAGACCGTCCGTCGCTCCGGTCTCTACATTCCCTTCCTTGCTTCGTCACGGGATTCACGTCTCCCTACTGATAACTACAGCCTTTTTGTTTAATCCACGGCTTCTCCGCTGTTTTATTGTTTGTTTATTACAATTATAGTTATTGTATAGGTATTTTAGACTTACTTTACATTGCTCAGGTACCCATTTCCTTTATCATTCCAACCCCCATTACCATGTCTATCGAGGTGATCACTATCGATCAAAGAACTGTCACTTACTGAGTGGTTTCCATGCCCGGAGATGGCACCTACCTTTTCCATTCTCTTTGTTACATATTGCACGGCCATATCAGGCTCACTCTTGATATCCGGAGGAACATTGTGTCTTATGTATTGAATGACTGGGACAGGTTCAAGGTGTGGACTGATGATGGTACAGGAGATAATTATACTACACAGGAGCACTAGAAGAATGAAATGCTTAAGCCTTTCACCTATGGTTCTGCATGTGAGTTGATGGCTGCCGCTGAATTGTTCGGTTGTCGCTTTCAAGTGTACTGAAATGGCCAAATATTTTACACCTTTCGACAACCGCCAATGCCTCTTAAACATCTTAGATTCACAGGTGACGATTTCAGTAGTGGACACTTTGATGTTTATGAATGTTTAAACTCTCAAAAGCTGGATGTGATTTTATCGATGAAACCGGTTGTGTGCTTACAACGCTTGACAGATGCCGAATGTCACTTCAACACAACAAATCCTGCAAATACTGTCGTAATTGAAACAAACCATGAAACTCAAACCGATTATGACAGCAGCAATCCAAGCTGTGAGATTTGAGACCAGATTACTGTTCACATGGCCAACTGTAAGTTACATGCTCAAGAGTAAGCTCAGCGCACAGCTTGGTCATGTTACAACCGGAGGGCCGAACTGACAACATGGTATACAAAGAGATCCTTAACAAATAATTATTGGCATATTTTCCCTCAGTTTAAAAAAATTAAAGTGTCTTCTTAATAAATATTTTAAGGCAGTACTTCGCCTCTGCGAAGCGCGGGTATTTTGCTAGTAGAAAATAAAATGTGGGTTTTTTAACAAAAAGTGTGTCCAGCACTTTGTTTAACCACAAAGGCAACATTTTTTGTATAAGTCATTGTTTAAAATAGACTATAAGCAGTTGTACTTTATCAAACATAATTGAAGGTGACAGGTGTTTTAAACCTTACAAAACTGAGATTAATCTGGTGTATTAAACACTTGCCACATTTTATAAATAAAGGTCTAGATATTACTCATAAATGTTGCACTAACTACTACGGCAATCACTTGCATATCCCACCTAAATATTATATGTTTTTTGGTTATATAATTAATTTGAAAATAAATAATGAATTAATTGATGAAACTGAGTTTATATTAATTAATATTTTACATATTCACATGTTATATTCATTTTTCCCTTATTACATTTCAGTTTTAGTTTGGGATTAGAAAGGGATTGTAGACCTGTAATAGGACATTGTTTCCATTAATTGATGTTGTGCAATGACACATAATGACACTTTCAGAAATAGTGCACATTTTTTTTTCTAAGAGACTAATAAGAACATAGCAGAATAAACAGAAAATTGTATGACTAATATTTTGGATCCAAAGATTATAAATAATTTACATATCTGTTAAGGTATAGCTAAAATGAAATTTCAACGCAATATAAAGTATTTAGAGGACATTATTTGCTATCCTTCAATGCTAACTTGTTTGCTTTGATTACTGAGGTATTTGAATAATCATATTAATTTTAAACGTTAGTCTAGAATTCTGGAAAGCCTTACCATAATATTACTATGATGTTTGTTTTTCTTACTTTGCATCTTTGAACTGATAAGAAGTGATCTCATTGGCTGTATCATCCTTAGCTGGCACTGTTGCATTTTTAAAACCTATTAATGTTTTGGGATTGTAGGTAACAAAAGGTGTGGCTCAGCTACAGTCTATTCCAAGGCAAATATCAATGAAACACTAAATAGTTATAGGAAACTATTGTCGTTTAGAATTTGTCTTCTAACCCAATGGTACTGTTCATTATTGAGCAGGATGTCAGTTCTGACCAAAATGCCTCCTCTGTGTTAACCTTTAAAATATCCTTTGACCACCATCATGTTTTATAAAATATGGAGTTAAAATAGCTGCCGATTCCAAACCAAGAGATATCCTGATAAATACTTCAGTAGTTGAATCTTATCAATCTACGAATATGCCTGATCCCTATCTGCCTGTTCCATATCAACCCATTACATTTTATAAATATATGTGCTCTTATATTCACATCTAGAGACTTGCCACACACCTAGTTTTCTAATGTTTTCCATATACTCTTCTAAAAGGAGGAAACTGCTTGTAAAATCCTTTGAAGCCATACACTGACTTGCTTGTATGGTGTTGTTTGTTTGATGTGTGGAGCCAGTTTAATAAAAATGTGTGACTACATCAGAAATCTGAAGACAAGCATCTGACTGGGCTGCCGTCTTTACCACAGCTTTAATGTATGTAGATAACACGGCAGAAATCCCACTGATCGTTTCAACATTGTGGTAAAGACGTTTCTTGGGCAGTCTCCCAGGCCCCTACTTGTTTGTCTTCTGTGCGAGGACAGCTATCTGGGCACAGCCAAAGCACCGTGGTCTTTGATATTACAGAGAATGAAAATTCACTTGTGAAGAGCTCAGCTGGTTTGCAGATGGTGGGGGCTTTGTAGTCTATTGTCTGAACAGAATAGATTTGTGACATTTTTTTTCTTAACATGTGCAAGAAAGATATATGCACTCATAAATATTACAACAAAAAGAAGAAGCAATTGCCAAATATGATTTTAGCCCTCTTTTTTTCCATGGTTTACTTTTGAAAGTTCTCCTACCCAACTCTGGGCTTGTTGCGGGTCTCTTTAACATTCTTTGTAAAGACAGAATTGTTTACAGGTGGATTCAAATCAAATAATTAGAAAATATTATTAGTTTTTCCCATAAATCATGTCTGCATTCTGTTTTTTGGGTAAAAAGGGGCTTGCCATCTTTAATCTTATTTTTCTAGCCCTTTACAGTTACTATATTTATTTAAATTGTTTGGTGTGCCTCAGGCTGATTAGCGACAGAAAACCTGCTGTCTTTTTTGATTCAGCCCATATTAACATGTGTTTTTTTTATCTAGTCTAAAAGAAAATGTAAACCTTATTTTTGTTTTTTCCCTGCATTTAGATCAGCTATCAAAGACAATGTTGAAATGATCAAACTGCAAAAGCAAGTTGCTGAAAAAGCTAATGCCTTTACTGTTCTGGAGGGCAAGTTCTTCCAGCTTCAGGAGGTAAGAAGTGGGTTATAAATGTCTTACATGTACCACAGTGCTTTTTGAGGAAGTGGAAGATTAATTTTCCTATGCAGTGGCCGAAAATGGCACGTTTTTCATGTATTGGTAATAATTTCATTATTGGTAAAGGCAAGACTGTTTTTAAAGAGAAGTAAAAAATAAGCCAATTCTGGCTGTCATTGTAAGACTCACTAAAATATAAATATAAATATGGATATGGTTAATTCACTTAATTAGCTTAATACTTCTTTCTTTAGAAGTTGCTTGTTTAAGCTCTCTTTTGTCTGAGTTTTTTACATTTTGTACCTTAATACCATAATATATAAATGTGTTCCCCTCTGTTTGTACAAATATTTGAAAGTTTTACTTCCCATCACAGTGACGATTTCCTTAATTCATAAGTGTCTTGTCATGGGATCTCAGTGATATCCACATATCATGCCACTGGAAAATGTGTCTAAATAATAGTTAAAAGACATACAGTGGTGTGAAAAACTATTTGCCCACTTCCTGATTTCTTATTCTTTTGCATGTTTGTCACACAAAATGTTTCTGATCATCAAACACATGTAACCATTAGTCAAATATAACACAAGTAAACAAAAAATGCAGTTTTTAAATGATGGTTTTTATTATTTAGGGAGAAAAAAAATCCAAACCTACATGGCCCTGTGTGAAAAAGTAATTGCCCCCT